>JAJAGP010001049.1:0-243140 GCA_025084515.1 Ancistrus triradiatus
AATTACATTTTCTGTTTTCTCTCCGAGCTGTGTTCCGGCAGTTCCAGCCCCACACATGATGTTCATCTGCTGGAGCTCCACTCAAGCTGCTTCCGTCATCAGCTACAGCCCCATCATACCCGGACCACTTAATGTCGATGTGCATACTTCACATTTTATTCGAACTTTGACTCCATGACTTTAGTTCGCTCTTAGATTTATCATCTACGCCGCCCAAGGAGGTTGGGTTCCTTTTTGAGTCTTGGTCCTCCCAAGGTTTCTTCCTAGAACTAGGGAGTTTTTCTTTGCCACTGTCGCCCTAGGCTTGCTCAATTTGGGATTGGACGTAGTTATTAGGAGATAATCTAAACTTGTAAAGTTGCTTTGAGACAATGCTCCATTGTAAAAAGCGCTATAAAAATAAATCTGACTTGACTTGACTCTCAGACTCTAACAACGTTTTTAAAAATGTCAATATATTCATTATCTGCTGCTGTGAGTTAAACCCTTTAATTTGTAGTAGTGGATCTAGTTTTATATTTTATGTCAGCCTTTACATTATCAGTTTTTACTTGTTAATTATCTTATTGTTTTCATTTGTATATTATTTTTGTTTTAATCTCTTTCCCATGTATAACACTATATGTACTACTATGTCCCATGTCTATTTGATGTCTGTGAAGCACTTTGTAAACCTATATTTGAAGTGATTATAAAAATAAATCTTATTATTATTTGTAGTAGTAGATAGAAATAATCCATAAAAATCACAAAATAACATACATTTTTAAAGGCCAATAACAGGCAAAAATAAATGATAAACTAATTATTTCCTGCATTTGTACTGGTCGTTGGTTCTTGTAAAGTTTTATTAACCCAATCCTAACATTTGAGCTTGCTTGTGTTATCGAAGTACATCGGTATGAGCAGCATAACTGTGCTAAACTAGAAGAGCTTCTTAGCCAAACGTGCTGGCAGTGCTCAATCACACAGGGCTGGAGCATTATTAATGGATAATTTAGCAGGAGGCGGAGCCAGTCACCATTAGGATAAAAGAGACACTGCAACACCTCACTAACATCACAGGTAGCTGTTGGTGTTTATTGGTTGAGAGGGATGGCAGCTGCTTTACTAACTGGTTCCCTTATTGGGCTTTTTATGGTTTTCTGCTGTGCAAGTAATACTGCTGCATCTCCTTGGAGTCTCCTTGGTGCATTAAAGAAACCATCTGATGCTTCTCAATCTCTGGTATCAAACCTACCTCCAAGCTTTGTGCCTCAGAAGCAAGTGTTTGATCCTGCTCAGAAGTGTGAGGTACCAGATGTTGAGAGGATTCCTTGTGGTGAACCTGGTGCAAATGCTTCTCGCTGTGAGGCTCTGAACTGCTGCTTTGATGGGCAGCAGTGCTACTATGGAAAAATGGGTAAAGCTTGTTTAGGTTTGAGTTTGTACAGCTCTGATGGAGTGTCAGTCATGTGTGTTTGTTACCAGTGACTGTCCAGTGTACCAGAGATGGCCAGTTTATTTTGGTGGTGGCCAGGGATGCTACTCTCCCCAGACTGGACCTGGATTCAATCAGCCTGGTTGGAGGAAGTGATGGCCTCTGTGCTCCTGTTGATTACAGTACAGCCTTTGCTATCTACCAGTTTCCTGTAACTGCTTGTGGAACCAGCATGACTGTAGTTACTTGTTCTTCAGTTTGGAGTGTGCGAGTTGAACTATTGCTACATTTGGGCTTTTCATTTTCTCTCCAGGTACAAGATGGTTATGTGGTCTATGAGAACAGGATGTTTTCTTCTTATGAAGTTGGTGTAGGACCACTTGGTTCCATTACGAGAGACAGCTACTATGAGTAGGAACTAGAACACATTGCAGGTGTTCCTCTAAGGCTTTCACTGACCCACTTTGTCTTTTCTAAGGCTCTTCTTCCAGTGTTGGTATTCTGGGTCGATCTATGCGGCTGTAGCAGTTGAACCTTACAGCCATGCTGATCCTCTTCCTGTAGTTGCTTCTGGACCCCTCAGAGTAGAACTAAGGCTCGCAAATGGCCAGTGTGTCACCAAGGGCTGTGTGCAAGGTGAGGAACTTCTAGATCCATCCAATGCTAACTTTGTCTTGTCTGTGGTTACAAAAATGTGATCTTGTGCTTCCTAACAGAACAAGCTGCCTACACCTCATACTACAGTCAGGCTGACTACCCTGTGACTAAGGTTCTGAGGGAGCCTGTTTATGTAGAGGTGAGAATCTTGGAGAGGACTGATCCAAATATCGTCCTGGTACTGGACCGCTGCTGGGCGACCTCTACCCCGAACCCATCCAGCCTTCCTCAGTGGGACCTTCTGGTGAATGGGTAAGGTCTCCACAGGTCCGTAACTGTGCAGTGTCTGTTACAGACCAGTAACTGTCCAAGGTGTTCTTCCAAAGGTGTCCATACCAGGATGACCACTACCTGACCAGACTGGTTCCAGTGGGTGGGTCGTCTGGCCTTCAATACCCTAGCCATTACAGGCGCTTTGTGTTCAAGATGTTCACGTTTGTGAAGCCTGACACCATGGCTCCTCTGCAAGAGACGGTGAAGGATTAAACCCTCATTGCTTTTGTACAGTGGATGATTTGGTTGCTTAGTGCTGCTTCTGTTTCAGGTCTTCATCCACTGCAGTACAGCTGTATGTGTTCCAGGTGCGGCTGGTGCATGTGAACCCAGGTGCCAGAGACAAAGTAGGTAGAATTCTTGATCTGGTTCGGTTCTTTTGGTGAATGTCTTGGCCTAATGAGACTTTCTTTAACAGGGAGAGCTGTTGCTGAGCTGGGCTCCTCTCAACCATCAGTCATCGTATCAAGTGGAGAAGTGATCATTACTGAAAGGCTCTAATGCATCACTTCAGTTTGCTTGAAGTTATGCTGAATAAAATTGTGGAATTTTATTTGGTCTGTGGTTTTTGTTGTACTGTGGTTTTGCTCTCATGGAGCAAGGTTTAAACCTAAATGTACTTCTATGTACTGTGCTCAAATCTGGGTTGATTTGACCTGAGCTACTTGACCAAAGGTTTCAGCATCTGCCAGAGTTAATTCTTTTTCCACCAAGATCTGCTCCTTCCAGTTCACATTTGCATGACCATAAGAATCATACTGTATAGTGTGGTATAGTCCTAATGTGCTTCATGATGCTAAAATACAGCAGAGTGACCTTCGGGGTGTTTTTTTTTTTTTTGTGGGGCCGCTTTCAGATGTGGTGATCAAATCCAATATATTGAGCGGCAGTGATCTACTAAATTATTTATTTCAGGATTGAGCTTCAGTCTGAGATTTCCATTTGTCAATTTCCCAAGTAAACACAGTAGCAGCAGCTATATTGTATGTATAATGACCATATATGACATACAGTCAATGACTGGCCCTAAAAATTTCAAACTTTGATTCATCACTTCATTATCCTTCTTTCCACTGATCTTCATTTCAATCTTTGAGCTTTATAATCTCTAAGCCTTTTCATCCTGTTCACTTTCCAAAAAATGTTTTATTGCCTGCTACCTTTCCACAAAGTCCATTCCTGAGGAAGCTTCTTCAGATTAGAAGGGTCACCTTGGCATCCTGAAGAAGCTGCCAGATGCTGCTATTGCTGAAGTGTAAGGGGAGGAAACACCAAATACTCACCACTGTAGCCTATAGAAGCTGCTTTTTTTCTGGTTTTTTATTAATGCATACAGATTTCATGTGTTTTCTGGTTGTATTCAATTAAATAATATTTATATCTGGTCATTATACCATTGCTTTCACAATGGTATATCTAAACTAATGGCGGCCTAAGACTTTTGCACAGTACTGTTTATATTTGCTTTCTCCCCTATGCTGATGAAAAATGTGATGGCAAATCACAAAGGAATAGGTTATAAGTACAAAACAATGTCAGAATGTGTTTGGAAAGGTTTATGGTGATTTTTCAATATCACCATATTGAAAGTCTATATATATTGATTTAAAGATTCTTCTTTCAGTTCTGGCATCATGGCATTGCCCCCTCTAACTTCATATTTAATTGTGAAATACATGCCCTCTTTACACTTAAATTCACATTTTTCAAATCACAGAACACACCTGAATTCACTCCCAGACTCTGTCTTTAACTTCTTTAACCACTTTTAAAAAGATGTTGAAGATTTATTTTCTGCTGCTATTAACTAAACCCTTTAATTTTATTACTGGATCTAGTTTTATTTTATTTATTTCAGGTTGCACTTTACACTATCATTTTTTACTTGTTAATTATCTTATTTTGTTTTCACTTGTCTGTTATTGTTTTTGTTTTAATCTCTTCTCCATGTACAACCCCAAAAGAAAAAAGTATTTCTCAAGATCGTCTTTTCTATGTCTCAGGAGAAATGTAGGAGAAATAGATAAGATCTTAATTTTGTCTCAACAAAGGCTTACCTATTTCTCATTTATTTCTCCTAAACCCCCCTTAGGAGAAACAAGGAGAAACAGATGAGAAATAATTTGTTAGACATTGGAGAGACAAAGGAGAAAAAGATGAGATCTCATTCTAAACTGATTTACTGCTGAATTATGTCTTATATGTTTTATATATATGTTTATGTCTTATATAAGCTTCTATTCAGACATAAAAGAGATCAAAGTAAGAAACATAAGACACCACTGAGATCTTATTCTTTTCTTATCCATGTCTAGCTGAAAGCTGCATTACTAACACCTGGAGAAACTCCTAAGACATACAGATGCAGTTGGTTCAGAGCTTTTATTGTATAAAAAGAATTAGTGCAACTGAATTGTACACATTATAACAGGAGTTATACAACAGTGTAAACACAACAAATGCATACACACATAAAAAGCAATGTTACATAATGAACAAAACAATATTTACCACCGTAGTAAATAGTACGAACTAAATGAAGTACACATAGTAAATAGAAACACTGCATAACAATGTGAACACTAAGAGACAACGGTTCTTAGAGTGGGAACCCACTGAATTATCAGTTCATAAATGAAATGGCTGGAGAGATTATTTAAATGGTCAGTCACAGGGTTTGGTATAAAATCCTGCATTCTATAGAAAGTTAGAGTCAAAATTGTGATGTTGATAGGAACTAGATGCCTACCTCTAAAAGCTCCCTCACACAGAAAGTAAAGTCTAAATGTATCGTAATCATTTTATTCTGCTCATGGAGGAGGAATATTTAAATAATTTAATTTAAAACTTTTTTTTCCTTTAGATTACATTTTTCCTCTTAAAGAATAAACCATTACATATTAAACACTCATATACACAGTGTCGACTGGTGATATTGGATAAATGATATTTGGGATAAAATGCGTTTTATTTTTTGTGTTGTAGTCCACTGCTGATAAACTATTTTATTTATTTATCCAAAACCATCAATGAACCAACACGTGTCTGAGTTTTTTAAATCCGTTGTAAATGTACTGATGGTAAACACAGAGAGGAGAAATTTGGAATAACTTTCTCATCATTGTCGACTAGTGTGCCGAATAACTCCCTTTTGCATGTTCTTTTTTTGTGGCCCGCAACTAACTCCCTCGTCCGGCAGCTTCCTCGTCTGTGTCCATTATTGGTGCCCGAAAAGCTAGTTTTATTCACTTTCTCCTACTCTAAACCTTGTCTTCACGCCGCCACCTAAAATCACCTTTTTCTGGACACTTTTACTAACCCCAACCCTTATGCTACTATAAAATCACATTTCAGCCAAAACTTTAACACCAAACTACCATAAAACACAATGTGTTTGTCCGACATCATACATCATGCAGCACACACATGTGGTGTCACACACATCATCAACACATCTCTAACACATCATCAGCTTTTCACACAAGTCCCTAAAAGTAGGATACAGACGAAGAGAACCCAGTTGGTTAAAACAACTGAGACAAAAATATTATATACTTGGTTCATTTATTTATTTGAGGAAAATGATCCAATATTACATAATTTAGTGAGTGGCAAAAGTATGTGAACCTCTAGGATTAGCAGTTAATTGGAAGGTGAAATTAGAGTCAGGTGTTTTCAGTCAATGGGATTGCCAATCAGGTGTGAGTGGGCACCCTGTTTTATTTAAAGAACAGGGAGGCTATCAAAGTCTGTTCTTCACAAACACATGTTTGTGGAAGTGTAATCATGGCACGAACAAAGGAGATTTATGAGGACCTCAGAAGAGAGCTGTTGATGCTCATCAGGCTGAAAAGGTTTACAAAACCATCTCTAAAGAGTTTTGGACTCCACCAATCCACAGTCAGACAGATTGCGTACAAATGGAGGGAAATTCAAGACACATTGTTACCCTCCCCAGGAGGCGACCCAACAAAGATCCATCCAAGAGCAAGGTGTGTAATAGTTGGTGAGGTCACAAAGGAGCCAGGGTAACTTCTAAGCAACTGAAGGCCTCTCTCACACAAGTCGTTCTATCAAAGAATGGGTCCCGACCTTTAATCCAATGGAAATGTGGGGGGAAGGACCTGAAGTGAGCAGCTAATGTGAGTAAACCCCACCAACTATCCCAGAGTTTGAAAAGCTGTTCTGAGAGTTACTGAAAGGTTACTGAAAGCAAAAAGGCTCACATACTTTTTGCCACTCACTAATATGTAATATTGGATCAGTTTCCTCAATAAATAAATGACCAAGTGCATAAATTATTTTTGTCTCGTTTAACTGGGTTTCTCTTTATCTACTTTTTAGGACTTGTGTGAAACTCTGATTGATGTTTTAGGGTCATAATTTAGACAGAACAAAATATAGACAATTCTAAAAGATTTCACAAACTTTCAAGCAACCATTGTAATTATTCAAATTTTTTTTTTTTTTTACATTTCCCCTTAAAAACAAAACAAATGTTCTGGTGTGTGTGTTCAGTTCAGGTCTCAGATTCAGAGTCCAGTACAGCTGTGTGTTCAAACAGCCAAAGTTAACCTGGAGTCCTTTCATCATTTTGGGAAGGAGGCTGGCAAGGTCTCTGTTCACCTGTGTCTCGACGGTCAGTCTGGTGTGATGACGACTTTTGTTAATGAAAGCTTTTTCAAATTCCCCACCTCAACCGCGTTCCATCCCTGACAAGGTGTGGATCTTGGCTTTTATTCTCGCACGATTTTTATCTAATTTTAGTCTCCTTTTTTTCTCTTTACCCCTCCTCCCCCCATCCCATTTCCGCGTTCCATCCTGACAAGTGTGGAAAATCCCAAAACAATCTACACGAAAAAAACGGATGTGATTTAATATTTATACTCATTTAGTCTGAAGTATCACAAAGCCTCGACTCACTTCTAGAAATAAAAACATTCAGACCAAAATAATGTATAGCTATTTGTAATAAACTTGGCATTTTAGATTTTTTTGAAAATAAAAACACTGATGTACAGTACTATGCTAAAGTATTAGGCAGGTGTGAAATAAAATGCTACAAAGTAAGAACGGTCTTACAATAGAAGTAGTAATAGTTCATTTGTGTCAATTAAAATGCAAAAGTGTATGAACAAGAGAAATCTGAATCAAACCAATACTCGGTGTGACCACCCTATGCCTTCAAAACAACATCAATTCTTCTTGGTACTCTCACACAGTCTGGGATTTTGTAGGATTATAGTCAGGTGTATGATTAACCAATTATACCAAACCGGTGATAATAATTATCATTTTCAACACAGCCATTAAATGAAAAAGAAGCAGATGTGTAGAAGGCATAAAACTGGGTGAGGAACAGCCAAACTCTGCCACAAATGTAAGGTTGTGGGAAAACAGTTTTGTGTCACAGGACATACAACCATGGCAAGTCTGAGCACAGTAACAAGACACAAGGTGCATCAGCAAGGTCTCTCCCAGACAAGGATTTCAAAGTAGACTGGAGGTTAAAGTTCATTTGAAAAAGTGCAAAGAAATGGGCAATGCTGAGGACCGTAGACGCAGTGGTCAGGCACCTCATGCTTACTTCCCTTAAAAACTGGAAGATGTCCAGCAGTGCCATCAGCAAAGAAGTGGCAGAAACCAGTGGGGCACTGACACACCCATTGACTGTTCTGAGAAGTCTGGTCAGAAGTGGTCTTCATGAAAGAATTGTGGCTACAGCCAATATCACCAAGAACTATCTTCAGTGTAAATAAGAACAAGGAGTCCTGGAAGTGAGGATATGGACACATCGGAGCTCTGATCTCAACATCATCAAGTCTGTCTGGGATTACACGAAGAGACCGAAGGATCTGAGCAAGCCTACATCCACAGAAGATCTGTGGTTAGTTCTCCAGGATGTCTGGAACAACCTCCTTGCCAAGTTCCTTCAGAACTGTGTGCGAGTATACTTAAAAGAACTGAAGATGGGTGAAGGGTGGTTACAACACCAAATACTGATTTGATTTAGATTTCTCTTTGTTTCATTCACTTTGCATGTTTGTTAACTGACAAAAATTAAAGTACTAAAACACTCCATGTTTGAAAGCATTATTACTCTGCAGCATTTTTTTCCACACCTGTCTCCTGGTATCAAACCTACCTCCAAGCTTTGTGCCTCTTGTGTTTGATCCTGCTCAGAAGTGTGAGGTACAAGATGTTGAGAGGATTCCTTGTGGTTGAACCTGGTGCAAATGCTTCTCGTTGTGAGGCTCTGACCTGCTGCTTTTGATGGGCAGCAGTGGCTACTATGGGAAAAAATGGGTAAGATTTGATTTTGAGTTTTGTACAGCTTTTATTTTACTTTTTATTTCAATGGAGTGTTGCTTCTTTGTGTTACCAGTGACTGTCCAGTGTACCAGAGATGGCCAGTTTTTATATTGGTGGGTGGCCCAGGGATGCGATCTCCCAGGACTGGAACCTGGAGTCCATCAAGCCTGGTTGGAGGGAAGGGATGCTACTCTCCCAGACTGGACCTGGAGCAATCAGGCCTGGTTGGAGGATTAGGGATGGCCCCTGTGCTCCTGTTGATTTTACAGTACAGCCCTTTGCTATCTACCAGTTTCCTGTAACTGCTTGTGGAACCAGCATGACTGTAGGTACTTGTTCTTTCAGTCTGGAGTGTGTGACTTGAAACCATTACTAAATATTGGCTCTTCATTGGTTCTCCAGGTGCAAGATGGGTTATGTGGTCTCTATGAGAACAGGATGTTTTTCTTCTTATGAAAGTTGGTGTAGTGTTGTAGGACCACTTGTTTCATTACAAGAAACACAGTACTATGAGTAAGAGAACTAGAACACACGTAATTGTTCCTCTAAGGCTTTCACTGACCCACTTTGTTCTTTTCTAAGGCTCTTCTTCCAGTGTTGGTATTCTGGTTTGCCAGTATTTGCAGCTGTAGCAGTTGAACCTTACGCCCATGCTGATCCTCTGCCTGTATTTGCCTGTATTGCTTCTGGACCCCTCAGAGTAGAACTAAGGCTAGCCCCCCCCCCTAAGCCAACGGCCAGTGTGTCACAAGGGCTGTGTGCAAGGTGAGAAGCTTCTAGATCCTTTTAATGCTCACCACTGTCTTGTCTTGTGGTTACAAAAAGTGATATTGTGCTTCCTAACAGAACAAGCTGCCTACACCTCTACTACAGTCAGGGCTGACTACCCTGTGACTAAGGTCTGAAGGGAGGCTGTGTGTATGTGGAGGTGAGCATCTTGGAGAGGAACCGATCCAAAATCGTCGTCCTGGTACTGGGGCAGCCTGCTGGCGCTCTACTCTACCCCGACCCCATCCAGCCTTCCTCAGTGGGACCTTCTGGTGAATGGGTAAGGTCTCCACAGGTCCCGTAACTGTGCAGTGTCTGTTTACAGACCAGTAAACTGTCCAAGGTGTTCTTCCAAAGGTGTCCATACCAGGATGACCACTACCTGACCAGACTGGTTCCAGTGGATGGGTTTTCTGGCCTTCAATACCCTAGCCATTACAGGCGCTTTGTGTTCAAGATGTTCACATTTGTGCAGCCTGACACCATGGCTCCTCTGCAAGAGACGGTAAAGGATTAAACCCTCATTGTTTTTGTACAGTGGATGATTTGGTTGCTTAGTGCTGCTTCTCTTTCAGGTCTTCATCCACTGCAGTACAGCTGTATGTGCTCCAAGTGCGGCTGGTGCATGTGAACCCAGGTGCCAGAGACAAAGTAGGTAGAATTCTTGATCTGGTTCAGTTCTGTTGGTGAATGTCTTGGCCTAATGAGACTTCCTTTAACAGGGAGAGATGTTGCTGCAGAGCTGGGCTCCTCTCAACCATCAGTCATCGTATCAACTGGAGAAGTGAACATTACTGAAAGGCTCTAAAATGCATCACCTCTGTTTGAAGCTCTGCCAAATAAAATGGTTAAATTTGATTTGGTCTTTGCTTTTGTTGTACTGTAATTTATTCCTTATGGTTTAAACCTAAATTTACTTGTCATGTACTCTTCTCAAATCTGGATGGCTTTCAAATGAGCTTGTTGACCACAGGGTTCAGCGTCTGCCAGAGTTGATCCTCAAGGTAATTCTTTTCAGCCAGGAACTGCTCTGTTCAGGTTATGCTTACATGATCATAAAGATCATACTAGTGTCTTAATGGTGATAGCCCTAACATGCCTCATGATGCTGAAGTACGATGGTGACTTCAGTCCCATTTTGTGCTACTTTTGGATGTTTCAAATGGTGCAACTGTGAACAGCCAGATCAGAATTCGTCTGATTGATCATGCCGTTTCACCTCAACATTTGCCGCAAATGAGTGCTGGGAGGGTCTCAGTGGTGGGGTATTGAAGGAACAGCCATAATTATTTATGGTGATTGTCTCCACAAACAAAATTAGGAGGTGCATGTCAGCTGCTGTTGGAGGAAGTTTCTAAAATTGCCAAATGTTGATATGACTGCAGCATCAAAGGAAAATGAATGTAAAAGCTAAGGTAAAAAAAAAACAAAACAACTCATGATGCAAACAAAAGGCTGAAGGATGTGTCTCTAACAAGACCATTAAAGGTCCTGTTCAATTCTGGGTGAGGGGGGTCACATGACTCATTGCTCTTGTGACTGTCAGTTTCTGACTATAAACATTTCAGATGTATGATACAGGTTAAGTGTGAACAGCCTAGCCGAAATCAGATTTGGGTCACTTTTTCCTGCTGTATAAACCTAAGAATTCACCATGGAATTCACTTCCATGCCCTCAGCAGTGCTTTTTGTAACTTCAGGTATGTAAATCTGTAACTTGACAGCAAAAGGCCATATGTACTTGTCATATGTATGTTTGTCCAATGCCTTGAGTCTTTGATTTTATGATTCATCTTTCAGTTTTTGGATGTCATCATGGCACAGCCCCCTCTATCTTACTATTTATTTGTAAAATCATGCCCTATGAACACTTAAATTAACCTTTGATGGCTGTGAAGCACTTTGTGAATCTATGTGTTGAGTTATATAGAAATAATGCGTATTATTATTAAAAGTAGTAGATAATCCATAAAAATCACAAAACAGCTTGCATTTTAAGGGCCAATAACGGGAAAATATTAAACACAAGCCTGATAAACTAACTATGTTTCTTGCATTTGTACTCGTCTTTGTTTCTTGTAAAGTTTTATTAACCCAATCCTAACATTTCAGTACATCGGTATGAGCAGCATAACTGTGCGAAATTAGAAGAGCTTCTTGCTGGCAGTGCTCAATCACACAGGGCTGGAGCATTATTAATGGATAATTTAGCAGGAGGCGGAGCCAGTCACCATTAGGATAAAAGAGACACTGCAACACCACACTAACATCACAGGTAGCTGTTGGTGTTTATTGGTTGAGAGGGATGGCAGCTGCTTTGCTAACTGGTGCCCTTGTTGGGGTTTTTGTGGTTTTCTACTCTGCAAGTAATACTGCTGCATCTCCATGGAGTCTGGGTGCGTTAAAGAAACCATCTGATGCTTCTCAGTCTCCGGTATCAAACCTACCTCCAAGCTTTGTGCCTCAAAAGCAAGTGTTTGATCCTGCTCAGAAGTGTGATGTTCAAGATTCTGAGAGGATTCCTTGTGGTGAACCTGGTGCAAATGCTTCTCGCTGTGAGGCTCTGAACTGCTGCTTTCATGGGCAGCAGTGCTACTATGGAAAAATGGGTAAGGTTTGTTTGCTTTTGTGGTTGTACAGCTTTCATGTGACCTTTAACTCAATGGTGTGTCACTTTGGTTACTAGTGACTGTCCAGTGTACCAGAGATGGCCAGTTTATTTTGGTGGTGGCCAGGGATGCTACTCTCCCCAGACTGGACCTGGATTCAATCAGCCTGGTTGGAGGAAGTGATGGCCCCTGTTCTCCTGTTGATTACAGTACAGCCTTTGCTATCTACCAGTTTCCTGTAACTGCTTGTGGAACCAGCATGTCTGTAGGTACTTGTTCTTCAGTTTGTATTGTGTGACTTGAACCATTAATACATTTGGGCATTACATTGGCTCTCCAGGTGCAAGATGGTTATGTGGTCTATGAGAACAGGATGTTTTCTTCTTATGAAGTTGGTGTAGGACCACTTGGTTCCATTACAAGAGACAGCTACTATGAGTAAGAGAACTAGAACACATTGCAATTGTTCCTCAAAGGCTTTCACTGACCCACTTTGTCTATTCTAAGGCTCTTCTTCCAGTGTTGGTATTCTGGTGCGATCTATGCAGCTGTAGCAGTTGAACCTTACCGCCATGCTGATCCTCTGCCTGTAGTTGCTTCTGGACCCCTCAGAGTAGAACTAAGGCTAGGAAATGGCCAGTGTGTCACAAAGGGCTGTTTGCAAGGTGAGAAGCTTCTAGGTCCCTTAATGCTCACCTTGTCTTGTCTCTGGTTACAAAAATGTGATCTTGTCCTTCAACAGAACAAGCTGCCTACACCTCATACTACAGTCAGGCTGACTACCCTGTGACTAAGGTTCTGAGGGAGCCTGTGTATGTGGAGGTGAGCATCTTGGAGAGGACCGATCCAAATATCGTCCTGGTACTGGGCCGCTGCTGGGTGACCTCTACCCCGAACCCATCCAGCCTTCCTCAGTGGGACCTTCTGGTGAATGGGTAAGGTCTCTACAGGTCCATAACTGTGCAGTCCAGTGTCTGTTACAGACCAGTAACTGTCCAAGGTGTTGTTCCAAAGGTGTCCATACCAGGATGACCACTACCTGACCAGATTGGTTCCAGTGGATGGGTCGTCTGGCCTTCAATACCCTAGCCATTACAGGCGCTTTGTGTTCAAGATGTTCACATTTGTGCAGCCTGACACCATGGCTCCTCTGCAAGAGACGGTAAAGGATTAAACTGTCATTGCTTTTGTACAGTGGATGATTTGGTTGCTTAGTGCTGCTTCTCTTTCAGGTCTTCATCCACTGCAGTACAGCTGTATGTGTTCCTAGTGTGGCTGGTGCATGTGAACCCAGGTGCCAGAGACAAAGTAGGTAGGTAATTCTTGAACTGGTTCGGTTCTCTTGGTGACTTTTCTTGGCCTAATGAGACTTTCTTTAACAGGGAGAGATGTTGCTGCAGAGCTGGGCTCCTCTCAACCATCAGTCATTGTATCAAGTGGAGAAGTGATCATTACTGAAAGGCTCTAAAGTGCATCGCCTGAGTTTTGCTTCAAGTTATGCCAATAAAATGCTGAAATTTGACTTGTCTGGGCTTTGTACTACTGTTTGGTCCTGAATTGTGCTCAAATCGGGATTGATTTCACTTGAGCTAGTTGACCAAAAGGTTCAGCATCTGCCAGAGTTGATCCTCAAGTTAATTCTTGTCAACCAAGATCTGCTCCCTCCATTTACACAATTAAAAAGGAACATACTACGGTGTTATGATTGAGTCTTAACGTGTTTCATGATGCTTAAATACAACGGTGACTTCAGTCAGTTTTTTTTTCTTTTTTTTTTTTTTTTTTTTTTTTTTTTTTTTTTTTTTTTTTGCTTTCTTTTGGCTGTGGTGTCCAATTCAGTTGTTGCACTGCACATCTCAACAGCCAGATCAGAATTCTTGTGATGTTCATGTCATTCCGCCTTCTGATTTGTCTACTGTAACTCTTAAACCCGTTAAGTATTGCTCTACAGTACACTCACTCTTCCCTGAAGAAGACATTAGCCAACAGGCATCCAAAATTATCTGTAAAAATGAGCAGCCTGTCTGCTAACAATTAACCTAACAAATGTCCAAGTAAGACTAAAGCATTATCCAAGCACCTACACTGAAGGCATAGGCAGCGACTGACCAAAACCAGCTTTTGTTTCTTGACAGTGTATTAGCATGTGATGGAAAGTCACAAGGACAGGTTAGATCTACAAGATGTGTTTGGAAAGGTTTATGGTGATTGTTTCATATGTATAGAAAGGTGTGCAGCCAGTGCCTTGTGTCTTTAAACTGGCTGTGTTCTTCAAAATTGATTTTAGTGTGTTGTTCTAGTTTTCTGATGTCTTATCCCCCCCTATCTTAACACTAAATTGTAGAATACATGCCCTCTTGTCGCTTAAATTAGCATTTTTCAAATCACAGGACACACCTGAATTGACTCTCAGACTCTAACAACTTTTTTAAAAATGTTGATGTATTCATTATCTGCTGCTGTGAGTTAAACCCTTTAATTTGTGTCAGTGGATCTAGTTTGGTTTTTATTTCAGCTTTGACATTATCAGTTTTTATTTGTTAATTGTCTTATTGTTTTCACTTGTATATTATTTTTGTTTTAATCGCTTTCCCATGTACAACGCTATATATACTTGTAGATTTTTGATGGTTGTGAAGCACTTTGTAAACCTATATTTAAAGTGATTATAAAAAATAAAGCTTATTTGTAGTAGTAGATAGAAATAATCCATAAAAATCACAAAATAGCATACATTTTTCAAAGACAATAACAGGCAAAAATAAATGATAATCTAATTGTTTCCTGCATGTGTACTGGTCTTTGGTTCTTGTAAAGTTTTATTAACCCAATCCTAACATTTGAGCTTGCCTGTGTTATCGAAGTACATCGGTATGAGCAGCATAACTGTGCTAAACTAGAAGAGCTTCTTAGCCAACCGTGCTGGCAGTGCTCAATCACACAGGGCTGGAGCATTATTAATGGATAATTTAGCAGGAGGCGGAGCCAGTCACCATTAGGATAAAAGAGACACTGCAACACCTCACTACCATCACAGGTAGCTGTTGGTGTTTATTAGTTGAGAGGGATGGTAGCGGCTTTGCTAACTGGTGCCCTTGTTGGGGTTTTTGTGATTTTCCATTGTGCAAGTAATACTGCTGCATCTCCTTGGAGTTTAAATGCCTTAAAGAAACCATCTGTTGCTTCTCAAAATCCTTTACCAAACCTACCTCCAAGCTTTGTGCCTCAGCAGCAAGTGTTTGATCCTGCTCAGAAGTGTGAGGTACAAGATGTTGAGAGGATTCCTTGTGGTGAACCTGGTGCAAATACTTCTCGCTGTGAGGCTCTGAACTGCTGCTTTGATGGGCAGCAGTGCTACTATGGAAAAATGGGTAAAGCTTGTTTAGGTTTGAGTTTGTACAGCTCTTATTTGAAATGGAGTGTCAGTCATGTGTCTTTGTGTTACCAGTGACTGTCCAGTGTACCAGAGATGGCCAGTTTATTTTGGTGGTGGCCAGGGATGCTACTCTCCCCAGACTGGACCTGGATTCAATCAGCCTGGTTGGAGGAAGTGATGGCCCCTGTGCTCCTGTTGATTACAGTACAGCCTTTGCCATCTACCAGTTTCCTGTAACTGCTTGTGGAACCAGCATGACTGTAGGTACTTGTTCTTCAGTTTGGAGTGTGTGACTTGCACCATTACTGAAAATTGGCTCTTCATTGGTTCTCCAGGTGCAAGATGGTTATGTGGTCTATGAGAACAGGATGTTTTCTTCCTATGAAGTTGGTGTAGGACCACTTGGTTCCATTACAAGAGACAGCTACTATGAGTAAGAGAACTAGAACACATTGCTGTTGTTCCTCTAAGGCTTTCACTGACCCACTTTGTCTTTTCTAAGGCTCTTCTTCCAGTGTTGGTATTCTGGGTCAATCTATGCGGCTGTAGCAGTTGAACCTTACAGCCATGCTGATCCTCTGCCTGTAATTGCTTCTGGACCCCTCAGAGTAGAACTAAGGCTAGGAAATGGCCAATGTGTCACAAAGGGCTGTGTGCAAGGTGAGGAGCTTCTAGATCCATTCAATGCTAACCTTGTCTTGTCTGTGGTTACAAAAATGTGATCTTGTGCTTCCTAACAGAACAAGCTGCCTACACCTCATACTACAGTCAGGCTGACTACCCTGTGACTAAGGTTCTGAGGGAGCCTGTGTATGTGGAGGTGAGCATCTTGGAGAGGACGGATCCAAATATCGTCCTGGTACTGGGCCGCTGCTGGGCGACCTCTACCCCGAACCCATCCAGCCTTCCTCAGTGGGACCTTCTGCTGAATGGGTAAGGTCTCTACAGGTCCATAACTGTGCAGTCCAGTGTCTGTTACAGACCAGTAACTGTTCAAGGTGTTCTTCCCAAGGTGTCCATACCAGGATGACCACTACCTGACCAGACTGGTTCCAGTGGATGGGTCGTCTGGCCTTCAATACCCTAGCCATTACAGGCGCTTTGTGTTCAAGATGTTCACATTTGTGAAGCCTGACACCATGGCTCCTCTGCAAGAGACGGTAAAGGATTAAACCCTCATGCTTTTGTACAGTGGATGATTTGGTTGCTTAGTGCTGCTTCTCTTTCAGGTCTTCATCCACTGCAGTACAGCTGTATGTGTTCCTAGTGTGGCTGGTGCATGTGAACCCAGGTGCCAGAGACAAAGTAGGTAGAATTCTTGATCTGTTCCAGTTCTCTTGGTGAATTTCTTGGCTTTCATGAAACTTTCTTTAACAGGGAGAGATGTTGAAGCAGAGATGGGCTCCTTTCAACCATCAGTCATTGTATCAAGTGGAGAAGTGATCATTACCTCTAATGATCTTTAAAATGCATCACCTGGTTGAAGCTCTGCCAAATAAAATGGTGGAATTTGATTTGGTCTTTGTTTTATTATAGTGTATTCCTCATGGGGCAAGGCTTAAAGCTGAATGGACTTGTCTTATCTGGTTGGCTTTGGGACCTGTACTGTGCTCAAATCTGGATTGAGTTAAGATATGGGCTAAATCTGTATCTCTTGAGCTATGTAATGCAGGGTGACTTATGCTGTTTCACACCAGATACTGACTTGACTGTTCACACAGCAAAGGTGACCCCTAAATGATCTTACCATTTTTAGCAAATTCCTCTCTTGGCTGTGTGCACAGTTCAAATGCATTAACTCTAACTTCAGTCCAGAATTTGACCACTTCATGGTGTCAATCTAACGCATGGCTATGAGACCCTCAACTGCCAGATCAGAACTCATGTGACGTTCCTACCCTTGGTTTTTTTTTTTTTTTTTTTTGTTTGTTTTTTGTTTTTTCTCTTTCTGTAAATGAGATGGTTAATGACAGCAGCAAGGGAAGGTTTCTGTGGAGGGACAAAACAACCTGATTTGGGGTTAGGTTGCTGTGCAACAAATTGGGTGTATGATGCATCTGCTGTTGGCAATTCCTTTGGAAATTCTCAAAACATGGCCACAGGAGGTGACTGCAGTGTCAAAGGAAAATTGCCTTAAAGTGTAGTCTAAAGGAGCATGACACAGTTTACACTTATTTAGCAGATGCCCTTCTCTATAGCAACTTACAACTGATTACCATTTTGCAATCCAAGCAATTGTGGTTCACAGGACTTAAGGTCCTAGCAGTGACAGCTTGGCAGATGTTGGATTTGAACGCTGGGCCTGCTGGTCCATAGTCTAGTACTAGTAACCAACTGAAAGTATTTTAGCAGTTGAAGTGCCTGTTACTGTTCACTCCAAATTTGATTGTTTACCTCTGGATGATGAGATCATGTGAAGCTTTGCTCTTGTTCCTGTGTGTCAGTTTGAGTGTAAACTGTTCATATGAGGGTCTGATGTACATCAGGTTAGGAGTGTGAACAGTCTAGAGAATCAGATTTGGGTCACTTTTTGCTGCTGTACGAACCTAGTTGCATTCACTTCCATGCACTCAGCAGGGCTCTTTGTACTTTCATGTATGTAAATCTTTAATTTGACAGCAACACCACCAGCCCAAGACGAACCTTTCTATGCTAAGTAAAGTTTCCAGTATAAAACACTTGAATTGGTTGTTCATTGTTACCTTAAGTGAAATGTCACTGAAATTAACGGGTGGCAAAAACTAGCATTACTGTCACATTAAATGACTGTAGCCTACAGAAGGTGCTTTTTGTTTCTTTTTTCAATGCTGCATACAGACTTTTTGTATTTTCTGGCTGTATTCCAATAAAGACACTGAAAAAATACATACAAAAAATATTTTTTTATACTAGCACATAAAGGGAAGGAAATGTGATGGAAAATCCCAAAAACAAGTTATAAAAAACAATGTGTTTGAAAAAGTTTGTGGCGATTTTTTTTCATATATATGACTGTCCAGTGCCTTGAGTCTTTGATATTAAGATTCTTTTTTCAGTTTTTGGATGTCATCCTGACACAGCCCCCCCTTCCTTAATATTTAATTGTTAAATACATGCCCTCTTAACACTTAAATTAACATTTTTCAAATCACATGACACACCCGAATTCATTCCCAGACTCTTTCATTAACCACTTTTATAAGGATGTTGAAGATGTATTTATTTTCTGCTGCTTTTAACTAAACCCTTTAATTTGATTACTGGATCGATTTGATGTTATTTCAGTCTGTACTTTACACTACCACGTTGTACTTGTTAAATATGTTGTTGTGTTTTCACTATTACTATTTTTGTTTTAATCTCTTCTCCATGTATAACATTATATCTCCTTTTGTTTTATTAATTTGATGGCTATGAAGCACTTTGTAAAACTATATTTGAAGTGATATAGAAATAATGTTTATTATTATTCATAGTAGTAGATAATCCATAAAAATCACAAAACAGCTTGCATTTTAAAAGCCAATAACAAGGAACATTATTAAACACAAGCCTGATAAACTAATTATGTTTCTTGCTTTTGTACTCATCTTTGGTTCTTGTAAAGTTTTATTAACCCAATCCTAACATCAGTACATCGGTATGAGCAGCATAACTGTGCTAAATTAGAAGAGCTTCTTGGCCACAGGTGATGGCAGTGCTCAATCACACAGGGCTGGAGCATTATTAATGGATAATTTAGCAGGAGGCGGAGCCAGTCACCATTAGGATAAAAGAGACACTGCAACACCTCACTACCATCACAGGTAGCTGTTGGTGTTTACTGGTTGAGAGGGATGGCAGCTGCTTTGCTAACTGGTGCCCTTCTTGGGCTTTTTATGGTTTTCTATTGTGCAAGTAATACTGCTGCATCTCCTTGGAGTTCAAGTGCATTAAAGAAAACATCTGATGCTTCTCAGTCTCCTGTATCAAACCTACCTCCAAGCTTTGTGTCTTATGTGTTTGATCCTGCTCAGAAGTGTGAGGTACAAGATGTTGAGAGGATTCCTTGTGGTGAACCTGGTGCAAATGCTTCTCGCTGTGAGGCTCTGAACTGCTGCTTTGATGGGCAGCAGTGCTACTATGGAAAAATGGGTAAGCTTTGATTTTGAGTTTTGTACAGCTTTCATTTTACTTTTTATTCAATGGAATGTTGCTTCTTTGTGTTACCAGTGACTGTCCAGTGTACCAGAGATGGCCAGTTTATATTGGTGGTGGCCAGGGATGCTACTCTCCCCAGACTGGACCTGGATTCAATCAGCCTGGTTGGAGGAAGTGATGGCCCCTGTGCTCCTGTTGATTACAGTACAGCGTTTGCTATCTACCAGTTTCCTGTAACTGCTTGTGGAACCAGCATGACTGTAGGTACTTCAGTTTGGAGTGTGTGACTTGAACCATTACTAAATATTGGCTCTTCATTGGTTCTCCAGGTGCAAGATGGTTATGTGGTTTATGAGAACAGGATGTTTTCTTCTTATGAAGTTGGTGTAGGACCACTTGGTTCCATTACAAGAGACAGTTACTTTGAGTAAGAGAACTAGAACACATTGCAGGTGTTCCTCTAAGGCTTTCACTGACCCACTTTGTCTTTTCTAAGGCTCTTCTTCCAGTGTTGGTATTCTGGTGCAGTATTTGCAGCTGTAGCAGTTGAACCTTACAGCCATGCTGATCCTCTTCCTGTGTTTGCTTCTGGACCCCTCCGAGTAGAACTAAGGCTAGCAAATGGCCAGTGTGTTACAAAGGGCTGTGTGCAAGGTGAGAAGCTTCTAGATCCTTTAATGCTAACCTTGTCTTGTCTGTGGTTACAAAAATGTGATCTTGTGCTTCCTAACAGAACAAGCTGCCTACACCTCATACTACAGTCAGGCTGACTACCCTGTGACTAAGGTTCTGAGGGAGCCTGTGTATGTGGAGGTGAGAATCTTGGAGAGGACCGATCCAAATATCGTCCTGGTACTGGGCAGCTGCTGGGCAACCTCTACCCCGAACCCATCCAGCCTTCCTCAGTGGGACCTTCTGGTGAATGGGTAAGGTCTCTACAGGTCTGTAACTGTGCAGTCCAATGTCTGTTACAGACCAGTAACTCTACAAGGTGTCCCAAGGTGTCCATACCAGGATGACCACTACCTGACTAGACTGGTTCCAGTGGATGGGTCGTCTGGTGTTCAATACCCTAGCCATTACAGGCGCTTTGTGTTCAAGATGTTCACATTTGTGAAGCCTGACACCATGGCTCCTCTGCAAGAGACGGTAAAGGATTAAACCCTCCTTGCTTTTGTACAGTGGATGATTTGGTTGCTTAGTGCTGCTTCTCTTTCAGGTCTTCATCCACTGCAGTACAGCTGTGTGTGTTCCTAGTGTGGCTGGTGCATGTGAACCCAGGTGCCAGAGACAAAGTAGGTAGAATTCTTGATCTGGTTCAGTTCTGTTGGTGAACTTCTTGGCCTAATGAGACTTTCTTTAACAGGGAGAGATGTTGCTGCTGAGCTGGGCTCCTCTCAACCATCAGTCATTGTATCTAGTGGAAAAGTGATCATTACTGAAAGGCTCTAATGCATCGCCTGAGTTTGCTTGGAGTTATGCTGAATAAAATGGCTAAATTTGATTTGGTCTGTGCTTTTTGTTGAACTATGGTTTTGCTCTCATGGAGTAAGGTTTAAACCTAAGTGGACTCATGTACTGTGCTCAAATGTGACTTGAGCAACTTGAACAAAGGGTTCAGCATCTGCCAGAGTTTTTCCCAAAGTTATTTTTCCACCAGGATCTGCTCCCTCCAGTTCACATTTGCATGACCATAATCATACTGTATAGTTTGTGATGGTCCTAATGTGCTTCATGATGCTAAAATACAGCAGTGACCTCAGTTCCATCTTTGGGCTGCTTTCAGATGGGGTGCTCAAATCCAATATATTGAATTGCAGTGATCTGATAAGAATTATTTATTTCAGGATTGAGCTTCACTCTATGGTTTCCATGTGTCAATTTCCCAAATAATACACAGTAGCAGCATCTGATCTATTCCACTGGGTGTGGTATATGTAAATCATCATGGCTTTTCTAGTAGGATCATCTGTATATATTTACAGACTACACCACTCATCCATTGCATTCTGGGGATTGTTTGTAACAGCCTAAAAATGTAGGTATACAGTACTGTGCAGAAGTCCTAGGCCACCAATAGCTTTGTTTTATCAATGGTATAATGGCCATATATGACATGCAGTCAAGGACTGGACCCAAAAATTTCTAACTTGTACTCATCACTTCATTATTTTTCTTTTCACTGATCTTTCTTTCAATCTTTGAGCTTCATCTCTAAGCCTTTTCATCCTCTTCCCTTTCCAAAAAGTGGTTTACTGGCTGCTACCTTTCCAAAAAGTCCATTCCTGATCAAGTTTCTTCAGATTAGAAGGGTCACCTTGGCATCCTGATGAAGATGCTGCTATTGCTGAAGTGTAAGGCGAGGAAACACCAAATACTCACCACTGTAGCCTATAGAAGCTGTTTTTTTTTGGGGGGGGGGATTCTAGTTTTTTATTACTGCATACAGATTTCATGTGTTTTCTGGTTGTATTCAATTAAAGAATATATCTGGTTGTTATACCATTGTGAAAACAATGGTATATCTAATCTAATGGTGGCCTAAGACTTTTGCACAGTACTGTTACTTTATAATGTTTATATTCCATTAGCCAGCAAAAGATATATTTGCTTTCTCCCCTATGCTGATGAAAAATGTGATGGCAAATCACAAAGGAATAGGTTAGGAATTCACTCCCAGACTCTGTCTTTAACTTCTTTAACCACTTTTAAAAAGGTCTTGAAGATTTATTTTATGCTGCTATTAACTAAACCCTTTAATTTTGTTACTGGATCAATTTTATGTTATTTCAGGCTGTACTTTACACTATCACTTTTTACTTGTTAATTATTTTATTGTGAGTTCATTTATATATTATTATTTTTGTTTTAATCTCTTCTCCATGTACAACACTATATATACTTTTGTTTTATCTATTTGATGGCTGTGAAGCACTTTGTGATTCTATATTTGAAGTGATATAGAAATAATGCGTATTATTATTCATAGTAGTAGATAATCCATAATAATCACAAAACACCATGCATTTTAAAGGCCAATAACAGGGTAAAATATTAAACTCAAGCCTGATAAACTAATTATGTTTCCTGCATTTGTTGAAGTACTCATCTTTGGTCCTTGTTAATTTTATTAACCCAATCGTAACTTTGAGCTTACCGTTTTATCAAAGTACATTATTATTAGAAAAAAATTAGAAGAGCTTCTTGGCCAACCGTGCTGGCAGTGCTCAATCACACAGGGCTGGAGCATTATTAATGGCTAATTTAGCAGGAGGCGGAGCCAGTCACCATTAGGATAAAAGAGACACTGCAACACCTCACTGCCATCACAGATAGCTGTTGGTGTTTATTGGTTGAGAGGGATGGTAGCTGCTTTGCTAACTGTTGCCCTTATTGGGCTTTTTATGGTTTTCTATTGTGCTAGTCATACTGCTGCATCTCCTTGGAGTTCAAGTGCATTAAAGAAACCATCTGATGCTTCTCAGTCTCCTGTATCAAACCTATTTCCCAGCTTTGTGCCTCTTGTGTTTGATCCTGCTCAGAAGTGTGAGGTACAAGATGTTGAGAGGATTCCTTGTGGTGAACCTGGTGCAAATGCTTCTCGCTGTGAGGCTCTGAACTGCTGCTTTGATGGGCAGCAGTGCTACTATGGAAAAATGGGTAAAGCTTTGCTTTTGAGTTTTCTAACAGGTTTCACTTTACTTTTTGTTCAATGGAATGTTGCGTCTTTTGTGTTACCAGTGACTGTCCAGTGTACCACTTCGAGATGGCCAGGTTTATACTGGTGGTGGCCAGGGATGCTACTCTCCCAGGACTGGACCTGGATTCAATCAGCCTGGTTGGAGGAAGTGCTGGCTCCGTGTTCTTCGCATTGATGCACAGTACCCACCCTTGCTATCTACCAGTTTGTTCCTGTACTGCTTGTGGAAACCAGCATGACTGTAGGTACTTGTTCTTCAGTTTTTGGGAATGTGTGAATTGAACCCATTACTAAACTTGGTGGTTTTGGTGGCTCTCCAGGTACAAGACGGTTTGTGTGGTCTATGAGAACAGGATGTTTTTCTTCCTATGAAGTTTGTAGTGTAGGACCACTTGGTTCCCATTACAAGAGACAGTTACTTTGAGTAAGTTGTCTAAAAACACTAGTTGGTCCTTTAATGCTTTCATTGACCTATTGTTTTGTCTTTAAGGATTTTCTCCTTCCAGTGTTGGTATTCTGGTGCAGTATTTGCGGCCCTAGCAGTTGAACCTTACAGCCATGCTGATCCTCTGCCTGTAGTTGCTTCTGGACCCCTCAGAGTAGAACTAAGGCTAGCAAATGGCCAGTGTGTCACAAAGGGCTGTGTGCAAGGTGAGGAACTTCTAGATCCATCCAATGCTAAGCTTGTCTTGTCTGTGGTTACAAAAATGTATCTTGTGCTTCCTAACAGAACAAGCTGCCTACACCTCATACTACAGTCAGGCTGACTACCCTGTGACTAAGGTTCTGAGGGAGCCTGTGTATGTGGAGGTGAGCATCTTGGAGAGGACTGATCCAAATATCATCCTGGTACTGGGCCGCTGCTGGGCGACCTCTACCCCGAACCCATCCAGCCTTCCTCAGTGGGACCTTCTGGTGAATGGGTAAGGTCTCTACAGGTCCATAACTGTGCAGTCCAGTGTCTGTTACAGACCAGTAACTGTCCCAGGTGTTCTTCCAAAGGTGTCCATACCAGGATGACCACTACCTGACCAGACTGGTTTCAGTGGATGGGTCGTCTGGCCTTCAATACCCTAGTCATTACAGGCGCTTTGTGTTCAAGATGTTCACATTTGTGAAGCCTGACACCATGGCTCCTCTGCAAGAGACGGTACTGGTTGGTTTGTGCAGTTTAAGGCAGATAATCTCTTGCCAGTACTTGTTCATGATCCCTGTTCTTTCTCAGGTCTTCATCCACTGCAGTACAGCTGTTTGTGTTCCAAGTACTGCTGGGTCCTGTGAACCCAGGTGCAACAGACAAAGTAGGTAGAATTTAACTTTTTTTTTTTTTTGTTTGTTTGTTTTTCTCTTTGCTGCTTATTGACCAGCTGCTCTCTTGTAGGGAGAGACATTGCTTCGGACTGTGATGAACACAAGTTCAACTCCATTGTGTCTAGTGGCAAGGTGATTTTTACCCTGTAACCCTGACATGCACCTCCTGTATTCACTTCAAAGTTGTGCAATAAAGTGGGTGTCAAGTTCTTGACTGACTAATTTCTCTATACTAACACTGCTTTCTTCTGCATTTAAACTGAATCTGCCCAGTGTTAGAAAGTGCAGAGCTGAGGTCTTTGAGTAAATGGATTTTACCTGCAGGTTTGTGCAACTTGCCAGTACACTAGGTGCATATCTTGATATGGGCACTGCCTTCTGGTGACGTCACAGGTGACTAGAAACTGTGAACCGCTTGACTTGCTTCATGACCTGAGGAATGCTTGGTGTATGACTTTGTCATACTGGGATTACAGTATAATGATTCAGCTGGGTTACCTCTCTGAGGCAAGGGCATAGTGTAATACAGTAAACTGCCTCTACTGATAGACAATCCAAGTAATGTGCCAAGGGTCTTTGTCAAAAACAGCTTAAGTGCTGGGACTAGAACTCTGGACTTTCTGTTTAGTAGTCCTGTTTCTGTGCCGACATGGTTATGTTGCACCAACTGTTAAATTAGTTCATTCGCCTTTGTCTTTTCTGGTTAGGTTTTTTCGTCAAGGCCACAACTGCAAAACTCCACATCGTTGCAGCTCTGTACAGCTATGCAAAGTCAACTTCATGCGTTCTTACAGCCGGAAGGGCTGTGCAAATCATGAAGTTGCACAGGTGCAAGATGAACTGTTTAACCAAACCTGGTGCTCTGATCAGTTGGTATTCACCCGAAGGAAAAGTCGGTTCTGTGTGTACTTTGCTTAGCCGAAAGTGATTCCATTCTGCACTTCTCTAGCTGGTCTTCCCATGTATACAATCAGACCCCTGCCACTGGTTCAGAATGCAGCAGAATGTCTAGTTTTCTACTTACTTAGTTTCTCATACCCCACTGCTATATTCTCCACCACTGAAAATAAAGGAAGACAAGCATCAGCACTCTGTACTGGCACTTAGGTGGTGGACTCTCCTAGCTGTGTAGTATGGTTGCACAGCTAAAGTGGATTCCAGTTGCTAGACTCTTGCTACATGGTCATAAAGGTCCAATAGTTTGGCAGAACAGGCTACTTTACATGGTTGATATGATTTGCCAGGTGTTTATGGTGTCACTATGGTATCTCAGGTGGTTGCTATGGGGTCCCAGGTGGTTGCAATGCACCATACTTCTTACTACCCCATAGACCTCCCACTGCCAAAGAAATGAACTACACAATATCCTGCTTATATTTTTGGAACATTACTGGGTATCATCTGCAACCTTCTAGCACAGTGGAGGACCAAAGCAGTCCTGAACGGAACCACTATCCCCTAAGCAAAGTACACACAGAAACCCCTCTTTTTAGTGCATACCAGTTAATCAGCCCACCCTGTTCTCTTAAACAGTTCATCTTGCACCTGATTTGCATAATAACACACTTCAGGATGCAATAATGCATGAAATTGATTTTGCATATCTGTACACAGCTGCAGTTGTGTACAAGTGTAGAGTATTTGAAATTGTATCTAAGACGGTAAACCTAAGGTGCCCTTATGACTGGGAACTTTATGACCCATAGAAACAATTGTGGTTTGCCAACGTTGACATCCTGTTGCCATCATTCATTACTAAATTCAAAAGGGTGAACCCAGCCTGCTGTTTCCAGCCTCTGCAGTTTAGAAGCACCTGTTCTGTGGCAGCAGTGTCTTTATTTATCCATGCACATGGTTCCTTCCAATAAATGTATAAATAAAAGCTGAGAATAGCAAGGCAAAGAGACTTTCATGTCTTGTTAGCAGAAGTGGCAGAAGTACACAAGCTCTTAAGTAAAAGTACTACCAACCTGATAAAGTTCTATACTCAAGAGAAAGAAGTATGGTTTATATATTTAACTCAAGTAGAACTATAAAAGTGCATGCTACTAAATGTACTTACAGTGTGGTCTGATTAGACACTGAGTCTTACCACAAGAGGGCGCACAAGTGCTTTCCCCGCTGTCTATAAAAAGGCTCTCGGACTCTACTTTTGGGTAGTGTACCCCTTGGTGCCTCTATTACACAGTTGTCCAGTGGACAGTGGCAGGGACGTTTCGACAAATTGCTGCCATTGAGGCCATTCTGACCTACCTGTTATAAGGTAAGGGTTTTATGGGGGCACACACATATTGTGAACAGGCTCCAGACAGACTCCAGTAGAGAGGATCGCTTGATCCGCCGACAAGCACGAGCAGCTCCCACAGTTTCGTTTTCCACTATCCAGACACAGGGGGCACCTGGAGGCGTCTTGGTGAGAACTTCAATGCTGCCTTGGCTGTGTAGCGACACACTGCCCCAACTGCTGGTGTGATGATCTTGGGAGCCATCGCATACGACAATCGTCACCCCTAGTAGTGATACGAGGGACACTAACAACTCAGCGATATGTGCAGGACATCCTTTACCTGTGTGGCCTCTCATGGCAGGGCTTCCAGCTGGCATTTTTCAGCAGGGTAATGCTCGCCCACACACAGCAAGGGTTTCCCAGGAATGTCCTGCTGGGTCTCCAGTTTTATCACCAATCGAGCATTTATGGGACCATTTACATTTACAGCATTTAGCAGACGCTCTTATCCAGAGCGACTTGCAATTGATAGGATCTTACAGACCCAACAGTGGCAGTCTGGCAGTCTGGCAGAGGTGGGATTTGAACCTTTTGGTCCATAGTCCAGTATCTTGACCACTAGGCTATCACAGTCCCAGCTGGGATGCCAGCTTCAGCAATCTACAGGTGAGCAGGATGTACAGGAGCTGCAACATCTGTGGGCAAATGTGCCCAAAGCCTCCTTTCAGTTTTACATTTATCCCCAATAAACTTATCCTCATGCTGTTACATATACTGTATCATCATCACATTCACACGTATGGTTCCATTCGATTCCAACAACTCCTTCATGGTGAGCTATGTTTTGTCAATGAGTGTAAATAGATAAAATAGATAAATAAGTAGACTCATAAAATTAGTCTGTTTTGAAAATGTAGTGAGTAAAAAGTACACATTGTTCTTAAGTGAAACGTGTTAAGTAACAGAAATAATCAAATAAAGTACAGAAAAATGCTTTTATTTAGTTCCTAACCACCTCTGCTAGTTAGACAGTCATTACCCATGTTAGATATGACTGGTATAGAGGCGGTTAACTACCATGCTAATATTTGAGCTACTAGATTTCAGACTTCCGTTGTTTCTTAGGACTTGAGTTCTCCTGCCCACGAAAACATGAAACACAATTGACATGACTACTTAATTTCCTGGATTTCAAGGTGGTTCCAAAGTGTGAGGACCGTCAGTCCACTGATTGTACATGTTTTACTAGAAATGGTTATTTATTTTCCTCTGAAATGATGGTGTGTGGAAATACCGGTAGAGCTGCATACCTAATCCAACTTTTCTACATTTTTATCTCAATACGAGGTTCAATAAAGATTACATAATAAGAATTGGAGCAGGAAAAGGAAGTGATGAAGTTTTTCCAATAGACAAAACGGAAAGCTAGACAAAAGAGAAAAAGGACAATAAAGAGGGTTTGTTGGATCTTTTTGAGGTGTGTGTGATTCATCATTTCCAAAGGTCTTGGTTATGGTAATGGTGATAAAGATAGAAATCATAAACCACAAGGACAGCGCCTTTGGTGCTGCTCAGACACAGATCCTCCTACACTAGTGCTGGCGCACTTTCATGTCAGGTTTTTTTTTATTTCTGTTTAAGAGCTGTTAATCACAAAGTGCAGAACCAGACAAAAATATTTTCCATAATAACTGGTACTGTGCTTTTATTACTGTAAAGAACTGTATGGACAACCATCTGACATGTGCTACTCTTAAATCAGTTTAACAAAGCCACACCACCAGAAGCGACCACACACATTATTCAAAACTCTGAAGAGCTTCTTTTAGTAAGCTGTTCACTCCTGACACACTGAACTCATGCACAGCATCTGGGCCTGCCAGCAGTCGTTTGAGACACAATTTTTGACAAAGAGCTAGGTGTTACAACTAAATCCCATTTCAAGACTAATTAGTTTGAAATACTGATTCTTAATGTGACTGATCCATCGTTATGGAAGTCAAAACCACACTCTCTTCACCTTATCACGTCTGGTGGGCGGTCTGGCTGAACTGGGCTTCGGTCCTCGTGATCCTGACTCGTGCATCCTTGCCTTAGACTAAGGGCAGAGCTGGGGGTTCATAGTCAGAGCCTTATGGTGATCAGAGACATTGGGTTGCTGTCTTCTGCCTCCCGTGGGGTTGCCAATGTCTCATGTGATCCCTCTTGACTGTGTAACCTACCAGTTCTCCTCTTTCTAGCTATGCTGCTATAGCTAATGCTGCCGGGGTCTCATGCTACACATGGCATCAGTGATTGTTAATAAACACTGTGCTCTTAATCAATAACTAATTACATTTTCTGTTTTCTCTCAGAGCTGTGTTCACCTAGTTCCTTCCTCACACATGATGTTCATCCGCTTCAGCTTCACTCAAGCTGCTTCCGTCATCAGCTCCAGCCCCACCATACCCGGGCCACCAGAGGGCAGTAACTCTCTCCCTCCTCCAGTTATCTGGGGATGAAGTGCTTAGACTCAGGATCCTGGAGTGACTCTGTGTATCGGACTACTTAATGCCGATGTGCATATTTGACATTTTACTTGAACTTTGACTTCATGACTTATTAGTTTAGATAAATTAGTTTCATTCTTACATTTATCATCTACGCCGCCCAAGGAGGTCGGGTCCCTTTTTGAGTCTTGGTCCTCCAAAGATTTCTTCTTTATAACATTTAGGGAGATTTTCCTTGCCGCTGTCTTCCTAGGCGTGCTTAATTTGGGATTGGTCTTTGATAATAGAAGACATAAATCTGACTTTGAAGTAATGAAAATATGATGAACAGATACGGTAGGGTTATTTATACATAAAGACCCCATTTAAAGTCGTCCTTAAAAATTTGACAGCCCTAATTCTACCTAACACAATTGAATGTATGCTTTTCTGGGTTAAATTTAAAGTCAGTTAATCATAGAAGGACCATTCGGGCTGCTAACAGTGCCGCAAGATGTACAGCTGTAAACACAGAACTTCCTGAGTAGACATCTAAAGCATTGAAATGAATGGTGATGTCTATTAAGCAAGTTCTGAAGTCAATACCTTATTATAACTGTCATGCAGGGGAGGAAAATCGAAGCACTTTCACAGTGAGCGGTGCCTGCAGTCTGTTCTAATTGCATTTCGATTAAAAAACAGCGAGCTTGTACAGTATTGGGATTCAAAACAAGGCGCTGGGGTAATACAGTCTTGTTCATCGTCGCGCAGAAAGAAGGTCCACAGGCATCAAAATCAATGAGTGAAACACTTGTAAAACAGCAACCCTGACAGAGGAGTAACCAAAAGAATACATATCATTTCTATGGTAGAAATCTTGGGGTTGTCAGTTGAGGTGAGCTTAGCTGGTTATGCTGTTTTGTTCAGCAAAGCGTCTGGTAAAAATGTGGAAACAGGCTTTATTGGTTAGTAACTATTAGCTTAGATCTGGATTTTCCGGCTTCTGTAGTCATGGTCACTAACTCTAATCTGCTCTGAAACTGCTCAGATCATTAGGCACACGTCAGAGCAAATCAGATTTGAGATAAGTGTCATTCTTTTCAGAAGGTCAGCGTGCCCTCCCTCCACATTTGTCCCTCATTAGCCTGCTAGCGCATTTTGATTAGCCCTGTTAGCATGGCACTCTGGAGCCAGATTGTTTGTTAGCATTTGATCCTTGTGTTAAGTCTCTCAGAAATGTCTCTGTCCCCGTGTGTAGATTACATTCATTCACATGGCACAAGGATGGGAACAACCCTAGACAGGGCACCAGCCCATCGTAGGGCACACGCGCTCACACGCCAAGGGGCGTTGAAGAAGCACCGATTGACCTTACATGGGAGGAAACCAGAGGAACTGGGGGGGGACATGCAAACTCCACACAGACCGATGCCGAGGGCAGGATCGGCCCCGGAACACTTGCCGTGCCACCCAGAGATGAGCCAGGTGTCACTATTGTAGCTCTGATTGCTGATGATTTCTTATCCCAGTGCTTTTTGCACTACAGCAAAACACAAAGTTTAAACGAAACTGGGGAAATTGCTTCTCTTCCCTGAATGCAGGATTTTCAACACCGGATTTCCATACACTCCAAAACAAGACGTAAAGCAGACCTAAAGCCTCCACTTCTGTCACGCGCACTACAATATATAACGATGCAGCAAACAATAAAACACTCGAGTGGAAGCTTTCAATCCTTACTGCTGTATTTATAGATTCCAGGCAGAAATTGCTGTATGAAATGTGATGCCTTAGAAATGCAAAAATGCATTAAATAATGATGAGCGCTACGGTTAGGAGTCAGAACGACCTCTGAGCATTAAAGTGCAAATGTATTCAACATACTCTGCTTGGCTTTCCTTGATGTAGAGCCAGACACATATATGAGCCCGTATATGTATATGTCTGTCTGTGTGTAGGTGGGTGGAGGTGTTCTAGCATGCGCTGTCTGATATAGTATTATGATGATGTACTCGGGAATGTAACACAGATCAGAACATCAAAGAGAATAACAAATAAAGAATGACAGCGAAGAGACAATAGACATTTTTCTTAACAAAACTGTATTAAGGTTTTAACTTACGAAAATCCAGAAATCAATATTTCAATCATAGCTTGTGTTTTAGTTCAGGTGATCCCCTAATCACAGCTCATTAAGTAGAATGTTGGATGAAGCAGATACTGGAATGGATTTGCTGCTGTCCATGCAGATATGTTGATTTTAAGACATTTTGGACTATTCCCTTATTTTTTCCAGAGCTATATAAATACACAGGTATGGAGTTTGTTCCCCTTTTGTTACTGCAACAGGCTTTACTCTGCTGAGCTTTTCCACTAGATTTTAGAACATGACTATGAGGTCAGACAATGAGTGCATTTACATGCACTTAATAATCCGATCTCTGCAGAAAGTCAGATTTTGTCAGTAATCCAATCAATGTGCAAGAGTAATCAGATAATCCTGGGAAACCTCCGGGTTTGTGTAACTCAGCCAGTAATCTCACAGAAATACGTGACATAAACTTCAAACTTTAATATGAAATAATCAAATTCTTCATTTTCTTGAGTTTATACTGTTTCAGAGTCTCCACAAAGTGTTTGATAGCTGTTTAGCGGGTGCCAGATCCCACGAGAGAATCCCGTCTATGGTCTACGTAAATAAACCCAAAAGAAGCAAAATCTCCAAGAATATCTCCCTGGCAACCATGTATTTTGTTCCACTAGCCGCTCCGTGCACATGCGCAGACTGCCAAATCCAATTGAAATCGAGTAGCTGGTATACATGAGCAATCAGATTACTGAAATAAATTAAGGGACTGTGGTAGCCTAGCGGGTAAGGTACTGGACTATGGACCAGAATTTCCAGGGTTCAAATCCCACCTCTGCCAAGCGGCCATTGTTGGGTCCTTGAGCAAGGCCCTTAACCCACAATTGCTTGGAATGTAAGACTGTATCAATTGGAAGTCGCTCTGGATAAGGGCGTCTGCTAAATGCTGTAAATGTAAATGTAAATTAAAGCTCTCTTTATCTGATTCATAATCTGATTTCTAGATGGGAGTATTCTGTATACATGACTGTTTTAATAATCAGATAACTGCAGAAATCTGACTATGATCGGATTATTGAGTGCATGTAAGCACACTCAATGATGTTGGACAATAAGGCCTGGGTCACAATTCATCCCAAAGGCGTGTGATGACATCAAGCAGCCTAGTTCTCCATCAATAGTTAAGTTGACGAACTAATTTGGAAACATGTTAAAGAATAATTTTAAGAGTAACAGAGGTAGTCAGTAGTTCCAGTTCTAAATGCTGAGCCATGCTCAAAGACACTGTGTTTACAGGCGCTTAATAATCCGATCATAGTCAAGATTTCTGCAGTTATCTAATTATTCAAGTAGTCTTGTATACAGCATACTCTGACTTAGAAATCCTATTAAGAAATCAGATAAAGAGAGCTGGATTTTAATCAGTAATCGGATTAGCCATCGCAAGTATACTAGTTACTAGTTATCCTAACCCGACACGGTTGCCAGGTCTACTTATTCTAAAGATTTGCCTTTATTTGGTGTCTTTTTTCCATTGACTGTGACGGGTTTTTAATCAAGGGATCTGGCAACCACGGAATTAAATCTGACTATTTAGTGCATGTAAACACACTCAGTATTCGCTAGCCAAGACTATTAACTGCGCCAAACTGCCCCACCTATTTCGCAAAGGCATACAAACCGCAAAGGTCTGCGGCTTTTGTGTATGGATATTGCATACCTGTGTGCTTCATGTTATGAACATATTAGTGAGTGTGGCTGAAATAGCAGAGAAGTGGGGGTTCTGAATACGTTTGTGTATGGAGTGTGTCTTTGTGTGCACACACTGCTTTTCCAACGTCTTTGTATTGCAGACTAAAAATATTGTTTAGCGCTGTGCCACTGCATTGTGACAGATTGCTTAGGAACAGATTGGAATTATATTATACAAGGGAGGGGTTATTATTTGGAAGTGAATGCGTGTTTGTGTGTTGGTTTGTGGTTGTGAGAAAATACGAAATGAGAAGTTGGGAAAATAAATTGGAGAAATGTTGAGTGTGTGTGTGTGTGTCTGTGTGTGTGCAGATAATGATGTGAATTTATGCAGTGTTTTTCTGTGTAGTTTAAAATCTTATTCATACAGTATGTGTGTGTGTGTGTGTGTGTGTGTGTACGTGTGAGTGAGTGCGGGGGAGGTTTCAATGTACATAACTGTGACTGCAGTGGGGGAGGGGAGTCACAATCTACACAGGTTTGTTACTGCAGTACAGGGTGTGTTCAGGAAAGATTTTCTGCCTGCACCCAGCAAAGTTAACGCCTCACGCTAACTGTCTAAGATATGCGCTATTTAAGTATCGCAATACGTTCTGTGAAACGGGTCGTTGACCCAAATGGACATTAACCAGACATTAATGAAAATACAGTAATGTGCTGTTTGGCCCTGTATAGGTTAAAGCCATAACACTTAAGTGGATGGTATGAGGGGGCTGATACTTTTGTTTGATGGAAACCAGGAAAATGCATCGATAGATCAGCCAGACGAAACAGAGACTCAACGAGTGAATGAGAACCAGTTTATATAGGCCTACAGTGGGGCAAAAAAAGTATTTGGTCAGCCACTGATTGTGCAAGTTGTCCTACTTAGAAAGATGAGAGAGGTCTGTAATTTTCATCATAGCTACACTTCAACTATGAGAGACAAAATGAGAAAAAAAATCCAGGAAATCACATTGTAGGATTTTTAAAGAATTTAATTGTAAATCTTGGTGGAAAATAAGTATTTGGTCAATAACAAAAGTTCAACTCAATGCTTTGTAACATAACCTTTGTTGGCAATGACAGAGGTCAAACGTTTCCTGTAAGTCTTCAGCAGGTTTGCACACACTGTAGCTGGTATTTTGGCCCATTCCTCCATGCAGATCTCCTCTAGAGCAGTGATGTTTTGGGGCAACACGGACTTTCAACTCCCTCCACATCTATGGGGCTGAGGTCTGGAGACTGGCTAGGCCACTCCAGGACCTTGAAATGCTTTTTACGGAGCCACTCCTTCATTGCCTGAGTGGTGTGTTTGGGATCATTGTCATGCTGGATGATCCAGCCACGTTCCATCTTCAATGCTCTCACTGATGGAAGGAGGTTTTGGCTTAAACTCTCACGATACATGGCCCCGTTCATTCTTCCCTTAACACGGATCAGTCGTCTTGCCCCCTTTGCAGAAAAACAGCCCCAAAGCATGATGTTCTTGGCCATGGTTGAGTTTGGAGTCTGACTGTTTGAGGCTGTGGACAGGTGTCTTTTATACAGATAACAAGGTCAAACAGGTGGCATTAATACAGGTAACGAGTGGAGGACAGAAGAGTTACAGGTCTGCGAACGCCAGAAATCTTGCTTGTTTGTGGGTGACCAAATACTTATTTTCCACCATGATTTACAATTAAATTCTTTCAAAATCCTACAATGTGATTTCATGGATTTTTTTCTCATTTTGTCTCTCATAGTTGAAGTGTACCTATGATGAAAGTTACAGACCTCTCTCATCTTTCTAAGTAGGAGAACTTGAGTCATGTGGCAGGAGTGATGAGCACTGGGAAATGTAGTGAGGAAAAGCTGTGGTCTCACAATAATGTGTTTCTGTTTTTCACTTTCAAAACATTGTTTGATAATTTACAGAAGATATTAAGCACTTTATTATAAAATAAGCTTTATGTTAATGACTTGTTAAATCTTCTCTAGCCAGGATACAAGATGAGATACGGTTGTTCATTTTAGGCAAACAGGTTCTCTATGGTGTCCTGTGATACATTTGCCCACAGATGGTGCAGCTGGGCTTGTAGATGCTCATCCATCACACCAGCAGTTGGGGCAGCGTGTCGCTCCACAGCAAAGGCAGGATTGAAGCGCTCACCACGAGGCCTCCATACTCGAACATGACCGGTGTCGGATCCCAAACAGGACCTGGATTAGTAGTTAAAGATGATACGGTTCCAGTCTGTATCAGTCCAGGTTTCACATTCACGACACCACTGCAAACGAAGGTGGGATGCTGTAACAGCAAACTTCCTTCTGCTAAACGCCTGGAAATGGTCCGAGCAGAGTCCAGATGTGTAGTGAAGGTGCCACCTGTGTCTGGATGGTGGATAATGAAACCGTGGGATCTGCTTGTGCTTGTCGGCAGATCAAGTGATCCTCTCTGCTGGGGGTCTGTCTGGGCCATCCACAACCTGTTCACCGTGTGTGTGTGTGTGTGTGTGTGTGTGTGCCCGCATAAAACCACTGCTCCCAACACCGCCTAACAGCTAGATCAGAACGGCCCAGATGGTGGGCAATTCATCGAAAGTCCCTGCTTCTCTGAGAGACTTTTTATAGGGCAGCAGGGAAAGCACTTGTACGCCCTCTTGTGGCAAGACCCAGTATCTAATCAGACCACACTTGTAATCATTTACATATCTGCCTGAGACAGAGCTGCATGCCTAGTTTTGCAGCTATCCCACATTTCTATCTGGGTGCTTTATTTTTTGTTTTATGTATATATCGTGTATATAATAAGTAAAATAATGCACAGGTTTGCAAGAAGTGGTTATAGTTTGAGTCTGACTTTGTGTGTGTGTGTGTGTTTATTCTGGGTTTGGGTTTGCTCCTGGTACTCCAGTTTCATTCCAAAGATATTCGTTAGGTTCATTGGTTGCCCTAAATTGCTCCAATGAGAGAGTGTCTGACTGGTGTCGTTATAATGTTGCTGATGTGATGATAAATAAATGAATAAACAAACGAAAAGCCTTTTGTGTGTGTGTGTGTGTGTGTGTGTGTGTGTGTGTGTGTGTGTGTGTGTGTGTGTGTGTTGGGTGCGCTGGCTATAACAGCGTATCTGCTGCCCTGTTGAGATGAACCACTTCTGACTCCTAGGATTCTGATTTTTCAGTTTTTTTTATTTTGAACCTATCAGATCAAATTGAATTTGGTTTTTGATTTGAGACAGCGAGCTCTCTGGCCTGTCACACTCTGTAGACGTGAAGTAAGCTCAGAGCTGGAGGAACGTGACAGAAGAAGACTTGGCTGTTTACAGTTTTCTTCAATCTGAGAAGCTTTTTAGAACATATTTAGGCATCACATATGAAAATGAATGCATGGACGAATGAATCACTCCGATGGCACACCGCTGTAATGCACTTATACACACATTCAATTTATTTGTATAGTGCTTTTTATAATGGGCATTGTCTCAAAGCAGCTTGAAAACACCCAAATCTAGACCCTGAATGAGCAAGCCAGAGGTGACAGTGGCAAGGAAAAGCTCTCTGAGACCAAAAAGGGACAATCTTTGAGTGACTGGCTCAAATGGGGAACCCAACCCCCTCTGAGTCAGAACGGACAGTAATAATAAACGGTAGTCACTGAAGGGACTGGGGTTCGAATCCCATCAGTTTCTTCCGGCCAGATTGGATGTCACATGCTGACACATTTGGCTGTGTCTGAGGGAGGATAGGCTGGCCAGGGGATCATAGGCTGGCCAGGGGATCATCTCCCAGTGCTGGAACATCGTCCTCTGTTGATTCTGCAAAGAACTGGTGTAGATACTTAAACCTATGCCCTCTGTTCTACAAGGAATGGTCATGGAACAAGATAAAGGTTGGATAACACAAATAAATAAATATTTTAGCTTATTCTACTGTATACAGAATATTAAAAAATAATTCCATGATGTAACTAGTGAAGACTGTGATTACTATAATGTTTCACCCCACAAAATTCCATGAAGGAATCAGGACGCATGAAACATCTGCAGAACCAGTTTTTCTTGTGCAAACTGCAACTTATTAATACCAAAAGTTTAAAAAGAGATATGCCTTTTTTGGCTGAAAAATACTCAAATGTAATTTTTTACCTCAGGTTTTTATGCTAGTGTTTACAAACAGCTTGCAGCTTTCGCCACAAGAGATTACAATAACAAGCTTATTTTTAAAATACAATGCTTTTATTTGCTATTTGCACAGATACCTGAACATCTGAATTTTGGGTAAACAATGGGAATGGAAAGTATTAAAGTATACCTACAAATAAATGGCATAAAAAAAGCTACCTGCCAATATGTTATTCAAAATAATCTGTTCTCAAATAGTAATCACGTTTGTCTCGTTCCTTTATGCGCTCCATCGCAGTAGGTGGCGGTACAAACTCGTTAAAATGGTTCAGAAACCACTTTTCATTTAGCTGAAGAAGAAACTTTGCATGTGCTTTTTGTAGGTTCTTAGCTGCAGTTCATGATGGTAGGTTCATTATGTTTAATATTTGTTCCTATTTTAAAAGGATCTGTTTGTTTGTTTGAATGTATACTATGACAGTTGGAACATCCCAAACACACTGTGAGTACATACTTCACTCCTGAAACCATTCATCATCCACCAGTTAAAGAAAGTGCACTACAGTCCTGGTTTGACATGACTATCTGTCTTGGGAAATAGGTTTTATTTTACCTCAACCTCATCAGAGTTGTTAGCTTTGGTTTCCTGGTCCTCCCATGGTCCTGAATTAGATTAAGTGGGTAAAAAAATGAATGAATGAATGATCTGCACCAACAAAGATAAAGTATAACATCACAGAAGACTGTACTAAAAAGTCCAGGGTGAATCATCCTCATCTCACTCTAATAGTCCATAGTCAAAGTCTCTGAGCTACTGCTGAAGGGTTTTGTTCAGTTAAATACTGCTAGGACCCCAAATTGTTGTTTTACACCCAGTGCCATTCGTACACAGATTTTTTTATGAACAAAAATCAAAACCGTATTCAGAAGTTTCCAGCTGTCACTCTTGGTCACTCCTAAGTTCATGGTTTGAATCATGGGGGGATTGTGGCGGGGCCTTGGCCACATTTCAAAAAAATCCAGGAAATCACATTGTAGGATTTTTAAAGAATTTAATTGTAAATCATGGTGGAAAATAAGTATTTGGTCAATAACAAAAGTTCAACTTAATACTTCTGACAGAGGTCAAACGTTTCCTGTAAGCCTTCACCAGGTTGGCACACACTGTAGCTGGTGTTTTGGCCCATTCCTCCATGCAGATCTCCTCTAGAGCAGTGATGTTTTGGGGCAACACGGACTTTAAACTCCCTCCACATATGTTCTATGCTGCTGAGGTCTGGAGACTGGCTAGGCCACTCCAGGACCTTGAAATGCTTTTTACATTCTTGCCCTGTGATGGGCTGGTGACCTGACCGGCAACACAAGGCACAAGGTGGGAACTATACTTGCCAGGGTGCTGTCACTCACTGACTTAATACAGGTTTTTGGAATGTGGGAGGGAACTGGAGTACCTGGAGAAAACACGGGGAGAACATGCAAACTGCACACATCCAGCAGGCAGGCCACGACTCGAACCGAGGGCTCTGGAGCTGTGAGGTACCCGTTAGGGTTAATGATTAGAACTGATACTGAAGGAAAATGGAGAAATTAAACAAACTTACAGGGGCAGATGTTATTTATTATTTCTTTATTTCTTTATACAGTGCTTGAAAACGCACTCATACACACACACACACCCACACATGGGCAAAAGTATTGGGACACGCCCCAACATACGGCCAAAAGTACTGGGACATGCCCCCATACAGGGCTAGAAGTATTGGGACACGCCCCAACATACGGCCAAAAGTACTGGGACATGCCCCCATACAGGGCTAGAAGTATTGGGACACGCCCCTGCACAAGGCCAAGGTATTGGGACACACCCCCACACACAGCCAAAAGTATTGGGAAATGCCCCCACACAGGGCCAAAGGTATTGGGACATGTCACCACACACACGGCCAAAAGTATTGGGACACATCCCTGCACACAGCCAAAAGTATTGAGACAGGCCCCGCACATGGCCAAATGTATTGGGACACACCCCCACACGACCAAAAGCATTGGGACACGCCCCCACACGACCAAAAGTATTGGGACATGCCCCCACACATGCCCAAAAGTACTGGAACATGCCCCTGCACAGGGCCAGAAGAATTGGGACACACCCCCACACACAGCCAAAAGTACTGGGACATGCCCTCGCACAGGGCTAGAAGTATCTGAACACGCCCCCCGCACACGGCCAGAAGTATCTGGACACGCCCCCACACATGGCCAAGGTATTGGGACACGCCCCTGCACACAGCCAAAAGTATTCAGACACACCTCTGCACATGGCGAAAAGTATTGGGACACGCCACTCCACGAGTCCAAAAGTACTGGGACACAAGTCATATTCTTTCCGTTTGCCACATTCAAGCACTGTTGTAGTTCCTTCAGGAAATGCAGATCTAGTTGTCAATGTTCTCCCATTTTGCGATCTGATCATAAAATGTGTTTTATAAAAAATCTGTGATCACCTTCTGCTTACAGAGCCCGAGGTGGAAGCAGATATCGGGACTAAAACCACAGATCTGTCCTTTAAGTAGACACAGACCAGATTGCGTATGCACACAGTCCTTCATAGAGCTGGTAGTAAGGCAAGCTGCAGATTCTGCTGTTGCAGAGGTTCGTAACAGAGACGCCCTTAAACCAGTGCCTCGGTCTGATTCGAGCAAACACACACACACACACAACCAACCAAGAAACGGAGCCCATCACAACGCCACAGTGAGATTGATTCAGGCTATTACACTGGGCACATCATCATTAAATTAAATAATGTCACAGGGCCTCGTGGGTAAAATTGATTCTCAGTAGCATCACTCATCATCTCTCACCGTCTCTCACCATTTCGTATCATTGCTTCGTCCCTCCTCTTCCTCAGTGGCCTTGAAACATACCAAATTAAGTCTCGGAATTTTACCAGCATGAGTGATTCAGCAAACACCCCCCCCCCTCAACCCCCCGCACATACGCGATGATCCATCATTCTTCCAATTTACACGCAGCACTATTGCCATGTCTAATGAGAATCAGCTCAGAATAATGTCATTCAGCGTGTCCCCACGATCAGATATCTGACTGAATACAGATCTGTCCAAAAGCTGCAGTGAAAAACTACAGATAGAAGAGATTCATCCAGATGCAGAATCGATCAGGGGTTTAAAAGCGAATATGGCTGCATTTGAAATCAGATTTCAAATCTAACTTTCTATTCACATCAAAACATCTTGACTGTGTTTTCTGTAACGAGTTACATCCAGATTACTGTTAGAAAGTTCAGAGTGTGGCGTAGAAGACGTGTTAGTCATATCATGTTGTGTGTTATGTGTGTGATGAATCCAAGGTCGAAATTCTTCAGTCCAGTCATTGATAATATGTTATATATGGTCATTATATACTATTGCTAAAACAAATAGTGGCTTAAGACTTTTGCTAGTACGATCTGTCTGTCTATCTGTATTTCTGTCTGTCTATCAATCTGTCTGTCTGTCTGTATTTCTGTCTCTATCTGTCTGTTTGTCTCTGTCTATCTATCTATCTGTCTGTCTGTCTGTCTGTCTCTATCTATCTATCTCTGTCTGTATATCAATCTGTCTATCTATCTTTTTGTCTGTCTGTCTATCTTTCTATTTATCTGTCTGTCTCTCTACCTGTCTGTCTATCTATTTATCTATATTTCTGTGTGCCTGTCTATCCATCTGTCTCAGTGTATCTGTCTATTTGTCTGTCTGTCTGTTTATTTATATGTCTATCTATCTATTTGTCTCTCTGTCTGTCTACATAACTGTGTCTGTTTATCTATCATTCTGACTTTGTCTCTCTATCTGTCTGTCTGTCTGCCTCTCTATCTGACTGTCTATCTGTCTTTCTATTTGTCTATCTGTCTGTCTATCTGTCTGTCTGTCTGTCTGCCTGCCTGTCTGTCTGTCTGTCTGTCTGTCTATCTATCTGTCTGTCTCTATCTATCTGTCTCTGTATATCAATTTGTCTATCTATCTTTTTATTTGTCTGTCTATCTATTTATCTGTCGGTCTCTCTACCCATCTGTCTGTCTATCTGTCTGCCTGTCTTTTTTATCTGTCTCGGTCTGTCTGTTTATTTGTCTGACTGTCTGTCTGTCGGTCTGTCTGTCTATCTATCTATCTGTCTGTCTATCTGTGTGTCTATCTATCATTCTGTCTATTTGTCTATCTGTCTGTCTGTCTATCTATTTGTCTATATGTCTGTCTATCTGTATCTATGTGTCTGTGTGTTTGTCTGTCAATCAATCAGTCAATCTGTATATCTGCCTGCCTGCCTGCCTGTCTGTCTGTCTACCAATCTATCTGTATGTCTGTCTGCCTGTCTGTCTGTCTGTCTGTCTGTCTATTTATCTGTCTGTCTCTTTCTATCTGTCTCTGTATATCAATCTGTCTATCTATCTTTTTATCTGTCTGTCTATCTATTTATCTGTCGGTCTCTCTACCTATCTTTCTGTCTATCGGTTTATCTATCTTTCTGTCTATCTATCTGTCTGTCTATTTATCTGTCTCGGTCTGTCTGTTTATTTGTCTGTCTATCTGTCTGTTTATATGTCTGTCTATCTATCTGTCTGTCTGTCTATGTAACTGTGTCTATCTATTTATCTATCTGTCTGTCTACCTGTGTCTGTCTGTCTGTCTATCTGTGTGACTATCTATCTGTCTGTCTATTTGTCTATCTATCCATCTGTCTGTCTGTCTTTTTATTTGTCTGTCTATCTGTATCTATCTGTCTGACTGTTTGTCTGTCAATCAGTCTATCTATCTATCTGTCCATCTATCCACCTGTCTGTCTGTCTGTCTATGTAACTGTGTCTATCTATTTATCTATCTCTCTGACTATCTGTCTGCCTGCCTGCCTGTCTGTCTGTCCACCCACAGGTAGATAGCTCTGATAGCAGTTAGGTACAGTTTGATTGGATGTGTTTGTATGAGCTGTGTTTGCTGGACATGAACAGGTAAGCTCACACTGTCACTGAAGCAGGTGTTGTATAACACTGTGTTTTGGACAGTGACGTCTGTTTATGTTGCCGATTATAAATGTAAAAACTGTTGCGTTCAGCGCCGCCTTTCCTCAGTGAGTGTTTGCCATGCCGTGTCGGACCTCGTGGATGACCGAGTTGCTAAGTATTAGCAGGGTTCTGATTTGGTATTCCGATGTGTCTTGTTAATATGTGGCTACAAATGATCCATTCCTGAATTGGATTGAGCTATCAGACTTAGATCGGACGTGAGCTCATCCTGTGTGCGTTTACACCGGCATTTTTATGAGGCTTAGCTCTGTAAGATCTAGTATAAACTGGGTCTAAGTGTCTTGAGAGAATAAAACGGGTTTAATGCAGTAATTAAAGGTTTTGACTGTAGTCTCAGGATTCTATAGGCTCCGGCACTTGCTTCGAGTTTTTCTGGTCCTTAAATGCCCATCTGCCTCCTCCTGCATCTCATCTCCTACACAGATTCATCATTAGTGACACATTACACGTACAGATTTGGTTCCTCCTTCCTATTTCAGCCTGTTTTCATCCCATTAGTGGAAAATAACTGACATTACATTGAGATTCTGGAAGAAAGTGGAGTGTCAAATATTTATCAGTCCATGAAAAATGAATAGTCGCGAGTCCTTCTGCGGCGCTTATTTTCTCTGACATTCAGGTGTGCCCTGGATTCTAATAAACAGGAAAACTGTTTACCCAGAATGCAACTGTGTTTAATAGAGCTGCTGGTGTTTGTTCTACAGTGTGTAAACAGAAAAAAGCGAGGCGTGTTATTAAGCGAGAGAACTCGCTTATTTCCTTTCGCAACAACATCTCATAAACTATTCTGACAGACTAATAAACTATATAAAGCTGCGTGGGGGAAGGTGGGGGGAATAAATGCAGCCACACAAAAGAGAGAGAGGGAAGGAGGGAAAAAAAAAAGGCGAAAAGAAAACATCAATCACGCAGGATTATTATTTCTGTTTCCATGGAAACTCCCCTCCGATGCGTATATCTCCTTGTCTGTGCTGCTTTATTATCATCTCTGTTTTTTTGATTGTATATCATTGAGACTATAGTGATTAGGGCTCTCAGGATGAAAAAATGCTCGCTGTCATGGCAACGCTCTTCATCCTTTCTCCTCTTCAATATGGGCCGTAATGAACAGTTCAGCTTCTGGACGATAAATGATTAGTCCTGGTATTCTCAGACCTTCTGATATTATTCTGTGTAATGATTATTTACTGATCATCCCAAACCTCAGGGCTGAACATCTCAAGTAAAACACTGCCTCTAAACAGACAGCTTACTTTTTAGAAGGCCGGTTCTCTATCCATCTCCTACGTACACACAGCCCATTTTATGGGTTCCACTCACCCTATAGGAGCACTTTGTAGTTCTATAATTACAGACTGTAGTCCATCTGTTTCTCTGCGTACTTTGTTAGGCTCCTTTCAACCTAATTTTCAGTGGTCAGGACCCCCACAGGACCAGCACAGATCAGGTACTGTTTGGGTGGTGGATCATTCTCAGCACTGCAGTCACACTGATGTGGTGGTGGTGTGTTAGTGTGTGTTGAGCTGGTACGAGTGGACTGATTTATTCTGTTTGAATGGATTGTTGATATTCAGTGACGATTAACATGACCTCAGAGTCTCGACAACAATTTCCGATTGTCCAAATGAGGTCGAGACTGAGACGTTTATGGTCCTGAGACTGAACTCTAGCACTACAGCTCTTGGTGGAACTGGTCAAATGGCTAATGAGTGTAGAAACACAGAGGTGTTCCTAATAAAGTGACAGGTCAGTCTGCTAGGATAATGATATTGAGAGAACTTTGATTTCCAGAAATGTGGTGTATCTGCACACCCTCATACCAGCAAAGATCACGTTTCTAACGACTAGGACACACTGCGATGGAGTAGTGCATGGCTTGTTTCTGATACGTACAAGAATTAATAATACAGCACTACATGCTTGGTGTAGGCTCGATGGAAACAGTCGAAGTTCTGTCTCCTCTCCCACACAGCGCAGACACGAAGATCCTTCATTACTAACACACTCCACGTGTAAGCTGACAGATAGCTTCTGCGCTGTGTTTGCAGTGGTCTTATTGCTGATAAACTGATAGTCAGGGTGATGGTGTCGGACAGAATTTCCTCTTTCCCCATCCAACACAAGAGGCCAAAGAGTCCGTAATCAATCCAGTTTTTATATGACAGCATTTCAGTAAAGTAAAGTTCATGAACTATATGGGCAAAAGTTTGTGGACACCTAGAAATTATGTCCAAAAGTATTGGTGTCTTCTGAGAAGCCTATAGATAGTGAGGCACTGATAGTGAAGCACTGTTGGGATTCTGAGTTAGCTCAAATGTGTGTGATGGAGTTGAGTTGGGCTGTGCTTTAGGAGGGAAGGTTGATGTACTGAGTTGAAACCTATGAAAGTCTTCTATTGAGTCATTGAGGTGTTTTGTCTATGGAGACTAAATGACTGTATGAGCAGTGAGTGTGGAGTAACAGACATCGCCAGTGAGAAGAGCTGTCTATATAGTTCAACCACATCAGTCACGTCAGCTCTCATTTTAGTAATGTTGTATTTGAATCAAAAAATCCAGTATTACAACATCTAGGAATTAAAGTTATGAATAAAATTGTTTATCAGCATTCATTTTTTGGAACGTCTTTTCCACAATGGAGGTTCTGGAGTCTGTCCCCGCTAATAATGACAAACTTTGACAAAACTGCATGAGCGTTTTGGAGTGCACTTAGCCTTCTGAGGTTTGTAATACAAAAAGTTGTTCTGTAATCATCACTGAAATGATGTAAGATCTACAGGAGGTGGCGAAAGTCTGAGATCACCTTCGAAAATGCTTCCGTTTTGCATTTATTTGTAACTTGATGCAGTTTTTCTCAACAGCCAGTCAACGTCAGTTTGCTTTAACAGCCAAGGTCTTAACAATAGGAAATAAAAATCAGTCTTTTACCTGTAAACAGGCTTACTTATTTTCAGGAATATTGATTTACTTAGCCTAGCGGGTAAGGTGCAGGACTGTGGACCAGAAGGTCCAGGGTTCAAAAGCAAGACCCTTAACCCACAATTGCTTGGATCGTAAGACTGTACCAATTGTAAGTCGCTCTGGATGAGGGCGTCTGCTAAATGCTGTAAATGTAAATGTAAGTGAACTAAATTGATTTATGTGCATAAGTAGTAACTACAATCCGATCTGTGTTGCACACGGACACTTTTAGGACACAAGCAGAGACGGGAAATGGAAATGTTTGTGCTCTGCTTAACCCTCTATAGACCCACTATAGACCTAGAAGTGCCGAGCGCCGGTCATTTAACCGCCATGACATAGCAAAGGGTTAGCAAAGGGTTAAAGTGTTTAAAAGGTGAAGCTGCATTGCCTGTTCTGGAAATGAGTGTTTCTTCTAGTGGACTCATTCCCTCTTGGTTGTGTGCAGCCATCGAGTTTATTTATGTTTATATTTTGTCATGTGTGTTTATATATGCTGTGTAGATGGTAGCGTTCCATTCGTGTTTTCAGCAGTATCTCGGACATATTTATATACCGTTTGCACAGTTTTCTTGTGAAAATACCCTTTATATTACAGTACTGTAGCATAAGAACACTGTGACTGTGGTCATTTCAGTCCACAACCAATGGCAGAATACTAGTATGAGCGAACCCTTGTGACACCTGCTGGCATAAAAGAGAATCACATTCTTGAAAGGCAAAAAGCAAATATGGTGTTGTTCTACTTTTTTTGTTGTTGTTTTCGGTAAGTGTTTGAACTTTTGTAAAAGATAGAAAGATAATGACTGTGGCACATGTACTATGTGACTGTGGTAATGGCCGGTCAATGTCCATTTAGATGAACAACCTGTTTCACAGAACGTAATGCGGACCTTAAATGGTGCAAACTTGTACTTTATATTTGTGAGTAAATGTAGTAGATGTAGTTCTGATTGGTTCTACCCCAGATACACGGTATTAGGGCACTCACTGGCATTGGCAATACAGAATCATCTGCTGAGTCAGTGTGACTGCAGTGCTGAGAATGATCCACCACCCAAACAGTACCTGATCTGTGCTGGTCCTGTGGGGGTCCGGACCATTAGAGAACAGAGGAAAGGGGACGAACAGAGGATGTAGAGAAACAGATGGACTACAGTCTGTAATTAGAGAACGACAAAGTGCAGTGACCACTAAGACTTATTAAATTAAAGAATAAGCAGAATATGATGCCTAAGACTTTTGCCCAATACTGTGTGTGTGTATATCTATCTATCTATCTATATATATATATATATATATAATCTCAGCAGCTCCCACATTTCATTCCTTCTGTATTAAAGGTACATTAAAGAAGGAACTGGGAGGGTGCACACGAACGTAGGACTAAAGCTAAATCTCCCAGTGCTTAGCTTGTCACTTCGTTCCCAAACCCATTCTCCTGATTTTGCTTCTCCATGTCGGCTCAGTTGGAGCATGACTGCGTCTGACTTTGCCTGAGGCGTTTTGTCAGAATGTATAAAGTCAAACATGTGTCAGGTCTCTTTTCTTCTTGTTTTTTTTGTTATGCCGATCTCTTTATTTCATTTTCTCTTCATATCATACACACACAAAAACATGGCCACTTTATTAGGGACACCCCTTGTACCTTATTCTTTTTTTTATCCTATAGGAGCACTTTGTAGTTCTGCAGTTACAGACTGTAGTCCAGCTGTTTCTCTACGTACTTTGTTAGTCTCCATTGATTGGATCATTCTCAGCCCTGCAGTGACATTGTGTGTGTGTGTGTGTGTGTGTGTGTGTGTGTGTGTGTGTGTGTGTGTGTGTGTGTGTGTGTGTGTTGCTCTGACATGAGTGGGTCAGACACAGCAGTGCTGCTGGAGTTTGAAACACTGTTTACTCACTGTTCAGTATTAGAGTCACTCACCTTATTGCTGCACTTTGTAGATGAAAGGTCAGAGATAGTAGATCATCTGTTGTACACTTTGTGTTACTTTTTGTTATTATGGGTTGTTTAGTTGTGTACCTGTATGACTCAGCAGTGTTATTATGAGTTGTGTAGTTGTGTGTCTGTAAGCGCTTATGTGAATCAGCAGTGTTTTTGTGTTACTACGGGTTGTGTAGTTGTGTATCTGTAAGCACTTGTATGAATCAGCATTGTTTTTGTGTTACTATGAGTTGTGTAGTTGTGTGTCTATAAGAGCTTGTGTGATTCAGCAGTGTTTTTGTGTTATGGGTTGTGTATTTGTGTGTCTATAAGAGCTTGTGTGATTCAGCAGTGTTTTTGTGTTATGAGTTGTGTAGTTGTGTGTCTGTAAGCACTTGTGTGAATCAGCAGGGTTTTTGTGTTATGAGTTGTGTAGTTGTGTGTCTATAAGAGCTTGTGTGATTCAGCAGTGTTTTTGTGTTATGAGTTGTGTAGTTGTGTATCTGTAAGCACTTGTGTGATTCAGCAGTGTTTTTGTGTTATGAGTTGTGTAGTTGTGTTTCTGTATGCACTTGTGTGAATCAGCAGTTTTTGTGTTATTATGGGTTGTGTAGTTGAGTAAGTGTATGATCAGCAGTGTTATTATGGGTTGTGTAGTTGTGTAAGTGTATGATCAGCAGTGTTATTATGGGTTGTGTAATTGTGTATGTGTAAGAGCTTGTGTGAATCAGCAGTGTTTTTGTGTTATTATGATTTGTGTATTTGTATGAATCAGCAGTGTTATTATGGGTTGTGTAGTTGTGTGTCTATAAGCACTTGTGTGATTCAGCAGTGTTTTTGTGTTACTACGGGTTGTGTAGTTGTGTGTCTGTAAGCACTTGTATGAATCAGCAGTGTTTTTGTGTTACTACGGGTTGTGTAGTTGTGTATCTGTAAGCACTTGTATGAATCAGCAGTGTTTTTGTGTTACTACGGGTTGTGTAGCAGTAGCAGGATGTTGGTTGTGTATCAGTAAGGCTGAGTTTGGCGCTGCCCTGCAGCAGAGGCGGCCCCGGGTTCCTCTAACCCAGCCGTCCTGAGTCTCCGCTGCACGGGTGGCTCCAGACAGTCCTGGCCCGAGTGCCTTCATGTGGATGTGATGTGTTTGGAACGGAGGGAGCACATGGCTGTGTAATCAGTTACCTCGAATGAAGCGTCGCACAAATCTGAAATACAATCTTCCACATTTCCTCCTCAAACGGCGGCACAAAATTGGATTTTCAGATCTACACAAATGCTCGGTTCATTACTTCCACAGGATTTATTCTACCACTGCATTTGCTTTCTGTTTGATTTCTCTCTCGATGGGTACTGAGTGTGTGTGTGTGTGTGTGTGTGTGTGTGTGTGTGTGTGTGTGTGTGTGTGTGTGTGTGAGAGAGAGATGTTTATATTACATTATGTGGAACAAGTGTCCCCATAAGGTTAGAAAGCTGGGGACTGTGGTAGACTAGCAGTTAAGGTACTGGACTATGGACCAGAAGCTCCAGGGGGCAAATCCCACTTCTGCCAGGCTGCCACTGTTGGGTCCTGCGGCCAAACCCTTAACTCACAATAGCTTGATTGTCGCTCTGGATAAGGGTGTCTGCTAAATGACGTTACAAATGTAATGTCATTTTTTTCCTATTTTCTGGTCTCCACGAGGAAAACTGTTTTTACACAAACTGCACCTTTCTTTTGAAAAGCCAAAAGGGTCAAAAGATGTGCTTTAGGCTACTGAGGTTAGGGTTAGGGGTAGCATTAATTACCTACACTAATCATTATGTTAATGGTCCAGAGTTCAATTCCCACCTCTGCCAAGCTGCCGCTGTTGGGTCCTTGAGCAAGACCCTTAACCCACAATTGCTTGGATTGTAAGACTGTACCAATTGTAAGTCACTCTGGATAAGGGCGTCTGCTAAATGCTGTACATGTACATTTCTGCCCTGTGCCCTATGCTTCCGGCCAGGCATCGGCTCTCCCTGTCCAGCATTAAATGGATAAGAAAGTGAACTACTGCATTTCCTGAGGGAACTACAATAGTCCTTGAAATGTGGCAAGCCCTTTGGCCACATGTGAGTTTGTGTCCCAATACATTTGGCCACATGCAGGTGTGTGTCCCAATACTTTTGGCCACGTGGGTTTGGTAGTGTATTATGTACATGAAGACACAGAAGGGGAGGGGTGAAGGTGCACAGCTGCTCTGAGTCTGTGAAAATTTGTCAGTTGAAATTTGAACCTCTATCAAACATTATAAATTGTATGGACTCAAAATCGATTCATTGATTTTCTAACCTGCTTAGTGCAGGTCATGGCTGTGGGAAAGCCAGTGCCTAGCCTGTGGCACAGGGCGCAAGGCAGGAACAAGCAATCCATCGTAGGGCACACGCACTCATACACTAGTGGCACTTTAGATACACCTATTAACCTAACACACGACTTTATTAATTATAATCAATGATATATCTATTTATTTACCCTCGGTATCCATAGCAACCAGTACTGTGTTACTTTGGAGAGATTAGACACAGTTTAGAAGCTGCTGGGAAATGTAGTTCAGTTAGTGGATGTTGTGTGTGTGTGTGTGTGTGTGTGTGTGTGTGTGTGTGTGTGCGTGCGTGTGTGTGCGTGTGTGTGCGCGCGCTTCTTTTCACTTTTTGTAAATTCAGATCCAGGTCATGATAGAGGTAGACAATAAAATATGTTAAATTACCCACGATGCTTGAGTGTTTTTTTTCTACTGTTTTTCTCTTTGACATCAGGAGGGTTATCTGATCTGCTGTACGCCTCTGGCAAAATTTCACACCTGAGAGAAATGGTCTGAATATCAGCTGTTACTGTCTCTGTGTACTCAGCAATACATACAGTGGAACAAAAAAGTATTTGGTCAGCCACTGATTGTGCAAGTTCTCCTACTTAGAAAGATGAGAGAGGTCTGTAATTTTCATCATAGCTACACTTCAACTATGAGAGACAAAATGAGGGAAAAAATCCAGGAAATCACATTGTAGGATTTTTTTAAAGAATTTAATTGTAAATCATGGTGGAAAATAAGTATTTGGTCAATAGCAAAAGTTCAACTCAGTACTTTGTAACATAACCTTTGTTGGCAATGACAGAGGTCAAACGTTTCCTGTAAGTCTTCACCAGGTTGGCACACACTGTAGCTGGTATTTTGGCCCATTCCGCCATGCAGATCTCCTCTAGAGCAGTGATGTTTTTGGGGCAACACGGACTTTCAACTCCCCCCACAAATTGTCTATGGGGTTGAGGTCTGGAGACTGGCTAGGCCACTCCAGGACCTTGAAATGCTTTTTACGGAGCCACTCCTTCGTTGCCCGAGCGGTGTGTTTGGGATCATTGTCATGCTGGAGCCACCAGCCACGTTCCCATCTTCAATGCTCTCACTAATGGAAGGAGGTTTTTTGACTTAAAATCTCACGATACATGGCCCCGTTCATTCTTCCCTTAAACACGGATCAGTCGTCCTGTCCCCCTTTGCAGAAAAACCCAAAGCATGATGTTTTCCACCCCCATGTTTCACAGTAGGTATGGTGTTCTTGGGATGCAACTCAGCATTCTTCTTCCTCCGAACACGACCAGTTGAGTTTTTATAACCAAAAGTTTCTATTTTGGTTTCATTCATCTGACCACATGATATTCTCCCAATCCTCTTCTGGATCATCCATATGCTCTCTGGCAAACTTCAGACGGGCCTGGACATGTCTACTGGCTTAAGCAGGGGGGCAACGCCTGGCACTGCAGGATCTGAGTCCCTCTCGGCGTAGTGTGTTACTGGATGGTAGCCTTTTGTTACTTTGGTCCCAGCTCTCTGCAGGTCATTCATCAGATCCCTCCATGTAGTTTTTGGGATTTTTGCTCACTGTTCTCATGATTCATTTTGACCCACGGGATGAGATCTTGCATGGAGCCCCAGATCGACGGAGATTATCAATGGTCTTGTATGTCTTACATTTTTTACAATTGCTCCCACAGTTGATTTATTCACACCAACCTGCTTGCCTATTGTAGATTCACTCTTTCCCAGCCTGGTGCCAGGTCTACAATTTTTCCCTTCTTCCTGGTGTCCCTTCGACCGCTCTTTTGTCTTGGCCATGGTTGAGTTGGGAGTCTGACTGTTTGAGGCTGTGGACAGGTGTCTTTTATACAGATAACGAGGTCAAACAGGTGCCATTAATACAGGTAACGAGTGGAGGACAGAAGAGCTTCTTAAAGAAGAAGTTACAGGTCTGTGAGAGCCAGAAATCTTGCTTGTTTGTGGGTGACCAAATACTTATTTTCCACCATGATTTACAATTAAATTCTTTAAAAATCCTACGATGTGATTTTCTGGATTTTTTTCTCATTTTGTCTCCCATAGTTGAAGTGTACCTATGATGCAAATTACAGACCTCTCTCATCTTTCTAAGTCGGAGAACTTGCACAATCAGTGGCTGACTAAATACATTTTTGCCCCACTGTATGTTCAGAATGATAGTATCACAGGAAAAACCTGCTGGTTGAAGAATGACCAGAAAGTTGAGGGTTCCATTTCCCGCTGCCACTCTTAGGTCCTTTTAACCCTCAACAGTTTGGACGTGTAGCATCTCGTGTAAATCATTAGGTCCAATAATTGCTGTGCCATTGTGACGGAAACTCTTTTTGCTGCTGATGTTCCCAGATCCCATACTTACAGCTCCAATTGTTCATTACTGGTTTGGTGAATATCAGGAAGTGGTCTCCCCATCCATCAGATGTAAACTTCATTGAACCTTCACAAGATCCTCTAGAGCACAGACTCTACCTCCTTCATCTCCCAAAGAAATGAGTTAATTCTTAAATAATGCTCCAACATCGCACCACAAACCATTCATCATTTGTATGACAGTAAGGAAGAAGCATTAAAGATGTTCTGGAGGCAAAGGGTGACCCCAATCCTTGACTTCACTGACACACAGCTCTCTCTGCAGCCTGCAGGTGTTTCAACCCACTCTGAATAAAAAGCAGCCGTCTCTGTTGTTACCTCTCGTTATGGTACATTGTGGCACTGAAAGAGAATATCCGTGTGTGTGTGTGTGTGTGTGTTGGTGAATAAGGAATAACCACATGTAAGGAGTCGGTAATGTTTTATTAACACAGCACTGTCGATTTAATAAGACATTCTGAATACATTTCTTTACTTCTTTACAGGGAAGCAGAATGTGCAGTGATAAATAATTGATTGGATTTAGGGCTAATGAGGAAGCTTGCTCCCTCCTCTTACTCCCTTCTTCCTAGTGGCATTCAGTTACACTTCCGGAGTGCACTTGTTTTAAAGGAACTTGGACTCGAAATGCAGCTTATGCAATTTACACATGGAATAACAATAATAATAATAATAATAAATATGTAAATGCATACTCCTCATAGGCAATAGCCAGGCCAGGACTCGCACCCTGGTCTCTGGAACCGAGACAACAGCCCTTACCACTGCACCACTGTACTGCCCATAATAATGATATTATTGATTGTAATATGACTAATGATCGTCTGTTATGAAAGTGTTATTGTGGTCTGTAAAGCGTCTAATAATGACAAAAATAATAACAATACTTATTACTGCTGTCCCTAATGGTGGTAGGGTTGAAGTTGTTTCTGATAATAAGAATGATGTTAGAATCATATTATTATGTTCTAACTATTATTGTTAACACTATTATTGTTGTCAATAATAACAATAACAATTATTATTAAGGTTATCATTATGCACCGTCTAACAGCCACATTAACTGGACGAAATGGACGTTGACTGGCCATTACTATAGTCATATAGTCATTTTATGTTACTGTAATGCCATTATAAAGGGGTGCTTCAGATATACCGCTGAAAACACGAGCCTAACTTGTGCACGCTAAACCTTTTGTAATTTATAGAAACTCACAATAATTATAGTAAATACAGTACTGTTCGGACCCTGTGTAGGTTAAAGGTGTAAGCCTTAAAGAGGATGGTATGATGTGAGGGAAGCCAAAGATGCATTTCAATTCTGCAAACTTAAAAACGAATTAACCCATTTATAGTTAGCATACTCTTTCAATACATCTTACTTTTATTATTTAACAGTATATACGTATGCTCACAATGATTATATTCAGGGGAAACTGTCTGTTACTATGTATACTGTAGTTTTTTTATTCTCTATTTTTTGCTTTACTTCATCTTAGCCTATATATTATTCCATTCGAATTTTACATAGGGTATTTTCTTTACATATATTCTTTAATTCTTATGCTTAACATCCAGGCTACCCAAGGAGGTCGGGTCCCTATTGGAGTCTCCCAGGGTTTCTTCCCTGTAATGTTAAGGGAGTTTTTCCTTGCCACTATCACCTCAGGTTTGCTCAACTAGAGCTTTGAGCCGATATATTTGTAAAGCTGCCTTGAGACGATGCTGTGTTGTAAAAAGCGCTATATAAATACATCTGACTTGACTTGTTTCTCCCAAGAAAAAGGAACTTTTTTTCAAATTCGGGACTCGAGTCGCACTCAAGTAAAAGTCCTGTGACTCCAGTCCACACCTCTGGTGACCTCTGAGGCCTGAGCTGCTATTATTGTTTATTCCTTTCATTAGTAGTTTTAGTTTGATGTTTGATTTCATGTAGTCCTTCTCAGACTTATCCTCTATAGTTGACAGCAACAAATCACAATCTTAACACCTTGAATCAGACGTGTCATCACACGTTTTAATTTTAAACCTTACACAGCAGTAGCCCAGCGTTGTTGCTCCTCGGTTGTTTCCATTTCCGGTCTGTTTGCTTTATATTCAGTAATGTAAAAGGAAATAGATGCTGCTCTTTCGCGTTTTCAGAACATCTTAATGCCATCGTGCCCTGGGCAAACCAAAATTGGTGCCCTACTTAAGAGCTGTTGGCCTTGGCTGAAACGATGATGCCCCCATGCTGCCGTGTTTATCTCAGCGCATCCTTCAATTACTGCAGATTAATTTGGGACTTCATTCTGCTTTTCTCTGCAGTTCTGGGATCAGAGCCAAAAGCCATTTTCCTTTCTCCTTAAAGCCGTCGTTCAGTCTGTGTTTATACTGGTTTTATTCTCGTTTAATGCAGCCTTCTTTGTATAATGAATGGAGAAGTGTTTGTATCTATCATCTGCATGTGTCACATTCAAATCTTTTATTAGGACGAACGCACAACTCACTCGCAAAATTCATCCGGCATGAATTTGGTGAAAACTTCATGAAGAACCGCTCTTCATTCATCATGCAATTTTTTTTATTTTCAGCAGCTGCTGGGTGATATTATTGCAGCGGACAGAAGCATTATGGCCTTACGGAACGTAATCGAACACGCCAGTGTGTATTTGCAGCAAACTTTGAATTAGAGTCGACAGTTAAAGGTGACTCATTCAGAGCTACATAAAGGGCCCGAGTCCTGCTGTCTGATAACTGGTCAGATTTAACATTACAGGTCACAAAATATAGTTTCAGCTCCCAACAGTTAAATGACATTAATTATAAATTATTACATATCTGGGAATATTTTAATGAATGATAAACAGGAAGGTGGCGCTAAACCTCCAAGCGTCTGCTTTTATCAACAACTTTTAATGTCTGACAGCTCATTTTCTCCATTCTTAACAAATTCCTCATGGTTTGAGATTCGGACTCTGTCTCATTAATATGAAGAAGAACTCTCCACATTACGTTCTGTGAAACACGACAGTGACGGACTAAACCTTGTTGTTCTTAGTGTGTCTTTGAGTTACTGCTATAGATATTATTGGATTTTGAGTGTTCACTGAATAATTGTTTAGTTTTCACTATGTAATTGGCTGAGTGGCCATTGGGACAGGGAGCACCGGGTACTTATTTGGGTAATTTGTTAGTGGTCACTGATTGGGTCAGTGGTTATTGAGTGATTATATCAGTAATTATTGGGTGGCTGTTTAAAGGGTCAAGAGTGACTGGTTTAGTAGTCATTGGACAATCAGATTATTGCAGCATAATGAACATACAGGAACAGTCACACATCTAGACTGGCCTTCAAATCCCCAGATGTGAATCCTCTTAAATCTGAGAGACTACCTGGAACAACAAGTAGGACGCCAGGGAAGGCATCCACGAAATCTGGCCGAAATGCTCAATTCTTTGATGCGGAAGTGGCTGAATCTCGAAACTTGTCCGGTCCATGTCAAATCAAATCGTAGCTGTTATTCGTGCTCTTGGAGATACAGTGGTGCTTGAAAGTTTGTGCCTTTACTTTCAGTATCTGGTGTGACCAACCCCCCGTGCAGCAATAACTTCAGTCCTGCACACCGGCTTGGAGGAATTTTAGCCCATTCCTCCATACAGAACAGCTTCAGCTCTGAGATGTTGGTGGGTTTCCTCACATTAGCTGCTCGCTTCAGGTCCTTCCACAACATTTCCATTGGATTAAGGTCAGGACTTTGACTTGGCCATTCCAAAACATTACCTTTATTCTTCTTTAACCATTCTTTGGTAGAACGGCTTGTGTGCTTAGGGTCGGTGTCTTGCTGCATGACCCACCTTCTTCTGAGATTCAGTTCATGGACAGATGTCCTGACATTTTCCTTTAGAATTCTCTGATATCATTCAGAATTCATTGTTCCATCAATGATGACAAGCCGTCCTGCCCAGATGCAGCAAAACAGGCCCAAACCATGATACTACCACCACCATGTTTCACAGATGGGATAAGGTTCTTATGCTGGAATGCAGTGTTTTCCTTTCTCCAAACATAACGCTTTTTTTAAACTAAAAACTTCTATTTTGGTCTCATCCATCCACAAAGCATTCTTCCAATAGTCTTCTGGCTCGTCCATGTTATCTCAGAAATCTCCTTTGTTCATGTCGCGATACACTTCCACAAACATGTGTTGTGAAGAGCAGACTGATAGATCCCTGTTCTTTAAATGAAATAGGGTGCCCACTCACACCTGATTGGCATCCCATTGATTGGAAACACCTGACTCTAATTTCACCTTCAAATTAACTGCTAATCCCAGAGGTTCACATACTTCTACCACTCACTATTTATGCAGAAATATATACATTTCTAAAGGGTTCACAAACTTTCAAGCACCACTTTATTAAACATTATTAGGTACATTTCAGTCAAAGATGACTAATGTTTTGTGCAGTGAGCTTAGTTCTTGAGCTGCTGTAATGTCATTGTAATAATTGGTTTAGAGGTTTAATGTTTAGGGAGTAATTGGTTTAGTTGTTGTTGGGTAATTGGTGAAATAGTTGTTTGGTTGTTGGTTGACTAATCATTGTGAATTTGTTGTGAGTGCTGGTTGTCGTGGTTTGTGTAATGGATTCTCCGGTTACTCTCTGTGGAGAATCGAGGAGGAAAGCAGATTTGGTTTCTGGATGAGAAAGAAACATGGAAAGGTAACTTCTATTAGGAATGTGGCCTGTGATTGATTTCACCTCATCTTACTTGATTTAGCATGTTTTAGATTGACGGAATAGTCATTTATTACTGTTAGCATGAGATTGCATGGCGCGGGTGTCATTCCGAATGGCATGAATGGTAAATGAAAGGACGGGAAAAGCCAGCACACGTAATGAAGGATGAATAATGTTCCCAAAACAAAACCAGGCGGCGACTGCGACACAGCCAATGGATATGTATTAATGTTCACAATTTGAGTCATGTGTGAGTCTGTAGAAATACATTCCTGTAAGCAGTACACAACAGTTTCAGCAGAAATACGTGACATATGGGCATGGGGTGTGAGTCAGGATTTTGTCATTTAAGTGTATATAAGTAAAATATTTAAGATCTTAGCTTCCGTTTGCTCCTGAGTACTTTTACAGATTCTAAGAACTTTTTTGTAGTTCTTAGAAATGCGCCCCCTTTGTCGTGTGTTCACACCGCAGGAACTGGGGATGATTGTAGCTCTTAGAACATCAAATATATGGACTTTTTTTAGCTTCTACTTCAAGGCAGGGTCTTTTCTCAGCACATAGAAACCCTGAGTGATATAAGTATGTGCTGATTGGTCTAGACCAGTGGTTCAGTCATTTCATCCTTAGATCCACCCTACAAGTATCTAAGAAAAGCAGGGCCCCGCCCCCAACCACACACACAGATTCATTGCAAATCTTTTTTTGGAAAAAACTAACATAGTATAGCCTTTTTCCTTTTTCCTTGATTCCTTTTTCTAGTTTTTGTTTCATTTATGTAGATTTTCCCTTTTGACTAAAAATATATTGCAATTACAGTGGCACCACAGAACTCATCAAATTGGGTTTTCGACCCATTTTGACTGTTTTTACATCTACAATACTGTATTCTTAGTGCAAATAAGTCACCATGGGTCCTAAAAAGGTTAGTTTATAAGAGCCACCTGAAAGCAAAACAGGAACTGAATGCTCCAGAACACATGCTGCAGTTATCAGTGTTTTGCTTTTACTTTTCGCTTTCAATCCATCAGTCACAAAAAATTTTTTTGGCCAACTGTGGGTTAATGTAAGTGTTTTAAACATTAACTCTTATTGTTACTTATCACAGGCTCTGCTGTTATACAATATAGACCGCTCTACCAACACTCGTTAAACTCCTCAGTTCAGATTGAACTTATTATGGATTTGTTGAACAGCAAGGTTCTTTTTGGAGAGCAGTGGCTTTCTCCTTGTGGCTTTTTCCATACTTTTGCCACTCACTAATATGTAATATTGGATAATTTTCTTCAATAAATAAATGACCAAGTATAGTATTTTTGGCTCATTTGTTTATTTGGGTTCTTTTTATCTACTTATCTGTAAATCTGATGATGTTTTAAGTGATATTTATGCAGAAATATAGAAAATTTTAAAGGGTTCACAAACTTTCAAGCACCACTGTAAATCAGGGAGCACCTGTGCAATACAACTCCATTAATGCTGATAATGCCTTATACCGGGGGGATGTTCTGGGGGTTTGGAACGGATTCATTTATTTTGCATTATTCCTTAGGGAAACGTTTGCTCTGTTCTCGTCGTTTTCGGTTCTCGACAGGCCTTCTGGAACGAATTAACAAAGAGAACCGAGGTCCCAATGTAATTTTATATACATATTTTCCAGTGAGTATGTTATTTTTTTTTTTAACATGTGCAAACTCAGAGCACCCCAGAGCAGACAAAGTCTCACGCACCCCCTGTGAAGTATGGCACCGCCCTGAGGCTCGAACCCTAGGTTGGGAACCATGGGGCTAGATGTAAGAGTACTGCGATTGGTCTAGACATAGTGATGCAAGCACCTGTGTGGAGTTAAACCTTCATCTTCATGCAGATCCACCCCTGCCAGCCCTGTGATGGACTGGTGTCCCGTTTTATCAGGGTTAGAATGTGAAGAGAACCCCAACAGTATACACATAAAATGTTTTTTCGTGTATTAATTCGTGTTTTGTTTCCATTACTGTTTGTTATAGCATGTGATGAAATTTCTGTGAGTCTTAAGAGACCAGGACTTTGGTAAGTCAAGTAATGTCAGTGCTAATCCTAAAAATGTAGTACCTACTCAAACATAACCTGAGGTGCTCCTACTGAGGTGCTGCCTCTGTCTTCTTCTTATGCACCTGCTTAAAGACGATAGCACTAGAGTATTAGGATCTGCATCTCTCTCTTCTCCTAGCAGTCTGTTAATCGCTGATAAAACACGAATGCATGAAACAGACCTAAGATTGCTGTAAAACACATGGACCATTCACGTGGCTTAGCATTAAGCGCTCTGCAGCTAAACTCTGATGGACGCCTGAGCTTCAACAGCGAAATGTTATCAGATCCGACAGTCCAGACAGCAACTGGGGATTTATGGAGAAAAATTGTAAAAATGAGCTTTATAGTGTCACGTACGTCTCAGTACAGCACATCCAGCCTGTCAAATCACACGATGGAAAAACAAAGCACCCCATCTGAACATAGCCTGATCAGCATCTGTGTGGGAATTGGACTTTTTAAAATGTAAAATGTGAACAGTTATGAGACGTCGTGTTGTCGATTGTGCAGATCAACACGTCTAGTTTGCATTATTTCCTTAAACTTTATGAACTTATTGTATTTCTACTGAAATATGTAAAGCCAGTTAGTACCAGTGCAGAATGATTTATTTATGACACGCTGTCTGGTTTCCCAAAAAGTGCTGAATGCAGCTTGAGAACGGAGATTGTGTGTAAATGAATATGACCAAACATCTTTGAGATGTTTCTACACCTGATTGGATCCACCTGTGGTAAATTCAGTTGATTGGACGTGATTTGGAAAGATAGCCACCTGTCTACGTAAGGTCTCACAGCTAACAATGAATATCAGAGCAAAAACCAAACCATGAGGAAAGAACTGCCTGTAGAGCTCACAGACAGCGTGGTGTGGAGCCACAGATCTGGTGAAGGATACAAAAATTCTGCTTCACTGAAAGTCTCCAAGAGCACAATGAGCTCCATAATTCTTGAATGGAAGACGTTTGGAAGAATCAGGACTCTTCTAGAGCTGGCGCCCCACCAGACTTAATCAGAGGAGAAGGACCTTGGTAAAAGAGGTGACCAGAAACCGATGGTCACTCTGGCTGAGCTCCAAAGATCCTGTATGCAGATGGGAGAAACTTCCAGAAGGTCAACCATCACTGCAGCACTTTACCAATCTGGGCTTTATGGCAGAGCGACCAGGCAGAAGAATCTCCTCAGTAAAAGACACATGAAAGCCATTCTGGAGTTTGTAAGAAAGCACTGTTCAAGTGTCTTTTACTGAAGAGAGGCTTCTGAAAGCCCAGATTGGTGGAGGGCTGCAGAGCTGGTCGACCTTCTGGAAGAATAAGAAAAGGGATCTCATTCAATCACTGTATAATATTATATAAAGAAATACGAGGGGTAACAATATGTATAATAATGCTTTTTTATAGCAGAATCCAAACCCTGAATGATGCTTCCTGAACAGAATGACAAAAACAATATATACAGCCTGCCAAACACAGCACACACACACACACACTAATTAGGACTCAGTGTGTCAGAGTAGCTGAGTGTGTACTGCAATATGGAGCACTTTTATTCCTCCGAGTAATCATGCCAGATAATGGCCTTGTCTCTCCATTTCCCCATAAAAATGGTTTTATGTTGTAGATGTTTTTCAGAGCAGATGAGTGAAGCACATCGCTGATTTATCCGGGGACCTGGATGACATCAAGCCGAGCTCCTGAGAGCAGAAACAAATCCACATTTTCCATGCTGATATGTGTATCTAACATCGCTTTCAAACTAGCTCGCCTAATGTAACATCGCTGCAATCATCTTTCATTAGCTGTTAGTCTGTGTCCCATAAACATGTTGGAAATACTCAACGGGAACATCACGACTTAATCAAGAGTGATCTAATCTTTTATGCTCTCTCGCTCCCAAACTGCATTTCTTCCACAAATATTTCTTTTCCGGCAGAACAACAGTTTTGTTCAATAAAAGCTACAGCACCAAGAGTAAAGGAAATCAGAGTTATGCTTTTCAAACCATGGGCTGCATTAATACAGAGCCTCTGCTGTTCTAGAATGCTTTCCTCTAGATTTCTTCTGGTAAGTTGTAGCATCTGGTCTGAGCTTTAACACAAGGACTATCTGTACAATATTTAGTAATGTACTTAGTTGGTTGTGTGACTTGAGAAATATAAGACTTGCGTTGTTACTGAGGTCTGGTAATGCATAGAAACCAAGTGACAAAATAGAATCTACATTTAGAGCCCTGCAAGAACTGGTGTCCAGACCAGAGCTTATGCCTGTGCCCTGTGTTCCCAGGGGATAGATGCCATTGCCTCCCTGTGACCCTGATGGGGTTGGGTATTGTTTGCAGTTGATTGATTTTGATTCTGCTTATCGGTTTTGAGTCTTCTATTACAAAAGTTTCAATTACAATATGGTGAAAAATGTGGCAGATATTTAGGTAGAAAGAATATCTTTTTGTATATTTCAGCTTCAAAAGAAATTTTTATGATAAGCCCATTTACACCTATTATTAGTAAAAAGCTTAACATGGCTTAATGTACCAAAACGATGGGTGAAACTGCACCACTTTACCAAGCAAAATGTACAGTCGGGCAAAAAAGTATTTAGTCAGCCACTGACTGTGCAAGTTCTCCTACTTAAAAAGATGAGAGAGGTCTGTAATTTGCATCATAGGTACACTTCAACTATGAGAGACAAATCATTGCAAATCATGGTGGAAAATAAGTATTTGGTCAATAACAAAAGTTCAACTGAATACTTTGTAACATAACCTTTGTTGGCATTGACAGAGGTCAAACGTTTCCTGTACGTCTTCACCAGGTTGGCACACACTGTAACTGGTATTTTGGCCCATTCCTCCATGCAGATCTCCTCTAGAGCAGTGATGTTTTGGGGCAACACGGACTTTCAACTCTCTCCACACATTTCCTAAGGGGCTGAGGTCTGGAGACTGGCTAGGCCACTCCAGGACCTTGAAATTCTTTTTACGGAGCCACTCCTTCGTTGCCCGAGCGGTGTGTTTGGGATCATTTTCATGCTGGAAGAGCTAGCCATGTTTCATCGTCAATGCTTTCACAGATGGAAGGTTTTGGCTTAAAATCTCACGATACATGGCCCCGTTCATTCTTCCCTTACCACAGATCAGTCCTCCTGTCCCCTCTGCAGAAAAACAGCCCCAAAGCATGATGTTTCCTCCCCCATGCTTCATAGTAGGTATGGTGTTCTTGGGATGTAACTTAGCATTCTTCTTCCTCCAAACACGACGAGTTGAGTTTTTACCAAAAAGTTCAAAAAGAGTTTGGAGTCTGACTGTTTGAGGCTGTGGACAGGTGTCTTTTATACAGATAATGAGGTCAAACAGGTGTCATTAATACAGGTAACAAGTGGAGGACAGAAGAGTTTCTTAAAGAAGAAGTTACGTGTCTGTGAGAGCCAGAAATCTTGCTTGTTTGTGGGTGACCAAATACTTATTTTCCACCATGATTTACATTTAAATTCTTTAAAAATCCTACAATGTGATTTCCTGGATTTTTTTTCTCATTTTGTCTCTCATAGTTGAAGTGTACCTATGATGAAAGTTACAGACCTCTCTCATCTTTCTAAGTCGGAGAACTTGCACAATCAGTGGCTGACTAAATACTTTTTTGCCCCACTGTACATCCTGCTCATGCGCTGCTGATTCTGCAGTGGTGTGTGTTACAGCCAGAGCAAGTACGCACTTAGTATTACCTTACGTTTACCCTGTCATAAGGAGACTGTACAGTGAAGTGTGTGTAGCTTTGTGTTGAGGAAGGCAACTGCCTTGAAAGAGGAGTGAAGGAGACAATCAAGAGGTATTTTCACAAATCAAAACCCAGTTATTTAGTGGGTTATCTTGAGTGGTAAAGGCTGTTCCATGGGGTATACACTGGATCGTACCATTATCCAGTGACACCTCAGAATTCAAACGCCTATTCACTCAAACAGTTCACATAACGAATGGTCAGTTTTTTGCCTTCAAGTCTTCCAAAGACGATGCACATAATCCAGTCCAGTTGGTGGCGATAATCAGGAATGAGGGGCTTGAACATGACAAGAAAAGATGAGATGTACTGTAATTAAACCCCTATCCGTTCCGTGACCCTTACCACACCACACAGGACGCCCCGGGTCCACTGAAGAAATGTTTACATTCTCAGTGTAAATCAGATCTGTTGTTATGGAAGTTTTTCTCCACCATGTGATTTACATCCATTAAACCAGCGTTCATGCTAAACTGATTGTGTTTTCAGCAGCACAGCAGTCAAACAGTAAAATGCACCGTGTGTGGATATTGGATTTAAAAGCCTTCAGGCGAAACCTGATGAGATTCTGAGCTACAACATGGAAAATTCAAATTGTACCTTTTCCTTTCTCTACTCTCCCTCCCTCTCCCTCTTTCACACTTCATCATGCCCACTCGCGCCACTTCCAGCGATTGAATAGGACATCGCCTCAATAACCGGCTATTTTCTGGCTCTGTGCGCTCACACAATCGTGCATCAGCTCCAATCTGCTCTCACACAATGCTCCAGTGCTTTCTAGGAACGGTGGCTAAAACCTAGCGCTGCTCAGCCTGCATGAAGAGATCTTAGCACTGAGGCAAACCGGCGTTCAGCTTCATTTAACTCGCATGTAAAGGCAAACTGTAAACATTTGAACGCACCACAGCCTCATGCACTTCTGTGATGACGGGTAAAATTCCTGTAGTGTTTCCTGTAGCTTTGTGTCCTGTTACTCCAGGCTGCAGCTTTAGATTTTGTAGCAGTACAGGTATGAGCCGCTTAATGACCGCATTAGGTTCTGTGAGACAGGGCATTTAACAAAATGGATGCTGACCAGACATTATCATAGTCACATAGTGTTTTATGCTACTGCAACGTAAATATAAAGGGTATTTTCACAAGAAAGCTGCGTGCAAACCAACAAAGGAGTACTACTTTCAATAGGACAGGTACATAGACTTACAAACACCCTTTACAGCTCGGTACAAATAAGTAGAGGAAAATCATCCACTCAAACACGAGGAACTTGCACAGAAAAGTCTCTAAACACATCAACCGAGTTAGAAAAGTCTCTAGTCTAAATGTGAGCTAACGAGCAAGTGAACAGTGCTGGACATGCTACCACTATGTCAGGCAGTGCTGTACAGTGTCTTTGCCATTTTTAATCTGTTTACAGCCACGACATCAGGAGTTAAAAGACAGATTTTTATTTCCTGTTGTTATTTATTGTAATTTTAGACCTTGGCCATTAAAGCAAAGAGACGTTGATTTGGATGGACGTTAAATGGAGCTTACCTGTATTTATTTAATCTATTATCAGTTTATATTCATAACAATGTTACTGAATATGGAAAACGTCAAAAGGTTTGTTTCTGTTTTTTTCTAAATATTCGTTGGCACACACTGTAGCTGGTACTTTGGCCTATTCCTCCATGCAGATCTCCTCTAGAGCAGTGATGTTTTGGGGCTGTCACTGGCCAACATGGACTTTCAACTCCCTCCACAAATGTTCTATGGGGTTGAGGTCTGGAGACTGGTTAGGCCACTCCAGGACCTTGAAATGCTTTTTGCGGAGCCACTCCTTTGTTGCTCGAGTGGTGTGTTTGTTTTTCCCAAAAAGTTCTATTTTAGTTTCATCTGACCACATGATATTCTCCCAATCCTCTTCTGGGTCATCCATATGCTCTCTGGCAAACTTCAGATGGGCCTGGACATGTACTGGCTTAAGCAGGGGGACACGCCTGGCACTGCAGGATCTGAGTCCCTCTCGGCGTAGTGTGTTACTGATGGTAGCCTTTGTTACTTTGGTCCCAGCTCTCTGCAGGTCATTCATCAGGTCCCTCCGTGTAGTTCTGGGATTTTTGCTCACTGTCCATCAGGTCCCTCCGTGTACGTTCTGGGGGGATTTTTTTGGGCTCACTGTGCTCATGGATCATTTGACCCCCACGGGATGAGATCTTGGTGTGGAGCCCCCAGAAAAAAATCCGAGGGATTATCAATGGTCCCTTGTTATCTTCCCCATTTTTCCCTTTTACAATTTATTTATTCACCATAACCAACCTGCTTGCTATTTGTGATTCCAACTCTTTCCCTTGCCCTGTGCAGGTACTACAATTTTGCCTTTTCCTGGTGTCCTCGGCAATCTCTTTTGGGGTTTCTTGTGGCCATGGTTGATTTTTTTGGAGTCCTCACTGTTTGAGCTGTGGACAGGGTGTCTTTTTAAATATACATATACGAGGGTCAAACAGGTGCCATTAATACAGGTACGAGTGGAGGACCAGAAGAGTTTCTTGAAGAAGTTTGTTTACAGGTCCGTGAGAATCCAGAAATCCTTTTGCTTTGTTTGTTGGTTGACCAAATACTTATTTTTTTATTTTCCCACCAAACATGATTTTTAACATTTAAATTCTTTTAAAAATCCTTACAACACTGGTGATTTCCTGGATTTTTTTTTCATCATGTTTGTCGCTCATAGTTTAAGTTGTATAACCTTATGATGAAAATTATTACAGACCTCTCCCTCATCTTTCTAAGGTAGGAGGAAACTTTTTGAACATCATTGCCTGACCAAATACTTTTTTTTTTTTGCCCCCCACTTGTATGTGCATGCTCTATAGTTATGCATTGTTTCATACTTACAGTATTAAACAGTTATGTTTTACCCCTTCCCCATTAAAATATAATAATGAACCTTTTTTTTAGACCAAAGTTCAAATAAACTATATCCACATCACATACCTGGAAAACCATACCTTTAAAATCCTACCTTTTATATTTTGCTATTTAGTGTGGTTTAACGCGTGGTTGATTCGCATTTTTTCCAGGACAAACCATGCCTCCCAGATGTTTGTTAAAAAAAAACTTTGTTGTGTTTTTTTTTTTAACCGGAAGATTTTTTCCCGCCCCACAACAGTTTTACAAAAGAATCTTTGTTTTTCTTTGAATACATCCAAATGAGAAATGTGTCTATATCGGGCTCTCCTCTTTTTTCCTTTTTCTTCCAGGTTTTACATTGTTTTTGACCCCTGTAGTACGAGCTTCCCCAGCGTCAGACAAACAATCTTACAATTTACAGCATTCAGGAGGCCAACCCTTATCCAGAGCGAACTTACAGAAGTGCTTTCCCCTAGTAAGGCAAACAAAAACCTTCATGTTAGTACAATTAAAGCAATTTCTCAGACACCAATCCAACTACAGCTTGCCTAGGATCGAAATGTAGAATAAGCAACAAAACACCCCCAAGCCAATTTATAATTACAGTGGGTGCTTTGAACAGTTTGTGAACCCTTTAGTTTTTAGAATTTGTTCTATATTCTTCCATAAATATGAGCTAAAACATCATCAGATTTTCACAACACAAATTCCCTAAAATCTTTAGAATTAAGAGAACCCCCAGTTTTAAACAAATGAGAGAAAAATATGATACGTGGTCATTTATTTATTGAGAAAAAAAATTATTCATTATTACCTCTAAAGGATTAGCAGTCCCATTTTGAGGGTGAATTAGAATTCAGGTGGTGAGGGGGGCACCCTGTTTTATTTTAAAGAAACAGGGGATCTATCAAGTCAACGAGCTCTTCCACAACACGTTTTTGTGAAGTGGTACGAACAAAGAGATTTTTTTGAGGCCCTCAGCAGAAAGAGTTTTTGTTCAGCTTCATCATCTGGAAAAAGGTTACAAAACCCAATCTCCTTAAAGAGTTTTGGACCCTCAACCATCCACAGTCAGATCAGATTGTGTAACAAATGGAGGAAAAACAAAAGACCATAGTTTTTTACCCTCCCCCAGGAGTGGGCCGACCAACAAGATCACTGGCAAGAGCAGGCCGTGTAAAAATAGTTTTTTGGTGAGGTTCACAAAGGAGCCCAGGTAACTTTTCCTAGCAACTTGGAAGGCCTCTCTCACATTGGTCATGTTAATGTCATCGAGTCCAACCACAGAAGAACACTTGAAAACAACAATGGTGTGCATGGCAGGGCCTGCACGGAAAGAAAGCCACTGGCTCCTCCAAAAAGAACATTGCTTGCTCATCCTGCCAGTTTTTGCTAAGATCACTTTGGACGAGCCAGAAAGGCCTTATTGGAAGAATTTTTTTTGTGGACGAATGAAGACCAAATAAGAACTTTTTGGTTTAAAAGAAAGTTTGTTTTTTTGATTGGTGAAAGGAAAACACTGCAATTTTCCAGCCTAGAACCTTATCCCATCTGGTTGGAAACCATGGTGGTTGGTAAGTAATCATGGTTTTGTTGGGCCTGTGTTTGCTGAAATCTGGGCAGGACAGCCCTTGCCCATAACTTGATGGAACAATTATTCTGGATTATATCAGGAATTCTAAAGGAAAAAATGTCAGAACAAAAAATCTGTCCCATTGAACTTGAATCCTTCAAGAAAAGAAAAGGTGGGGGGTCATGCAGTCAGACAACGAACCCCTAAAAGCACACAAGCCCCCCGTTCAACCCCCAAAAGAATGGTTTACAGAATAATAAGTTCATGTTTTTTGGAATGGCCAAGGTCCAAAGTCCCCCTGACCTAATCCAATGGAAATGTTTTTGTGGGGAAGGCCTGGAAGTGGAGCAGCCTAAATGTGAGGAAACCCACCAAACATCTATCCCAGAGCTGAAGCTGTTTTCCGTACGGAGGAAGGGGGCTAAATTCCTCAAGCCGGTGTGCAGGGACCTGATCACAGCTACAGGAAAGACGTTTTAGCTGCAGTTATTGCTGCACAGGGGGGTCACACCAGATACTGAAAGCACAGGTTCACATACTTTTGCCACTCACTAATATGTAATATTGGATCATTTTCCTCAATAAATAAATGACCAAACATAATATGCTTGTGTCATTGTTAGAAATATAGAAAATTCTAATGGGTTCACAAAATTTCACGCACCACTGTAGGAGCACTCTGTAGTCCTACAATTACTGACTGTAGTCCATCTATAGTCTCTTTTACTCTGTTCTCTAATGGTCAGGACCCCCACAGATCAGGTACTATTTGGGTGGTGTATCATTCTGTGAGATGGATCTGTGGATGTGGTGTGATTGTGTGGTGTGCTGGTACTCCAGCAGCACTGCTGTGTCTGATCCTCTCATTGATCACTGAGCTGCTGAATACTCCGCTGTTTGCTGTTTATTCTTCATCCATACCTCCACAGTTGTGTGCTCACGTCTCTACTTTGTGTTTAATGAAAGCTTCTGCATTATAGTCTGTGCCGTTACAAACATCATTACAACTAAATTTCAGGTAATGCATCAGGCATCTGCATATGCACTCACAGGTCTCATCCCTTGTCGTGGGGGACGGTGCATGGTGGGGAACATAGACGGAGGAACTGGGGGTGACTGAAAAACTAAACTGGGGTGCAAACAAGGATAAAACACTCAAGATTAAGATGCATTTGTAACTAAATCAAGACTAAGGTAACTCTTGGAATCATCGGTCTTGATGAAGAAATTCTGATTCTGAAGGTTGTTTTATCAAGAAGTTGTGGTGGGGGATGATTCAGATTTTTCATATTTTACTAATAAGTGTTTTGTTTTATGTTTTATTTTTACAGCAGCACTGGTTTCCCCTCCTAAAATGAATCATCCATCTGTTTGGTTCCTGACGCTCTGCAGCATTAAAGGTCAACCTATGAATTGATGCAAAAGAGAGGAAAGGTGAAACGATGGCAACACACACACACACACACACACACACACACACACACACACACACTTATATTTCTATCACTGTGAGGGCTTTCCACTGGCATAATATTACAGCAGCTAATTAATTAATCCACCTCCTCCTAACCCTAACCTTGACCTAAAGCAAATCTTTTGTCTCATTTAGTTTTTCAAATAAAACTTTCAGTTCTAGTAAAAAAAAAAAAAAAAAAAAAGCAATTTTCCTTGTGGGCACCAGCAAAATGTCACCACATGGTTTAAAAACAGTCTGGTCTCTCTATCCTTGAGGGAACTTTTGGTCCTCACAATGATATATTAACTAAATAATATATTAACCCACACACACAGTCACTGCTACACCTGGATCCAGCTCATCTTCCACTTTGGCAAATTTGAGATCCAGTGATTAAACAGGACAAAGAAGCATTTGCCAGGTCATGCCGGGATATTACTGTAACCGTGGCAACAAATGACCACAACAAACACACAGAGACTACAGTAAGAGCAAATGCATTTCCCCCCTCATCCATCAGAATGATTTGTACAGATGCACCCTTATATCAGGGTCGCCACACAGCTCCTGAGACCTGGGTTAGAGTCCTGGCCTGGCCTCAGCTTGTGTGGAGTTTGCATGTTCTCCCCGTGTCTGTGTGGGTCTCTATGGTTATTCCGGTTACCTCCCACACCCCAAAGACTAGCATGTGAACTAGCATGTCTAAAGCTTCCCTGTGTGTGTGCCCATGTTTACCTCACAAGTACAGAAAGATCTGACAGTTTTGACATTGTGAGGACATTTTGCTTGTCTTCACGAGGGTAGCTGATTTTTTTTTTCCGCCAGAAAAAAACAACAGTCGAAGGATTTGCTTTAGGTTACTGAGGTTAAGGTTAGGGCTAGCATTAGTAAGCTACAGTAATGTGTGTGTGTGTGTGTGTGTGCGCACAATGTCTTCCTATATTTATGAGGACCAAATGTCCTCACAATGATAGGAAAACCTGCCAATTTGGAATTCTGAGTACTGTTTTGACAGTACTCACTTTTTAATTTTAAAAAAAATGTAATAATAAAAATAGCTACTTTTATTTGAAAAGCCAAAATAGTGAAAGGATCATCCTTAGGTTACTGAGCTTAAGGTTAGGGTTTGGTGTGGGTGTAGCATTAATTAGCTCCAGTAATCATGTCAATAGAAAGTTCACACAAGGATAGCGAGACAAGTGTGTGTGTGTGTGTGTATGTGTGTACATGTATTTCTGTACTTGTAAGGACCAAATGTCCTCACATTTGTAGGAAAACCTGGTCATTTTGGCTTGTTTTCCCTTCTTTAATTGCTTTGTTACAAAAACAGCAACCTTTTTATTTGAGAAATGAAAAGAGCCAAAAGATTTGCTTTACTGAGGTTAAGGTTAGGGTTGGGGGTTGGTGTAGGTGTAGCATTAATTAGCTACAATAATCATGTCAATGGAAAGTGAATGGAAAGGTGTGTGTGTACCAGGTATGTATAACATTACCAAATGTCCCCACCACGATAGAAATTTCCCCTTGCTGTCCCCCATGAGGAAAAACGTCTTTTTTTCAAACACTGTCACTTTCTTTTGAAAAACCAAAAGAGTCAAAAGTCGTTGCTTTAGGTTACTGAGGTTAGGGGTCGTTGATTAGCTACACTGATTAATATGTCAATGGAAGGTCCCCACAATGACAGAAAGATAAACTTGCATACAATTTTCCCTGCTTCTGACACATATTTGCATCAATATGTGGAATATATTGTTCTCTCCTAGTCCTTTATTTTGGTTTTAATAAGACACCTGACAAGTTTTACATAATCCTACAGTACCTCATTAATGGGAGTGCATTTTTACAGCAACAACAAAACGCGCTGTGCCTCCCAAAGTTCAAACGTGTTGTGCAATGGTATGTTCCTTTAATATTACAGTACTGTGCAAAAGTCTCAGGCCACCATTAGATTTGTTGTTTTAGTCATGGTATAATGACCATATATCATTTCTCTTTATCTATTGAATAGAATACCACCAGAAAATACAGGAAATTTGTTTGTTTAACATGTACAATTTCTATATTTTAAGTCCCTAATCTTTATTTATGCTTCATTTTTATTCAAGTCAATATGAGTCGGTCCCAAGTCGAGTTGATACAAAGCCTTTAAGTACAAAGAGTCAGCCTAAAAACAGATCTTCTTCCTCACACAGAAACTGAATCATCTCATATTCAGCGTGTGTAATGAAGTTAGCAGCGTTAGCTCTATGAACCACCAATTATTTAATGTGACTGTTTGAATTACCTTAATTCAACACATTAAGATCATGATATCATGTAACGATAAAGGGAACGATTTCAGACTCAACTTATGACCCCGTGAATCACAGTGGTTTGAGCAGTCATTCATTATCATTTAAAGGAGCAGAAGCTCAAAACCAGTCGTTCTGAAAAGTGCTGTTTAGACCAAGAGAAGACGCTGTGATGTTTGATTTTTGTGGTATTTTGACCAAAGACCCCGGTGTGTGAGGCTGCGTACCCGGAGTGAGGGAAAGCTGCTTTGGGAAAACCGTGGTGTGTAGTTAGCTAAGCAACATGCAGCAATGTAGACACTGAGTTCGTTTGTTTACTACACCTACCATACCAAGCCAGGTCACACAGCTCCTAATGTCCCATTTCTACATAAATTTAACGCAGTATGAAGCACCGTAGCAGCGTTACTGAAAATGTTGAGAAGTCTAACAAAGAGCAGGTTCCTCACTCTCACAACTAAGTTCTCACTCTGTCTCAGGAGAGATGGATATTAGCATGAACTAGCTATCTCTTAAAGGCACAGCATAAGTCTGTTCCATGTGAACTCTGTTAACTTGTGGTGAAAAATGGGTATAATACTATATGCCATCTATTAAGTTTTAGCCTCTGCATAACTTGCATGTTTTTATTTGATAAGTATAAATGCTTTGTGACCGAATTCAGGACAGGAAACCACTTCAAAGCAAAGGTCATGTCTTGTAGAAATGATAATGCAGATGGAAGAGTAGAGCAGAATCATAGAAATGTCAGACGAGATGAAGCGCTGATAGCAGAAGATGAAAGACCGTGCCTGATTGAAATCCGCCTCACGGACTGACAAGATGGCGGCGTGTCCACAGCGCACCCTGCTGCTCATTATTATAACTACACGTTCTCTCTGTTCACTGTACTATACAGTACATTATACGGAGGATGATATTTGGATAGTCCACTAAACGCATCGTCTTATCAGTCTGGAAAAACTGAATTGTGCCTACAAAGCTTCCAAAAGTATTGATAGGAATTTAAAGGAAAATGAAGGAATGAGGGAATCGGTATTAAGAGTGCAGAGACGCAGATAGTACAGGCCAGATCATAAACCACAAACATTTGGAATAATATTTTAATGTACTGTACCACTCAAAAGTCTGGATGCACCTACTGCAACGTATATATTTGTCTTTTGTATAGCTAGGGTTAAATAACAGAAATGTATTTTATTTTTTAAATGAAGTTGTTTTATTAAGCCAACATATCAGTTTTGTATTAACAAGCAATCAGAATGTGTGCAAGAGTGATTGGAAACTGATAGTCGGTACCAGAAGTAATAAGCCTTCTTTCTCAACACCTGAGCACATAATTGACATTGTCCATGGTGGCTACTAAGAAATCTATTTGGAATAAATATTTTGTTTTGTTATAATCAATAATAGACAAAAAAAGCTGAAGTCCATACGACAACGGTCCATAATTACTTTAGGAACTGATGACTAATTATTTAGGAAGCAAAAGTTTCACCAAGTGCAGTGGCCAAAACGTTCAAACATACAGTGAAACTGGAACGTCTGAAGATCACCCAAGGAAAGGAAGACCTACCTCTGCTGCAGATAACGAGTAATTCGTATTTAATATAAGATCTAAGAGATATTAAAAGCTTGTAATTAATGTTAGAGCCAGTTAACAGCACCCCAGATTACATCTGAAATAAATGTTTGTTGAGTTCTAGCAGCGAACATCTTAATATCAGCTTATAAAATTTGTAGTAATTTATTCCCATGAGGCTTTTTTTGGCAACTCTAAGGTGAATAAAATAGCTAAAAGAAAGAAAACTGTATTAAAAGCAGGTGGTCCAAACTGTTGACTGGTACTTTATAAGATCATATTAAAAAAAATACATACAAAAAAACAGCATGTTTAAGAGTGTGCTCCTGAGATCACACACATCCGTGTAATGAGTATTATTTCATACAAACTTAAGCGATGTGAAAATTGTTCTGATGATATTCTATAAAAACGTTAAATGTAACATTTATGCAGCCTTTAACGCAGAAATTTTAAAAATTGTTGGGGAAAAACAACATTTGGAATCTGAAAATCATTTTACCACCTTTCCAGATGATCTGGATCTCATTAAACATGGCGTTTCTGCACATTTTAATAAACCGCCAAAAACGTTTCTGCAATCTATAAAATCAATGGTGGTTCACAAACTTTTTTTACATTACAAATTGATGTTTCAGCATTTTAAAATGCATGCAATGAAGTATGCAGGTTTGTGTCGAAGGCAGGGCGTTGCCTGTTTTGTACAAAGTCCCAAAATACCATCTACTCAAGATGAGGTCTGGTGAGCTTCTTCTAATCCGTCTCTGTCCTCATGGTGAGAGAACTTGCATGCTTTCAATCTCAGAGCAAACGCTAATCTGCTGAAGGATGATGTCATGGAGGTGGTGGAGTCACTGGAAGTAGCCCTGAGACTCAGACAGGGGCCGAGAGATGTTATGAAAGGCCCACTGCAGGATGCCATCGATGGAGCTCTGGCAGAACCCAACAGAACATGAATGAACCAAACATTAAGACACCAAGACTAATCTGTAACGAGAGTGTTCAGGTGGTGGGTTGCAGAGCCAAAATGGAGTTTAATAAGGACCACCATGTACAGCAGAAGGCCTGAGGACCTGAGTAGAGGTAAGGTCCATTTAACGTCCTTCTGATCAACATCTGTACGCTTTAATGGCTGAGCTATTAAAATTATAAATTGAAATATAAATATATATCTGTCTTTTAACTCTACTAAACAAACTCAAAATGGATGACAGTGTACAGCTCTGCCCGACGTATGATGAGTATACGATACTGTACTGAACTCATTACCGTATTATACTTCATTATAATTCCTATGTAAATTACTTGTTTATGTACATTACTGTATTTTCTAAAATTATTGTGAATTCCCATCAATTAAAAACAAAACAGAACCTTTTCCATGTTCCCATGTTTAATGAATATTGTAGAATGATTAATTGTGTAGAGTTTTTAATTTAATCAATCCCAAGGGAAAGTCCTGAGAAGTTAATTTGCTATTATTTTGGTTTCTGGTTATTCTGATTAAGTTACTGGTAAGGCAGACAGAAGCAATCAATAGAAAAATCTAGAAAAAAGTCCAAAGCCCAAACCACTTCAGGAGGGGCTTTAAGTCCCAGCGTAGCCACGTCTTAAACAAGAATAAATTCAGCAGTCTCTCTGAGATGCATCTGAATACCAGAACCCCGTTCAGAACTTTATAACATAGCACATGTGCTCCATGATGTCCATCGTTACACGGCGGCCCAATCATGGAATACAGGCAGAGCAGGAAACTATTTTATTAGCAATTTGGACATACAGTGGTGTGAAAAAGTGTTTGCCCCCGTCCTGATTTCCTATTTTTTTGCACGTTTGTCACACACAAGTGTTTCGGAACATCAAACCAATTTAAATATTAGTCAAAGATGCCACAGCATCTCAATAGGATTCAGGTCAGGACTTTGACTAGGCCACTCCAAAGTCTTCATTTTGTTTTTCTTCAGCCATTCAGAGCTGGACTTGCTGGTGTGTTTTGGATCATTGTCCTGCTGCAGAACCCAAGTTTGTATCAGCTTGAGGTCATGAACAGATGGCCGGACATTCTCCTTCAGGATTTTTTGGTAGCAACAGAATTCATAGTTCCATTTATCACAGCAAGCCTTCCAGGTCCTGAAGCAGCAGAACAGCCCCAGACCATCACACTACCACCCCCATATGTTACTGCTGCTATAATGTTCTTTTTCTGAAATGCTGTGTTACTTTTACACCAGATGTAATGGGACACACACCTTCCAAAGAGTGCAACTTTTGTCTCATCAGTCCACAGAATGTTTTCCCAAAAGTCTTGGGGATCATCAAGATGTGTTCTGGAAAAATTGAGACGAACCTTTAAGTCTTTGGGATCATCAAGATGTGTTCATCTGGAAAAATTGAGACAACTTTAATGTTCTTTCTTGCTCAAGCAGTGGTTTTCATCTTGGAACTTATGCATGCAGGCCATTTTTGCCCAGTCTCTTTCTTATGGTGGAGGCATGAACACTGACCTTAACTGAGGCAAGTGAGGCCTGCAGTTCTTTGGATGTTGTTTTTGGGTCTTTTCTGACCTCTTGGATGAGTAGTCGCTGCGCTCTTGGGGTAATTTTGGTCGGCCGGCCACTCCTGGGAAAGTTCACCACTGTTCCATGTCTTCACCATTTGTGGATAATGGCTCTCACTGTGGTTCTCTGGAGTCCCAAAGATTTAGAAATGGCTTTATAACCCTTTCCAGACTGAGAGATCTCAGTTACTTTCTTTCTCAATTGTTTCTGAATATTTTTGGATTTTTTTTTTTTGGCATGATGTGTAGCTTTTAAGGATCTTTTGGTGTACTTCACTTTCTCAGGCAGGTCCTATTTAAGTGATGTCCTGATTCAGAACAGGTGTGGCAATAATCAGGCCTGGGTGTGGCTAGAGACAGTGAGCTCAGGTGTGATAAACCATGGTTATGTCTTAACAAGGGGGGCAATCACTTATCCACACAGGGGCATGTAAGTTTGGATTTTTTCTCCCTTAATAATAAACACCTTCATTAAAAACTGCATTTTGTGTTTACTTGTGTTGTCTTTGACTAATATTTAAACTGGTTTGATGTTCTGAAACACTTAAGTGTGACAAACATGCAAAAAAATAGAAAATCAGGAAGGGGCAAACACTTTTTCACACCACTGTATACCATTGTTGAAACTAAACTGCACACTATTCATTAAGGCAAAACCTGCAGAAATACATGGAGTGGGTGGTCCAGTGTTCTGAGCTGGGATACAGCTGACTGGAGATGCATTCAGCTATTTAGAGTAAATGCATGTGGTTAAACTCTTATCAGGGGACAATCCATAAGAAGTGTAAATGGCCAAAAGATTTACCTGCTGTGTGAAAGGTAACCTGTAGAATTTTAGTGAAAGCATTTATAGCCAGACCTGGCTCTGATAGTCAGAGAATCGTACAGGTACATCTCTAATTTTATCTTGTTGTTTCTTTCTCGTTTTAGCATGATCTTTAATATAACACTGAAGTTTGAACTTCTACAGATTCTAAATTGTACACTTTACTGCCATGGACATTATCTCTGACATATTTAAGTACAAAATGTTGTACTTCATTTTATGACCTTTTGTCTCCTACAATACACGTGTAAAAGCGCTCTCACCTCTCCCATGTAAGAGTCCACATCTTCTTTATTAAGCATCTGCTGATCGGAGTGAACGGAGCCCTGATCACTGGAGTGCTGAGCTATCTGAGCACAGAGACAAACACAGGCTCTTACAGTCTTATGTACTACATTACATTTAGTCATTTACTGGGACTGTGGTGGCTTTGCGCTTAAGATACTGGACTCTGTACCAAAAGGTTCAGGATTCAAATGACACCTCTGCCAAGGTGCCACTGTTGGGTCCTTGAGCAAGGCCTTAACCCAGAATTGCATGGATTATAAGACTGTATCTATTGTAAGTCACTGTGGGTAAGATAATCTGCTAAATGTCATAAATGTATATGACTTACAGGGGACACACTCTTACAATCCAAGCACTTGTGGGTTAAGGCCTTGTTCAGGGACCAAACACTTTTGCAGAGGTGGGATTTGATCCCTGGACTGTCTGGTCCATAGTCCAGTACTTTAATCGCTGAGCCACCACAGTCCCCAGTGCAAAGGTTTAGGCACCCCTGATCACATGAGATGTACAGTCTAACCTCGTTATCTCACCCCCCATTATTCCATCAATGCACTTTTCCTCGAAAAGCCACCAACCTTACCATTCTTGTGACAAATGTCTTGCCAGCAATGAAATTCTACACATTTAAGCCAAGAGACCGGTCTTTAGGTGTCACTTTAATCCTACTGACAGGGTCGCCTACACAGATTGCACACCCCCTTCTCGCCCTCCTTGTTCATTAAAGATGCTTTTGGGCAAAACTTACAATTAATTTAATAGAATCTGTACATATACATGTTTATCATTATGGCAGCATCAGGTATGAATGTCACTGCCTTTGTCTAGTTTCCTGTAACCTCGTTAAGTTGCCAAACTCGCCTCTCGCCAGAAATAGCCATGAAACAGAGGTAGGTGAGATAACGAGGTACTGTTGATTTTATAACTAGAAGAACAGAAGTGATTTTTTACCTGCACAGCTCTGGGTGTAACCTCATTTTCTGTAGACATCCAAGATCTCAAACAGGTCCTGCACCGTGCCCTCCCACTGAGGAGATGCACACAAACACACTCAACAACTCACAAAGTGGTCTTCAGCCAAAAAATGAACGGGAAATGTTTGTCACCTCATTCATTCCAGTTACATTTAATAATACTAAACATCGTGGGAAGCATGGTGGTTCAGTGACCTGGCTCTGAAAACCTTCCTGTATGGAGTTTGCTTGTTCTCCATGTGTCTGTGGGGGTTTCCTCTGAGAGTCTGGTTTACTCCCACATTTTAAATACGAGTTAGGTTAGTTGCCGTCTCGAGTTAGGTTAGTGTCCCAATGTGATGGCATGAGAGTAAGTCCTGTCCATGACTGCTCTTGGCTTGTGTGCAGCCCCCTCCAAGGAAATGAAATGGGCAAGTATGGAAAATGAAACATTGCCCAACTGGGCAACTTAAGGTGACACTCCTTGGGAGGAATCAGGCTCAGATGAGGAGACCAGACACTGTATTAAGTTCTGAAGGATAATGAAGTACAACGGAACAGAACAGAAGTTAAACTGAGCAGTATGTAAGATGTTTAGTCTAGTCTAATGTGAGTAAGACCTTTAAGAATAATCTTGGATAATCCAATACATCGATGGATTGTGAATTTATTTGTTTATGTATTTAGATGATGATGAGCTACTGGCATATCAGATCTAATATGAATGAAAGGTCCTACTTTTGGAAGTTGCAGTGTGGGTGGAAGCTCTGCAGGCACTGATGGCAGATTATCTGCTCTCCTTGGCTCTGGTGGCAAATTCCACACGGCTTCCTGATTCCCACAAGCTCAGAGTTCGGAGCCTGGAAGCAACAAACAAGCAACACATTTCAGTACAGTTCTGCACTATTCACCCAAATTATAAACTTGTGCCAAGTCCTTAAAGGAGATGCACTCACCTATTAGGTACACCTCCTTGTTTCTACACTCATTGTCCATTTCTTCAGTTCCTCTTACCATATAGGAGCACTTTGTAGTTCTACAATTACAGACTGTAGTCCATCTGTTTCTCTACATGTTCATCCCCTTTACTCAGTTCTCTAATGGTCAGGACCCCCACAGATCAGGTACTATTTGGGTGGTGGATCATTCTCAGCACTACAGTCACACTGACATGGTGGTGGTGTGCTAGTGTGTGTTGAGCTGGTACGAGTGGATCAGACACAGCAGTGCTGATCAACTTAAACTAGTCCACCAACCAAAAATGTCCAGCCACCAGCGTCCTGTGAGCACTGATGAATGATTAGAGGATGACTAACACAAGCTGTAGAACACCAGACGAGCTGCTGTCTCTGACTTTACATCAACAAGGTGGAGCAATAAGGTAAGAGAGTGCACAGTGAGTGATCACGGTGCTTTAAAACTCCAGCAGCACTGCTACCTGATCTAGTCTAGACTGTTACCTGATAAGCTGCAGGATTTGGGTTCTTGTTGCCTGTGACTGTGGAGAGCGAGGTGGAGGAGAAGAAAGCAAAGTCCACTGTGGAGCTGGAGCTGCTCTCTGTTAGAGGAGGATGAACTGGGGCCTGAGGGATCATTATAACAGCGTTATCGTCAACACATTCGGTCTCATGATTTTCTACTTGGAACCTCTGCAGGGAACAAATTTAAATATGACTAATTTCTGCAAAAGATGGGAAAGATGCCCAAACTTTGCAGATAAGACATCTTATGTTTGATCTTCCTCGGTATATTTAAAAGGTGTACACTCAGATTTCTCAAACATTTTATGTCGTTCAGCATAAAAATCAGAAAAATCATTTCATTTGACCAGGAGGAAAACTGCAGCTTAGTGTAGAATTGATGGTTTGCGTACCTGTACAGATGTGCAGGTGTGTTCTGTCATCGCTCTGCTGCCGTTACAGAACTTACAACGCCATGTTCCACTGACGAAACAAATGGAGCAGCTGTTAGTGTGTTAAACACACGTGACCTTTAATACAGTGGTTTGTCAAAATAAAGCAAGTTTACAATTTTATGTTTGTTAGTTCTGCAGTGGAGTTTCAAGGTTAGCCATAATGCACTGGAAGACATCTTCCATCCACAGCTGCCCAAGGAGGTTGGGCCAATTTTTGCACATTGGTCCTCCTCATCTGATGAGGTTTAGGGAGGTTTTCCTTTCCATTGTTACTGTAAGCTTGCTAGCTGTGGATCTAGATTGTTGTAAAGGTGCTTTGTGACACTGCTCTATTGTAAAAGTCGCTCTAGAAATCAAACTAAATTTGAATTTAGTTTATGTTTAGTTAATGGCCATGAGGGGTCTTGAGCCGGTACTGGGAGCAAGATAGGAATAAATCTGTTAAATAAATAAATAGTTTTGGGGGCATGGAAGGAAACCACATTCATATCTTCATGTCTAGTTTATTAATAAATGTCACATATACATTACATCTGGTTTAGAGGGAACACTGTACATTGTTTTGTTTTCTATAAAATGGAACATGTATGGCAGCAATTCCATTCCAGTATCGGATGAATTCCAGACACACCTGATTCTGCTGAGTAGGTGATCACCTGAACCAAATCTAATTTATTCACAAAAGTACAAAATATTGATTATTGATTTCTGAACCTTCCTAAGTTAAAACATTAGTAACATTAGTATTGTTTTATTTTATTTTATTTTATTTTATTTACAGGGACTGTGGTAGCCTAGCGGGTAAGGTACTGGACTCTGGACCAGAAGGTCGAGGGTTCAAATCCCGCCTCTGCCAAGCTGCCACAGTTGGGTCCTTGAGCAAGGCCCTTAACCCACAATTGCTTGGACTGTAAGACTGTACCAATTGCAAGTCGCTTTGGATAAGGGCGTCTGCTAAATGCTGTAAATGTAATGTCAATTTTATATTGTTTTATTTTGTTGTGTTATACATGTATACGTGTATATACCATTAGTATTGTTTTAGGTTTTACTTAAATTAATATAGACTTGTTTTTTTGTATTATTATGTGTATTAGTCAGGTCTGAAAACACTGCATTGTCTTTGTTATTTTGATCAGTTGTCATTTACAGCGATAAATTGCTCATCCCTTTGCTGCAAATACAGATCTTTATTTTGAATTGGTGAGTAGTTTATAGAATAAAGCATACATGTCCCATTTCACACAAATAAACACAGTACCTACAAAGAGTTCATCCAGAGAAGCTGATCATTTGGCAGTGGTCTCTTCTTTTTGTTCCAGAGCTGTATGTATATATTGTGCTGTCTGACAATTTAAATATATAATACAGTCACAATTTGTATTTTGTTCATCATGATTAATCTAATTTCTTTGTTGCTTGTACCCATTTGATCCTACAGACATATTTATTTCTATAAAATGGCACTACACAGCCGTATAAGTGGACGATGGCAACTTTTCATCATTAGTTTGTTTGCTGCATCACAACTTTTCATTGATCTTTCATTCATGTCAAACTGAGGACTGCTGAGGGAGCTCTTTCTCTTTCTCCCAGAAATCTTTTTGTCTTTTAATGATTCTCTCTCTCTCCCCCACAAACTCAGACAGCAATTTCTTATTCTGAATGACCTTGCTCCACCAAGACATTAATTTTCCCACCATTTTTTAGATTAATTGTTGGCTTTCTATCCATTTTCTCACTTTTTCTTCTGCTGAGCTTATAAAACCTAACAGCAGCTGTAATTTCAGATCTCACTCTTAACTCTGTACTGAGCTACACTTAATGACCAACGTCTGTTCGCTTTAATGGTCTTAAAAATCATAATCAATTATAATTCAGGAAATAAACTCTGAGATAATGGAACAGGAAATGGAAATCTGTCGTTTAATCTCCAGGCACTGTGGCAGTTAACAGCTGGTCACCTCAACAGCCAATCAACGCTGTGGATGTGTGTTTGTACCTGTCCTATTATAAGTAGTACTCTGTTTATCCCTCCACTATCTGTATATTCTCTCTAACCTATAATGTACAGTGGTGCTTGAACGTTTGTGAACCCTTTAGAATTTTCTATATCTCTGCATAAATATGACCTAAAACATCATCAGATTTTCACACAAGTCCTAAAAGTAGATAAAGAGAACCCATTTAAACAAATGAGATAAAAATATTATACTTGGTCATTTATTTATTGAGGAAAAGTATCCAATATTACATATTTGTGAATGGCAAAAGTATGTGACCCTCTAGGATTAGCAGCTAATTTGAAGGTGAAATTAGAGTCAGGTGTTTTCAATCAATGGGATGCCAATCAGGTGTGAGTGGGCACCCTGTTTTATTTAAAGAACAGGGATCTATCAAAGTCTGCTCTTCACAACACATGTTTGTGGAAGTGTATCATGGTACGAACAAAGGAGATTTCTGAGGAGCTCAGAAAAAGAGTTGTTGATGCTCATTAGGTTAAAAAACCATCTCTAAAGAGTTTGGACTCCACCAATCCACAGTCAGACAGATTGTGTACAAATGGAGGAAATTCAAGACCATTGTTACACTCCCCAGGAGTGGCCGACCAACAAAGATCACTCCAAAAGCAAGGCATGTAATAGTTGGTGAGGTCACAAACGACCCCAGGGTAACTTATAAGCAACTGAAGGCCTCATTGGCTAATGTTAATGTTCATGAGTCCACCATCAGAAGAACACTGAACAACAATGGTGTGCATGGCAGGGCTGCACTGCTCTCCAAAAAGAACATTGCTGCTCGTCTGCAGTTTGCTAAAGATCACGGCTACTGGAAGAATGTTTTGTGAACGGAGGAGACCAAAATATAACTTTTTGGTTTAAAAGAAAAGCGTTATGTTTGGAGAAAGGAAAACACTGCATTCCAGCATAAGAACCTTATCCCATCTGTGAAACATGGTGGTGGTAGTATCATGGTTTGGGCCTGATTTGCTGCATCTGGGCAGGACAGCTTGCCATCATTGGTGGAACAATGAATTCTGAATGATATCAGAGAGTTCTAAAGGAAAATGTCAGGATATCTGTCCATGAACTGAATCTCAACAGAAGGTGGGTCATGCCGAAAGACAACGACCCTAAGCACACAAGCCGTTCTACCAAAGAATGGTTACAGAAGAATAAAGTTCATCTTTTGGAATGGCCAAGTCAAAGTCCTGACCTTAATCCAATGGAAATGTTGTGGAAGGACCTGAAGCGAGCAGCTAATGTGAGGAAACCCACCAACATCCCAGAGCTGAAGCTGTTCTGTACGGAGGAATGGGCTAAAATTCCTCCAAGCCGGTGTGCAGGACTGATCAACAGTTACTGAAACTTTCAAAAGGTGTAGGCTGAAAATGTGTGTGTGTGTGTGTTGCACACCTGGGTATGGAGGTGAGTGGAGGCACCAGGCAGGTGAGATGGAAGGCTCGAGGACATCCATCACAGCAAATCAGCTCACCTCCGTCCTTACACACTGCACACTCATCATCATTACGCTCTAGCTGCACACACACGTACAAGGAACAAAAGTCAGGTTGAACTAAGCTCCCTAAATGAGTGATGAGATGCCTTTAGGATTGTGAGGTAGGGTGTAATATTGTATCAGCTACAGAAGTGGTACGAAATCCTCAGATTGAGAACAGTCCACCAAACACACATCCTCAGTCAGCAGAAATGGTCAAAAGCTGACTTTTTTCATTCTTCTCATCCATTTTCTGTCCCACTCAATGCAATGGTTGGGGGCGGGGCTAACTGGGCACACAGGGCACAAGACAGGAACACACCCTAGGTGAGTCACCAACCTCACGTCACTGTTTCTCAAAGGTTAATTGAATGAAAGTACAAGAAGGACAAATAAAGCAAAAATAAACAATGAATAAAATATATATACAGTACAGTGCAAAAGTCTTAGGCCATATATAATTATTTCTCAGTCTCTTTATCAGAATACAACCAGAGATACAGGAACTTTGTATGCAGTATTAAAAAACTGAATAATATCAGAGAAAACAGCTTCAATAGGTTACAGTGGTCAGTATTTAGTGTGATCTCCCCATACACTTGAGCAACAGCAGCATCTGGGAGCTTCGTCTGGATGCCAAGTCCAGTCTGAAGAAGCTTGATCAGGAAAGGTCTTTTTTGTAAGGGTAGAAACCAAGAAACCACTTTTTCAAAAGCTCACAAAGATGGGAATGAAGATCAGTGGAAAAGAGGATTATGGAGTGATGAATCCAATATGTTATATATGGTTATTAAACCATTGCTACAATAGCACATCTAATGGTGTCCTGAGACTTTTGCACTTTTACTGTATTTTGTTAATATTTTTTAAAATGATGGTATATGATCGTATTGTAAACTCAAAACATATATTGAAGTCCAAACTGGTCACTCACACCAGCACCAAACACTACAAGCATCATGCACAATACCTGCTGATTACACTTATTCTTTAAAGGCATTCACATTTACATGGACCATTCTTTAAAATAAAACAAAATGAAGGGATTAAAGCTTCATACTTGAGTCCTTACATCTGCTGTTCTGTTGTGTGTCTCCCCCTGCTGCTGGTTCTGACTAGGTCCTGTCTGTGACATGTGACCGCTTCCCACGTCCTCCAGTTTGCTGGAAGAGTAAAACTCTCCCCCGACCTTGATGCACTTCTTGGATCCACCTGCAAAAAGACAGAAGCAGCAGCAGTGGGTAAAGTGATGTGGTACGGAGACCAAAGAGCAGCAGTGCCTGAGAATCTCTGTGCGATGAATGGATTCTAGATCGTGGAAATCACTGTGGATAAAAGTCTGTTTACTATTTAAAGCGGCTGGATTATTAAAACCTGCCTGCTTTACCTTGTGGTCTCATTTTGTGTTCTGTATGAACTGGATTCAGTTCTTCCTCCTAAAAAAAGTGTTGCCTTTTGTTATTATTAGAAGCAGTAGAAGTAGTAAGAGGAGGAGGAGTAGTAATTATTTTTAAATGCATCTAATTGCCAATTATTTTGGGAATTCGGAAACCTGTGCAGCAGTTAGTGCCATTGCCTCACAGCTCCTGCGTCCCCGGTTCGATCCCGACCTCTTACCCCACCGGTGTGGAGTTTGCATGTTCTCCCCATGTCCACATGGGTTTACTCCGGTTTCCTCCCACATTCCAAGGACATGCATTAGTTTAAGTGGTGTTTCTAAAGTGCCCTTAGTGTGTGGTGTCCTATGATTGCTTGGAGTCCTGTCTAGGGCTGTTCCTGCCTTGCGCCCTGTGCTGCTGGCTAGGCACTGGCTTTCCCATGACCCTGACCAGGATTAAGCAGACAAGAAAATGAATGTTAATATTATTGGTCTTGTTGTTGGCGGTGGTATAGATATGAATATCCTAAATAATTCATTAATAACATAAAGGTCACAATTCTCATATTTGGCCTCATATGAGAAGTTCCGGCCCCACACATGATGTTCATCTGATGGAGCTCCACTGTGCATAATTCACATTTTATTCGACCATGACTCCATGACTTTAGTTTCGCTCTTAGATTTATCATCATACCCGGGTCACTTAATGTCGATGTGCATACTTCACATTTTATTCGAACTTTTACTCCATGACTTTAGTTCGCTCTTAGATTTATCATCAACGCCGCCCAAGGAGGTTGGGTCCCTTTTTGAGTCTTGGTCCTCCCAAGGTTTCTTCCTAGAACTATGGGAGTTTTTCCTTGCCACTGTCGCCCTAGGCTTGCTCAACTTGGGATTGGACGTAGTTATTAGGAGATAATCTAAACTTGTAAAGTTGCTTTGAGACAATGCTCCATTGTAAAAAGCGCTATATAAATAAATCTGACTTGACTTGAAATCTGACTTGATATTACTAATCGTGGTTCAACATGGTTCAAACTACTGTGGTACGAACAAGGTACAACAGTTTAGGGAAGCAGTGGTACTTCAGATGTCAGTTAGTTTAATGATGGATTGTACCAGTTGTTCTGTGTGAGGACTGGTAGATAAGGTACTGGACTGTGGACCAGAAGGTCCAAGCTGTCACTGTTGGGTCCTTCAGCAAGTCGCTTAATCCACAATTGGATTGTAATAATGTATCAATTGTAAGTCTGGATAAGAGCGTCTGATAAAAATGACATGAATGTAAATATAAAGTTTGCCTATCCCATGCAGACGTGATTGGCTACTTCTGAGATAGGGAGGCTGGGTCGCCCCTAACGATGCCTGCACCCTATGTTCTGGGATAGAAGTCGGGAAGTGGGAAAAGGGGGATGTAAACTTAACATTCTCCATCCCTCTCACCACTCTCGATGACTTGCTGGATGAGGATCTCCTCCACAGGGACTTCCCCAGCAGACAGAGTGACTGCACGCTGGACCGAAGTGGACACTGACTTCATGCCTACACACACAAACACACACTGCTAACACTGCACCAGACTTACTTCTGGAGTTTACTCAGAGCAGTACAGGAAGCAGCTTACCGTTGCTGACTGAAACCTGAGAGAGAGATGCGCTGTCTGTCTTCCTCATGGGCTTCCCCTTTCCCCCTGCAACCATTCACACACACAAAGCTTAATTACAGCACGAATACCGGTAAGCCTTGTTTAACAACCATCTGATCAATTCACTTTAATGACCGAGATCTTAAACTGTATAACAAATGCTTTGAGACAATGGCCCTTTGTAAAAAGTGCTACAGAAATAAACCTGCCTTTGACTGTTGACTTAAATTGAGTTCTGTTTAATTTCTGCAATGCCCCCCAAAGCTTATGGTCCCATACTGATTTCTCATGATGTTAAGGCCATGCTTCCTCGACATTGTCCCCACCTGCTGCTCTTTACTTTTCCACAGCTGCTTAAATCAAATACTCTGCTGTAAGGTTAGTATGAAATCTCATTTATACCTGAGCTGGTGGGCAGAGCTTTCTTGCTGTACTGATGAGGACGGAGTGGAAATTGTTTGTCCGCAATACCTCTCTTCCTGCCTCGGCTCTGCAGTTCAAGTTTATTGCTTTTAGCACCCTCGCTTGCCAACCTCAGTCCTGCCAGAGATCACACACGATAAACTGTGGAGTTACAGTGGAGCCTTAATACTAACCCGAATTCTTACACCAAGTTTAACCTGTAATATGGTTCGTACATATTGTAGAAGGGTTTGAGCACAATGGGAAAACTGAGCATAAAACCACGAGAAATCAAACTAAGGAATCTGACACAATGGCACACCAATAGAAAATAAACTAAATATCACCTCAGGGTGGACGTAAAGAGTGCACTAGAGGCTCACTAGACACACAAACATAAAATAAAGCAAAATAAAGCGCCAAGCATAAAGCTTAGCAATCAGTAAGTCAGGTGAGAAACCTTCAGGAACTGTGACTGTCATGCACTGAAGGACCAGACATGCAGGCTTAAAAGCCAGTCTTTCATTTGATCGGAAATCTGCCACAATGGCCAATACTCTGTCGATATCAAGCCTTCAAATCTCTGAGGATGAAACCAAGAAATGCGTACTGATAGCCTGGTGAGAAACTGCTGACATGACATTAATACAAACCTGTATCTTCCTTTTAAGATGAATGAGAAACAGTCAAAACTAGACAACGCAAAAATGCAAATAATAGATCACCAGGGAGCAAATAATCAACACCTATTCATACAACTTGGTATAACGTTATAACCATGCCTCACAGTAGCTGTAGTGCAGTTTTGTGGTGTAATGTGTTTGGGTTTTCTATGCCAAACGCATGGCTTGGATTTCAGGCCAAAAAGTTTCATCTTGGCCATAAAACCGTTTGCCACATGGCATCCGAAGATGAAGAGGCTCAGTGTGGCACTTCTTCCCTGCCACCCTGACATATAGCGATTTACAACTTAAGAACTTTAAAAATTAAGTAACTTTTAAGAACGCCAGTTTGGCAAGTGTTTCCCAAAAGCCTCCTTAGTCTCCAAAATTATGAACGAGTTTTAAGTCATTCTTTGTTGACTCCACCACTGCATCTTTGCCGGAAAATCACCGCCAGCCAAAAACTAAATGCATTTTCCCACTGTTATACCACAGAAATATAACTGGGAAAATAATTCTTATAAAAATTAAGAAGTATTTAAATTGCTGGTCTAAAAAAATAATTATTTGTTTCTCAAGAATGAAATTATTTAAACTCTGGAATAAATGAAAGTCTTGATACATTTACATTTATGTCATTTAGCAGACACCCCTCTCCAGAGCGACTTACAGCTGACACAATCTTACAGTCCAAGCAATTGTGTCCTTGCTTAAGGACCCAACAGCTTGGCAGAGGTGGGATTTGAACCCTGGACCTTCTGGTCCATAGTGGTACCTTAACCACTAGGCTACCACAGTCCCTGTTCTCTTGTTTTTGAGGTAGAACTGCACTTAACAAGTGAAGACGTTCTTAGTGAGTTATGAATGGGTCAAACTACTCTTAAACTTACAAACCAGTTTCAGTACTACTTATTATGAAGGGTTTTGGGAAATGCTCATAAATTTAAGAATGTTCAAGGTACAAGTACAGGGTTACCAAATACTACGAATATTTTGGAAAACCCATCCCAGGTTTTGAATGTAACTGACCCTTAGTGGTTTAACTGATCAACTTCTAGTGTGGAGGTTAACTTTATCCCAGAGTCCAATCATGATGAAGTACTGGTTTCACCCTGAAGTACTGAAACCCTTAAGGAACAGCTGTTTTGTTTCTGAATTACTCAGCAGCACTAAATCATGTCAGCTGGAGGACAAAGTGCCCTATTGTGTGATCTGGAAGGTGACTGGTCGTACCAGAGGTTACTGGAAAGGGGCTGATCATTTATCCAACCAGGTCTCTTACTAAATACATTTTAATAATTGATAAGCATTACTTTCAGCCAGCACCAGTAAACAGTGATGGTTTATAAATGTTACCTTTGGGTAGGTTAGAGAGCAGGTTTTGGAGTTTGGGGTAACACTCCTGATTGTATTCTTTAGACAGATTGATCCAGAAGGCCTGGAGAATGGAGGTGTCCTGTTCCAGCAGCCATGTTAGGAGGGAGTACACAGCTTTATGGATCCCGTCCTTCTCCTTTCTCTCCAGAGTCTCCTAAAAAGTTTATGGAACCAGCATTTACATACAGTATTGACTAGAAATGAATGAACATGTAAGAATTGTAAAAATCACTTGTAGTTCACTACTGATGATGTGTTAAACCTGGAAAAAATGAGCCACCGGACATCATTGTGTACATTAAGGCTAGATTTACATTGGGTCTACATGTATTGATCATTTCACTCAATGTGAACTATATATAGTACTGTGCAAAAGTCTTAGATCACCATTAGATTAGATATTACATTGTTTAGCAGTGACCATTATACAGTATAATCATTTCTCAGACTCTTAGAAAATAACCAGAAAATACAGAAATTTTGTATGCAGTATTTAAAAATCAGAAAAAGAGTTTTTAAAAGCTACAGTGGTAAGTATTTAGTGTGACCTCCCCTTACACGAGCAATATCAGAATCTGGCAGCTTCATTGGGATGCCAAGTTGACCCTTCTACTGTCCGAAGGAGCTTGATCAAGAATGGTCTTTTTGGAAGGATAGCGCCCAGAGACCACTTTTTCGGAAGGGAAACAGGGTGAAGAGGCTAAGGTATGCTAAAGCTCACAAAGACTGGAATGAAGATCAGTGTAAAAGAGGATTATGGAGTGACAAATCCAAATTTGACATTTTTGGGTCCAATTGTTGACAATATGTTATACATGGCCTTTATACCATTGGTACAAGAACACATCTAATGGTGGCTTTTGTACAGTATTGTACATGAATTCAAACAGAAATCTAAATCTCTCACCCCGAGCAGTCGGTCGGAGATGATGTCATGATCCGCCAATCCGTACAGCAGAGGGAACGGGTCGTGGACGGCCATTGCGATTTCAGTCCTGGCTGCTTTTAGCTGAGAACGGAGCTCAGTCTCCTCTACAGCCTCCGCACTGGTCATGCTGCCTGGAGGGAGAAGAGAAAAGCATCCAGATGAGCTAGGAAATGCAGAGTCACCAGCCTGATTTAGTTAACCAGTGCCATGACTAGCGAGGAGCTGGTGTCGAATCCCAAAACTTTTCCACAGTAACCCTTTGAAACATTTTGTAGTTCAGTGCAGTGGTAAGCTTAACATGCTGTTTACATAACAGACTATTATAGAACAAAGAATGTAGAGAAACAGATGGACTACAGTCTGTAATTGTTGAACTACAAAGTGCTTCTATAGGTGGATAAATATAAAGTGAAACTGATAAAATGGCCAGTGAGGTTAGAAACAAGGAGGTGTACCTAATAAAGTGATCGGTGTGTGTAGTAGCTCACGAGTGTTGGCAGTATGCAAGAAAGTCATTAATCCATGGACAGGACTACTTTAAGGTTAGTCCAAAACTGCAAGACTTTAGTATTAGATTTAAGGATTTATGAACAAATTCCTCAATATTAATAGCAGTCAAACTATCAGTGCATTGGATTTTCAGTCAGTGACGGAAATCTACTTACCCTGGTATAAGGTGAGGAGATTAGACAGCATTTGACCCATCGTTGCTTTTTATTTGATGCATGTTGTGGTGAGTAGGAATCTCGTAGTGGCCTTTGGTCATACAGCAGCGAGCCACAGCCCTTCAGGGACCCAGTGATGGTGACAATGCTTGGGAAAATACTGCTGTAATGCTGAGCTTTACATCCCAGGGGAGGCGTTTAAACAGGGTTAAGATGGTTCAAAGTCTCTCACACTTGTCATTTTGGAAAGTCCACAGGGTTTATAGTGAAAGTCATGATTTTTTTCTTGATCTTGACGGCCCACCTGCATGTTTGTAGGACCAACTGAAGTTTTCAGCCAGGGGAACCCCAGAGGAACAAAGCCACCTAACGTCACTTTTTATGGGCAAAAACTCTGCCAGACATTGTCAACTAAAGGCAGGTTCAGTGCTGGCAAAAAGTGTATTACATGAGTACGGCAAATAAACTATCTTTAACTTGACTGCAAATCAGAGATTATATACAGTACTGTGCAAAAGTCTTAGGCCACCATTAGACTTGTTGTTTTAGTAATGGCGTAATGACCAAATATAGCATAGTGTTGACTAGTACTGCATAATAATCTATCCCACTGATCTTCATTCCAGTCTTTGTGAGCTGTACATGGATTAACTAGAGAAAAATCTGAGTGTCAATGCAAAAATGAAGGAGGTTTTAAAAGCTTACATCTCTTAAACCACTTAAGGAGGACAAACATGCATTTTCTTCTCATCCAACAGTTTAGATCACCAAAGTAAAAGCCAGATTTATTTATTTAGCAATTTACAATAAGCAGCTGCACAAACATCAACTAAGAAAGACAGTGGCGAGGAGAAACTCCCTAAATGTGTCGATGAGCAAACCTTGGGAGGACCACGACTCAAAAGGGACCCAACTTCCTCGGACAGTTTGTAAATCTGAATATGAAATTGACAAAAGTACATAGGTTAAATAGACAGAAGCTAAACAGAATACCTAAAATAGATAAATCAAATATAATATGGCTACAGTTTAAATTGTATTAATCGAAAGTATACTCCAAATCATAAAATGACTACAGAATAACACATAGATAGATCGACAGACAGAACTTTATTAATCCGACGGAAATTGAATATTGACTTGAAAATGTCATGAAACAAAGCACGTCAGGAGCGGCAGTGGTGTTAATACATATAGTTTATTTATTATTATCTACACAGACAGATGTCATGCTCATAAACGATCTTACAGAATGAATGGAGAGCCAACTGGACTGTCCCTGCTCGACTCGATGCCGACTGGTCCATCAACCTGATTCTACATTAATAAAACATCCTAAGACTATCTTGAAATGCCTCTTCACCTCGTTGGTGCATTATGTAAATACATATTTTCCTTAATAGTCACTATATTACTACATGAACATCATAAACCCATGGTTAGAACGTGTTCAGAAATCTTATAGGGTCACCATGTAGTGAGATTTTGGTGTAACAGAAGGCACACTAGTGTCACAAAAAGTTCAAGGTGATAAAGAAAAGCTCGATACAGGTTACACAGATGATTGTGAGAGATGTTGCATTATTCTAAATCCTATTCATCTTAATGGCTTATATAATTGTCAGTTGCATTGATAAATACAAGATTCTCAGTGAGTCTCTATTAGTTCCTGATGACCATCCAAATAATGGCCTATTTTCACTCTAATATGAGGGCAGAATGTACAAACCAGGCTAAAACAGCCAACATGAATTCACAAACATCTATACACAGTGGTGTCAGTGCATTCAAAGAGAGAAATGACAAATAAGACGTTGACAAGAAATATTAAACATACTACTAAACAGTTCACATTCCTTTATCATACTGGTGCAATGACCTGAATATTACAGCGTAAACATGAGCCACGGTTCTGTACATTCACTCTCACACTCTCACCCAGATCCATAGCAATGGCTCTTAACTGGTCTTGGGGCAGGTATGACACAAAAAACTATTTCACTTTCTAACCCCTCTCATATGCAGTGCATTCGGAAAGTCTTCAGACCCTTCCTCTTCTCTCACATTTTGTTATGCTGCGGCCTTATGATAAAATAAAAGATAAATCAAGTTTTCCTCCCATCAAGCTGAACTCAAAATTTTTGGCATATTTATTTAAAAGGAAAAACTAAAATTTCACATGGCCATAAGTATTCAGACCATTTGCAATGACACTTCAAATTGAGCTCTGGCTTCCTCCCATTTCTCTTGATCATCTTGAGATGTTTCTACACCTGATTGGATCCAGCTGTGGTAAATTCAGTTGATTGGACGTGATTTGGAAAGACACCCCTGTCTATATAAGGTCTCACAGCTAACAATGACTATCAGAGCAAAAACCAAACCATGAGGAGGAAAGAACTGCCTGTAGAGCTCAGAGGCAGGATGGTGTGGAGACACAGATCTGGAGAAGGATACAAAACAATTCTGCTGCACAGCACAATATCCTCCATAATTCTTAAATGGAAGAGGTTTGGAACAACCAGGACTCTACCTAGAGCTGGCCGCCCCACCAGACTTAGTAATCAGAGGAGGAGGACCTTGGTAAGAGAGGTGACCAAGAACCCAATGGTCAGTCTGACTGAGCTCCAAAGATCCTGTGTGCAGATGGGAGAAACTTCCAGAAGGTCTACCATCACTGCAGCACTCCTCCAATCTGGGCTTTATGGCAGAGCGACCAGACAGAAGAATCTCCTCAGTAAAAGACGCATGAAAGCAGTTTGCTAAAATAAGCACCTAAAGGACTTTGAGTGTGAGAAACAAGATTCTCTGGTCTGTTGAAAAGATTCAACGTTCCACCATAAAGCCCAGATTGGTGGAGTGCTGCAGTGATGGTTGACCTTCTGGAAGGTTCTCCCATCTGCACACAGGATCTTTGGAGCTCAGCCAGAGTGACCATTGGGTTCTTGGTCATCTCTCTTACCAAGGTCCTTCTCCTCTGATTACTAAGCTTGGTGGGGCGGCCAGCTCTAGGAAGAGTCCTGATTGTTCCAAACTTCTTCCATTTAAGAATTATGGAGGTCATTGTGCTGTGCAGCAGAAGTTTTTGTATCCTTCTCCAGATCTGTCTCTCCACACCAGCCCGTCTCTGAGCTCTACAGGCAGTTCTTTCCTCCCCATGGTTTGGTTTTTGCTCTGATATTCATTGTTAGCTGTGAGACCTTATATAGACAGGTGTGTCTTTCCAAATCACATCCAATCAACTGACTTTACCACAGGTGAATCCAATCAGGTGTAGAAACATCTCAAAGATGACCAAGAGAAATGGGAGGAACCCAGAGCTCGATTTCAAGTGTCATAGCAAAGGGTCTGAATACTTATGTCCATGTGAAATCTTAGTTTTCCCTATTTAATAAATTAGTTTTCACTTTCTCATTATGGGGTATTGAGGGTAGAATGATGTGGAGTCCTTGATTTATTTTAGCACAAGGTCACGACGTGGAAAAAATGAAAGGGTCTGAAGACTTTTGGAATGCATTGTGTATATATATACATGAATCGTAAAAAATGCATTACAGAAATTGCACAACATAAAAATAACTCAGTACAATCCCCTTATATATTGGTTTATTGATTATGACTACATTACTTCATACATTATTATAATTCTAAGATATTATCTCTTAATATACAAAAGCCTAAATGAAACACACCAGACACTGGGTACCTGAGTGTGGCTATTTAAACACGTGATAACACTCAGAAATGAGTGGAAAGAAGAATTTTACATTTTTGTTAATTTATTAAATACATTCATCGTTAAACAAGATCATCAAATTTCACCTCCCTATGAAACACCAAGTTGTGTTTTTAATTATAAAGCGCTCAGGTGGTGCAGCAGCGAGTTCCTACAGTGACCCCTGCCAGGCCCTGGGATGCTTGGAAGGTTTGGCTGCTTACAACAGCTTCCAGCCTCACTACTCCGATGTCTAGACATTTATCTAACCTAAGTAGCTAAACCATTTTAGCACAGGAGGCTGTAGCTAGCTGGCTAGTTAAGCTGTCAGGACAGACTCCCATAGTACTAGCTGCTTCTATTAAACAAGCAAACATTCAACTCCTTCTCGAAAAAGAGAGTCAAATTTTGAAAATATACTCCCACATGCATGCTCGAGTCTCTTCTGCCTTTAGTAATAGCAGCTTCCAAGGCTTCCAGTACCACAAACCAGGACAGCTGATGATGCTATCTTATCTCGGTTTCTCCTAGCTAGCTAACTCGGCTATCAGTGTAAACTCACACAGCACCTGCTGCTTGCACCAAATGAGCAAATATTCGATGTTAGCACTCTGATTAGATCAAATAAATCAACTTAAAAGAGACGTCGACTCATTCAGTAACCGCTGTCTTATCGCTACGTCGTACGGGTCTTTCAGTACGTCCCTTAGCTGGACTGTTGCCTTTATGTGATAATCTGTTTTGATACTAAGCTTGGGCAGTGGAAGACGGAGTGAAGCGAGTACACAGAAGCGCGGGAACAGCAACGACACATCTGGTGAGCTTCATAAGGCATAGAAGCATACAAATTTCTTTACTGTGAGCACACTACTCCAGATGACCGATGAAAATGGAGTGAAGCCCTTATTAATTGTACAAACATCACGTCTAAGGGTGGGTGTGTTTATGAGAATAGAAATACTATTTACAGTACAGTACAGCATGGCAGACCTCGGTGTGTACACTCGGAGCTAATGAAAGTGCATCATGTGTTTTAAACAGTACTGTTTGACTTAAATGGGGATTTAAATGGGGAATGCAGATTTTATTCATCAGGCTAAAGACATGCAAAGGTGTTGCTGCAGCGTGGGACGCCCTCCGGTTTATTAACACAACACTATATTGTACATAAGCCATTTCTTCCTTTTAATTAATTTTTGATATGTAGGGCACCAGAAGAAGTCACAGACATCAAAACAGGGTCCACATGCAGTGCAGGCTAGCTTTGTTTAAGAAAGAAAGACATGTAAAATGATATTATTTTAACAGACTTAGTTTGACTCACCTTAGTTTGACGTGAGAGCAATGCTTTGCTTTGTTTTGCAGTGCAGGCACGAGATTTTACGTAACACTTCCTGGCTGATTAGCGTCCCATAAATCGTGTAATTGTTTTTAATTAGCGAGCTCGCTAGCTTCTGACTCGACAGGTTAGAAAGGAAAGTAGATTCTTCCAGTGTACAAAATTTGTGTACACAGTAAACTTGCTAGAAGCTACTGGTAATGGCTAATTGCACCAAAATCCATCACCTATCTTCTACAAGACATCAGGTAGAAAACTACAAAACAGAACCAAATGTGAAACGCTACTCGTGTCCCTTAATTTCCACAGACAAGTCTAACATCTCCTATTTACTTTCAATTAGTTTGCCTCGTTGCTGACGTTGCATTAACAACACGGATGTGATTAGAACATGGCTTCAGTAACGCTTAGCCCACTCTGTGTTCAGTCGGGGTGCAGACATACGGAAAGCAACAGAAGGAGCAGGTTTTGTAGGTGGAGGTGTCCATGAGGGGGCGCTGTACTAACATGAGCAGGTGCTCTCGGTGGCAGGAGGCTCCTGGGCCTTGTCCAGCTTGATGTCAATCACTGTGAGGTACAACGTTAAGGCAGTGTTCTTTAGCGATATGGTGCAATACAATATTTACCTTCAGATTCACAGCGATTAACTATTTTAGATCGGAAGCTACTGGTGAGAACAAATGTTTAAAGCAAATCCTGAAAACAAATGTTCAAAGAAAAACTGTCGTATCTGGAACTGCAAGTTTGGAGGACGAATTCATTTAATGTTACCCAACTGAGTAAATTATTCCACATGAATGCAGTGGCTTTGAGTGACAGGAGCAAGTTTATACAGGAAATTCCTACCGAATTATATTAACATGGCAAGTGCAGCAGAACAAAGGCAACAGATTTTAGTTTAAAATTCCAAAGGTGAATGACAACCAGCCACGCCTGATCAGGCTGACGTAGCTAACTTAATATATTCAGTGTCACGGTATTACAACAAAGGTTGTTTAAAGCGTTATGTTCATAGTCTTTGGAACTGGAATAGTAAGTTGTTTAGGGAACCTATTTAAAATATTTGTAGCATATTTAAAACATGTTTAATGCTGACTTGTCCTAAAGAGTGATAAAGCATAAAGCATGGCCATACTGGCAGAATTTTAGCAGAACAAACAACAGCAAACAACAGATACTAAAACCACGTGCAGTACTGTGCAAAAGTCTTAGGACACCATCAGATTTGTTGTTTTAGCAATGCTATAATGACCATATATAGCTTGGATTCGTTAGTCTATAATCCGACAAGAGACACTGCTCACAAAGGGACTAAAAATCCTGAGCGAGCAGGTGTCTCTAGTCAGGTGTAATCAGCACCAATCATGGTCGGCGCATGCGGGCTAGGGATTGCCGTCCCAATCCCGGCACGTTCACCATGCTGTCGCTCCCCTCTAGTGTCGGGCCGTGGAACTGCATGGTTCCTAATAATCTTAGCCTTTACATCCTGTTCCCCTTCACAAAAAGTAGTTTCTTGGCTGCCAACCTTCCAAAAAACATTCCTGATCCAGCTTCTTCGAATTGCAGAAGGATAAATCTCGATGGAGCTCCCAGATGCTGCTATTGTTCAAGTGTAAGGGGAGGAAACACTAAATACTTGCCACTGTAGCCTACAGAAGCTTTTTTCTGATCATTTTCAGTTTAATACTTCATACAAGTTTTCTGTATTTTCTGGTTGTATGCTAATACAGAGACTGTGAAATAATGATACATGGTTATCATACCATTGCTAAAACAACGGTTTATCTAATCTAATAGTGGCCTAAGACTTTTGTCAGTAATCACATAAACACAACCATCTGACACATAGAAGAAAACGTGTGTGATGATTTAGGTATGCATATTGTATAATGTTAGTCTGGTAGCTATAAATGTCTCGTATTAGTTGGTAAAATTAGCATTAATTACAGTATCAGACAGGTGTGTGAGGAAAAGGATACTGCCCTCTTTGTTCGTCTCGTCCAGATTCTCCATCCCGGGAAGAGCAGCAGCTACTCGCCGGAACAACTGAGAAACCACAACAGAAGGAGATTAGATTAGAGATATGCTAAACTAGACAAAACAATGGCATAAGGCTTTGACAGTTGGTAGCTTTGATAGCTTGTATGAGTCGAGACGGGTGACTCGTATGGCCTTTCCAGCCGAAACACAGGAGTGTAAAACTTTCTCATATATTCTTAGTGCAAATAGGTCACCATGGTTCCTAAGAAAGTTAATAATAATAACCAACTCTGAAAACCCTGATAGTGCTTAACATATTTATAAGAAGTGATAGCACTTATATTCCACGTGACTACTAGTACCTGTTAGCATTGGATTGTCCACATACTTTTGACCATATAGTGTATTTACAGGACAGAGAGTATTCAAAACATACCTGTTTCACATTGCTGCCAGTTTTAGCGCTAGTCTCAACAAACATCACGTTCAGCTGCTTAGCTCTCTGCTCGCCTTCCTCGACTGAAATTTGCCTGTTAGTGCAAACACCACCACATAATACATTCAGCTCTAGCAATACCGGCACCTTCGGTAAAGCAGGGCAAAAGAGGACGTGAAAATGTCTGAAAATGTAAGATTTTATTCATGAATGTGTCATCTAAGTAAAACGACTAAGTGGTTTCTTTATAAAGCACAGAATCCAATCCCCGCTGTTAAGTATGGTGGAGGATGTGGCTGATATTTTCCTCCAAACAGTTCAACATGGTATCATGGCCTCCACGAAGGACCAGAAAATTTTAATATGAAAAATAGCCGCCTCTGTCAAAGAGCTACAACTGGGTCGTGGTTGAACAATCCAGAAGGATAATGATCCAAAACACACCCAAATCCACACATGACCTCCTCAGGTGAGGTGAAGAAGAAAGGATCTGGCAGTCTGAAGAATCTGGAGGAGAGTCTCAGATTCACTGCTCTGTATCTCATACAGCTTTAATCGAGAAGATTCAGTGCTTTATTATTTATGGAGAATTAATGTGTTAGTTGACGGTTGGACTTCTCTCATATTCTCTGATCATTTTCGTAACCTTTTTACCCATCTTTATCAACGGTGCCAATAATAAACCAGAATATACAGTGAGAGCCAAGAGTCTGAGCCTCAAAATAAAATGTCTGGGTTTGTTTTAACAAATTATTAGGGTTGTAACGATACACACTGTTCTCGATTCGATTCACGATACTGAATTCACGATTCGATTTTTTTGTGATTTTACATTCGATAAAAGACAATCCTTTTTTATTTCTGAAGTGTAATGCAAAAACGCACATTTTCTTGTAAAAGTTTTTAAACAAAAACACTTCAGTCCCCTGCAATTAAAAGAAATTATTTAAAGAAGAGGTTTAAAATTGTAAACAAAATGTTCTATTGTAGCTTCAATATATCTTAAATAACCAAGTGAAAACGTTCCTTTATTTCTGTATAACAATTGAAAATGTGTACTTTTCTTGTATAAAACTTTAAACAATAAGAGTCCTTAGTTCCCTGCAATTAGAAGCTGAATCTTTGAAATTTCTTCCCCTACTCTAAAGACAGCATGTTCATTTTGAGTGTGTTTTCGGTCATTATCCTGCTGCAGTATGAACTCATCTTCTCAAAGAGCCAAACAGGCATTTTCACTAGTGCCCTCAAACTTATGGCCCACACACTGTATGCAATCCACTTTCTGAATGGAACATTTTTGCCAAGATTTAAATAAACACAATGTTCCCCTTAACCCAAATTGGCAAAGACATGTTTGTGTCTTTAGTTTTGCACTGGGGCTGTTAAAGGGATGAATGTAAGTGCATTTATATTTAATGAACTTACAGCTGATACTATCTTATTATGTACAGTCCAAGCAACTGTAGGTTAAGGGTCTTGGCTCAAGGGCCCAAAAGTGGCAGCTTGGCAGTGCTGGGGCTTGAACCCTGGACCTTGTGGTCCATAGTCCAGTACGAATTTGGATTTCCATATTTGTTGGTTCATAGCTCCAAAACTGAAGACACCAAACACGTCTTGGCTAACCAATGGCACAGCTAATGTGACACGCATCACATCCTATAGTACGGAAAAACCCAGAATGAGATTTTTAGTGGAATTCCACAAGCTGATCGGAGAATTGAACCTCTTTTCCTCCAAGTCTGTTTTGTTGCCCACTAGCATAATGATGACATCGCTTCCCCTCTCCGTCCTGACTTCATCGATCCATTTTGAAGTCAGCTGGAAGGAGTTCACATCTGGAAACAGAATTAACCAGGTTATCATCAGTCGTGTCAAACTGCCATCCTGGTATAAAACCAGTGCTTAACGTCTACATCTAACAATGTAAGAGCTGGGATTCAACTGAGCCACTGAGCCGATATGCTGCACTATGTAGCCAAAAGTTTGTGAACACCCAAAATGTACATATAAGTTAGTTTGGAGATTGTATAATGGGGGCACCCCTGGTCTGCGTCACACACACACACAACTGGAAGGCCAGGTTAAGCTGAAGCTAGTGAGAGTGCAGAGCCAGGCACAAGCCAGCAGCCCCGCTATCTTTATTCAGCAACGAAGAAGTTTCCATTAAAAGAAAAGTTGAACAAAAATGTTTCCGTATGCTTAGACTGAAAGAAAATTGGAATCGTCCAAAATGGGAATCAGCCAATCAAATGTTTTTAAAGTATGGAAATTGGAATGGGCCATGAAAATTGCAATCGGTGCATCTCTAGGTAGATTTGAGTTGCATTTTGAGTTAAGCTTCAAGGCGCACCCTCACGGTTTCCAGGGTGTGAGAGCCTTGCTGATGCTCATCTGGAGAGCTGGTCAGCCCCTGTGCTGGGCAACAACACATCTGGATTGTCCTCAGGGGTATTCCCCTTGTTGTGTATGTTTGTTCCTAGGTTCCACAGAGCTCTGTAGGAATGGGGTCTTGATCTGTGTCACTCGAAGCAGAGCATGGATTACTGTCTGTCCTGGCTTTGCCTCTAAAACAGCCTTTTCCTGAGAAGGCTTAGAGTTTGGAACATGGCTGCAGACCTGCCAACCTTGGAAAAAAATTTTGAGTAGCAACTTACTGCGGCAGCACAGCGTGGCGTGGTGCGAGGTCAGGTATATTTGCTGATCAGTATTGATTGAGTTCAAATGCTCACTCATCACTCAACTTATTACTAAGCACATAGTACCCACTCACCACCATATCTAGTTATTCAACATACAAGTAGACAATAAAGAAAACAATAAAACTGGTAATTACCATGGGTATGCAACTCTGTTTTTTTAAGCTCCTCCATCAAGTAGAGCAATAATGCCTCTTTCCCGTAGACCTTCTTGATTCCAGATCTTAAGTAGCATAGCAAACGACTCTCCCAACGCTGGCATCAAAAAAATCCCTAACCTCATTGGGGTAACATCTTTATGTCATCCATGTCTGGCTGCCAATCTGTGCCAGGCTGAATGCATAACCTTTTTCATACTTTCCTGTTGAGACACTCCATCGTCCATTCTGGCCAATGTTGGTCCCATTTATGGAGTTGTCCTTTGTTTCTTAACCTCACCGTATTGTTTTGCTATCTCCTGTCAGGATACATTTTCCTGAACTTGCCCAGCAAATGATCTGGGGGGTCCGCGTATACAGGGGGGGGGTGGGCCTTAAAGGTATTGGTGCTCGCTAAGCGCGTTGTCTAAAACGTTTCCTTCTGCTCGTATGCCCTGAGGTCCTTGGATTGTAAGAAGACTTAAATTCAATCTTGGCAAACTGAATTGTAATGCAGTACCTTTTTTTTGAATGTTTTTTACCCGCCACAATGGGCGGCGGCATTCTGCAAAAACACACCACAACATTCTCATCCTTTCCTTCATAAATTATTTTTGGACAGTAAAAAGAATCAGTAAAAAAAATAATTTTTTTTTGCCAGATTCTCTTGCTCTTTCACTACACTTTTCAAAGGATTTTCAGTAATACTTCTATACTGTAACTAAATTTTTTGTTTCAATATAAATAATTTAAGGAATGTTTTCCACAACCCTAAACCACACTTACCGTCAACTGGTTTTAGTAGTTTGAAAATAATTTCTCTGACCTATCCCTATAATAATAGCCTTTATGTTGTTATTTCATATTCCACAAATAGCCTATTTTTGCAGTATAAAACAAACAATTGTCTTATGTAATTGTGTTGGAAAAGCACTGTCATTTTTATAAAATCAGTAGTTTTGGCTTAAAACAGGCACACAATTGGCCTAAGCTATTTTTTGGTAAAAAAATGGCGCTATGTATATAAATGCAAGCAATTTCTATTTAGTAATATTATTCCTATGTGGGAAGGTCTCTTGATAAAGGTGCTAACCGGTCAAAGTTGCGGGATTTAACTGAGCACGGCGGTGAGTGGGCAAAACGCATTGATGTGCGGAAGGCGCCACAGTTATCAAATCATAAATATGGGCGGGGAGGTAAGGCAATGCACTTGCATGATGGGTCGTTGGATCAGGAACTTCTGACATGGCCAATGAGAGAACTCTCTTCATTTTTACGATTTGAACGATTGAATTCAACAAATTACCCCTCTCTTTCTGTCAAGAATAAAATCACTCGAGTCTTGACGGATGTAAGTTGTAGTAACATGTGGCGCAGAGTGCGCACACACCATCGACCACTATATAAGAATCTCACCATCAACATGTTAAGTTTGGGAAGGTCGTAAAAGCAGCACAACTTCGCACTATCAGATTGACTGGATGGAAAGTTATCAGTAGGCTATACCATCATTTTATGACAACTTATAGGCTAGTTAATATATGTTTTTGATATAGGTCTGAGAATCCACCAAATATCAACCAATCTGGAACAAATCTTTCCTTCAGATAAGGCGGGAAAACAGTTGGGGGTTGGGGCTATCACTTTGTTCTGACGTTATTTCCTTGCACTTTATATGGCACCGGTACAAATAAAGCAGCGTAAATGTGAAACTCTTAAGCGCAACCCGAATCGCTGCATGAGTGCATCATCATTCGTGGCTCAATGCGATTTGTTGTCCGGCCCTTCTCGATTCGAGGTTGTTTGTTCTTCACACCGCCACATGTAAATTGACTTCAACTGGCTTTTCTATAATCAAAGATGGCTTACTGTGTTTGTGCCTGACACACGTAACGGAAACACCATTTAAAATGAAAGGAAAGGACTGTTTGGATTTTTTTTTCTGAGAAATATTATATATGAAAACCATTTTACACAGTGATTGTTAAGCTATTAAATATATTATTGTTTTTTAATGTAATAATGCAAGTAAACTAGTTCATCTATGAAAATATTGTTCGTACTTATATGTAGTTAAAGTGGGTTTCTACACCAAAACCCTTTAAAACAATGGTAAAGTCTATCAAAACTGTTAAAAAGATGTTAGTCTGTTTCTCTGCGCTTAAGCAGCGTCAGCCTGTAACGAGCAGCGCAATACCGTAATATCGCGTATATAGGCGCATTCGGATTTAAAGTGCAGATGGCTTGACTGTGAATCTCTGATAGCTTGACCGCGGTTACGGAAAGTCCTTCTCCAGAAGACGAACGTCTATTTAACTAAATTATAAGAATAATTTAATAGTCAAGCTTAACGTTTTTCATGAGCATGCATTCACCGATTTTTGTTGCCCACATACCTGTTCCGCCGTCAACTTAAAACTGCCAGCCGCCTATCACCAAAACGCAGTTAAACTAGCTGCATGTGAAATGTGTGTTCGTGGCTACTATACACTTGTCTGTAAGAGTCGACTCCTCGGCCTCTCCGCTCGTAGCCTAAGGTTGAATAGTTAGACAACTAGCATTAAGGATTGGTCGAAGTCTTCTTTTTCCCAACAGGTTGCTGCCCAATGCGGTTACACCCATAGACGAGTTGCCTAGTGCGCGAATTCACAGACAGTTGCCATCAATGGCTTTTCGCGTATTTTAAAGCAACAAATCGTAGCAGCGTAGTTCGATGTCTAAATGCGTATCTGCTACGCAAAATGCGTAAAGGTTGGCAGGTCTGTGGCTGTGACGTTAGGTCTGTTGTTGGACAATAAGCTATGGCTCACAGTTGGCAGTAAGCCAACCAAGTATGAGGGCATAATCGTTAGAGATCACTCATTACAAGGGGTGTCTACATACTTTTAGCCTGAGGTCTGGCCAAACTGTCAAAAATTTTAAAGGAATTTTTTTTAAACACACGGCTAGTCACCGATTGACACACACCTCAGAGTCTGAACAACAACTGACCCTCTGCTATTCGTCATTCTAACGGGTGTAGAAGCAACTGACGCTGAACAATGAGGAGCTGCTGCTGGAGGATATTTTGGTCCAGGACTAAAATGCATTTGGTGAGTGTAAGGCTGCTCACTTGTGATATCGTACACCACCACGGCCACTGTGGAATCTCGGATGTAGCTGGGGATGAGACTCCTGAAACGCTCCTGACCCGCCGTGTCCCACAGCTGTAATCTGACCTGCAAATATATTCTGTATTCATGATTCGGTGTTATAAATGTGTGATGGTATATAAATAAGAGAGAGGTGTCATCTGTTGCTGCACAGTCTGTGTTAGTCATCCTCTAATCCTTCATCCGTGCTCACAGGATGCTGCCTACAGGATGCTGGTGGCTGGACATTTTTGGTTGGTGGACTATTTTCGGTCCAGCAGTGACAGTGAGGTGTTTACAACTCCAGCAGCACTGCTGTGTCTGATCCACTCATGCCAGCACAACACACACTAACACACCACCACCACATCAGTGTGACTGCAGTGCTGAGAATGATCCAGCACCCAAACAGTACCTGATCTGTGCTGGTCCTGTGGGAGTCCTGACCATTAGAGAGCAGAGGAAAGGGGACGAACAGAGGATGTAGAGGAACAGATGGACAAAATGCTTCTGTATGGTAAGTGGAACTCATAAATCGACAATGTATGTGCCTAATAAAATGACTGGTCGGTGTACATAGTTGTATGCGTAGGATTTTAAGACTGATACCGATATATATTTATAAACAATAATTTAGCCTATCCTTTGTTATTTAAGAGCTATTTAAGAGATAGCATAAACTTGTATAAAATGTCATAAATAGTATTTGATCAAAAAATACAACTAAATATTAAAAGGTTTAGATAAATCACAGTCAAATGTATAAAACTACAAACCTTTTTTTAATCACAGCCAAAGGAAATAGTGTAACCTGCTATAATGCCGGACCAATGCATGAGAGATGATTTCATCATGCCATCCAGAACAATGTGCAATCTAAAATCTATGTTTATGTATGGATCTTTTCCACGTAATACATACTTTTCAAAACCCAAACCACAGGCTATTGTACCGTAATTCCACAAGTGTGGTGCCAACAGCGGAGTTCGTGTGCCATCTGGTGGACAAACCACGCACTGACAACGCCATCTACCGTCTATAAGGCTCATTTTTAACACTGATACAGATTTATTTAACGATTTAGCAGTCAGGCAGGCTCTAGCTCTAATTGGACTACCAACACAAAATAATACATAAGTAAGAATAAGGACTCTTACTGTTCGGTCTTCCAGGTACATGGTTTTGGATAGGAAGTCGATCCCGATGGTTGCCTACAGAAACAAAATCACCAGTTTCATCAGAAGCACTCTGAGACCTTAAAGAGCCGAAGACGAGTGGCGTAGGGCATACCTGATAGGTACTGTCGAAGCTGTCATACATGAACCGTGTAATCAGGGACGTTTTTCCAACTGGAAAGTAAAAATGGGAGAAGTTCCACACAGAATGAAGCTTTTCACACACAACATAACATTTTCCATTCACATTTAATCCAGTTCAGGGTCGCGGGGGTTAGTGGTTAGGTCTAATTGGCAGCACAGGAAACCTGGCTGGAACCAACCCAAACAGGATATGTACATATACACACTCATTCACACTCATTCTGGGACGCTTTAGAGAACATACAAACTCCACACAGACAGCAGCCGGGCCAGGAGTCAAGAATTCCCCTAAAACCCTGGTGTGCGAGCCTTCTGTTAGAGTATCATATCTTTGGACAGGCAAAACGTCACAGCATGAGTAAATCTTTTCTAGGCGTACTTGTTTTCTCATGTCTTTTCCTCCACTGTGTCCATCTGGCTTTCTGTATATTGTTTAGGGTGCTTCCTTTTCATGTAGTTGAACAGGTTCGTTGTGATTCCAACAGATGTGCCAATAATGTCTTTGCATATTTTGGAAAAAATGTTGTTTGTGTCATGTCAGTTGTGTAAAATACAAACCAGCTGCACTTAACTGTAATGAGGAAGGAATGTGTCCTAAGGATCCAACACACACACACACACACACACAATTTATGGACACCCAACTAATTATATCCAAATCATGGGCATAAGTTTGGAGCTTGCCCCCCTGACTTTGCTGCTTTTCAGCCTTGTTATTAATGAGACTTCCGTTAGATTTTGGAACATGACTGTGAGGTTGGCTTCTGGCTCACTTTTGGCATTCCAGAGCATTTTCAAGCTGTCTGATGGACTTTAAGGTTCTCTATGGACCTATAGATGTGTCACACTGAGTCACTGTAGTATCAGTACAGCCCATTCTACTGAAACTTGCTTGTAAATGTTAGAAGCAAGTGCTGCTGATATATACTCACTGACCAAAAATAGTGCACCATCGAGTTGCTGTAATCAAATGTAATGATGATATTTACTCAACACTGCCTGATTGTCTTTATATTTGGAGACTGTAAGGAATTGAAGGAGTTTAGTCTTGTCCGATTGCACCCAGAAGGAGGACGGGCTCCCATCTGAGCTCGTTTCCTCAAGGTTTCTTCCTTATGCATACTTATACATCACAGGTTTTGTCACTTTCTGTTCATTTGGTGCCTAGACTCTACCTAAAGCAGCTTTGAGGTACCATCTAACGTTAGAGGCACTATAAAAACACGACGTTCAACTGAATTACACAGACATTCCGGGGATCTACCATGGATAAGATCGTACTGTAAGCGACGGGAAATGCTTAGATATTCGGAAAATGTAGCGGCGTCTTTGTGTGCTGTGTATTCTGGACATAGAAGTAAATATGAGCAGGAATCTCAGCACTGCCACGAGCTCTCCTACATTCCTGAGTGGGAATCACACCCAGCACAACCCTGTTCATGCCGTACAGGTCCGGCCTGTTCCTCAACTAAGCTTCAGAAAAGCAGCAGCACCAAGAGACACAAAAGAACCCTAGCTAATAGATACTACAGCAGAAGAGATGACTAATTACAAATCCATACAGTGCTGTAACACAGTGCTGAGTGACAGCAGGGATGGGTGCGGTATTTGTATAACTGGACTGTGTGCATCGGTATGTGAATAATGAATGTGTGTTTGAGGGGCTTTGCAGAGTAGCCTGACATCCACCACATAAAATGATGATGTCATCCTGTTATTGGGCATTGAGCATATGGAGCATTGTCTCAAAGCAGCTTTACAATTTTAGATTATCTTCTCATTTCTAGGGCCAGTCCCAAACTGAGCAGGCCTAGGGCAACAGTGGCAAGGAAAATCTCCCTAAATGTTATAAGGAAGAAACCTTGAAAGGACCAAGACTCAAAAACAGACCCGACCTGCTTGGATGACGTAGATGATAAATGCAATTAAACTTGTCTGAGTCAAGCCACGCGACCGTTTAAGCTGAAACATCGACTCACGATTCATGATTCACGAGTCACGATTCAGTACACAGTGATTCAGATTCACAATAGCCCTTGCTCAGATTTTATTTATTTTTACATCTACAGTACTGTATTCTTATTAGAAAGCTTAGTTTATAAGAACCGAAAAGGAAACAGGAACTGAATGCACCAGAACACAAGCTGCAGTTAGCTTAGCAGCTATGCTAGCACCCGGAGTTCACTGATAGTGTAAGTGTTCAGCACTTAGTAATAAAATAAGCTTTCTGTTAATGATTTTTGCCAACTGTAAGTTAATGTAAGTGTTTAAACATTAACCTACTTATCATGGGGGATCTGGAACCGATTCATTCAATTTACATTATTCCTTATAGGAAACATTTGCTGTGTACTCATCGTTTTCGGTTCTCGACGAGCCTTCTGGAACGGATTAACAAGAACCGAGGTACCGCTGAATTGCTTTCATTAAGTACTTTTACTGGGATCTGTATGTTATCCGGTGAAATCCGCTGTCACACAGTAATGAGCAGCCACATGATAATTTATCAGCGCTAAACATCACATTACTAACACGCTAATTTTGACACCCTAAATACCAATTTTCATATTTCACTGCACAGGGAAAGAAAAAAAGTCATCATTTGAGATTAAATAAGCAACTACGCAAGAACTTTGATTGGATAATTACTACATTGATGAATGTTTTAGTTTGTAGCGGTTCTTTTCACTCTAACTGGAGCAGCAAGTAGCTTCTCATTTCATAAACAACTTCAGAAGGTTTAAAGTATGGACTTACTTCATGCAAAGAATAGGACTAAGGAGATGTAAAGACTGGAAGCGGGTTAAGAACCGTCCAACACACATTACTAAAACCTGGAAGAATGATACGAACCTCAACTTCATGCAAGAAATGTAATCAGAAAAGAAATCTTGAATGAGTGTGATCAGAGATCAGTTAAACGCTTGGTGAAACTGAATAGTAAAAATGGACAGCAGAACCCATGGAATATTTCAGTCATTCCTAATAAACAGCTCTCTTTTTGAGCCTTTTCAGTCTGTGATCCGTACAGTTTTTAAATGATCTTCTCCTCGCTGCCGATGCAGGTGCATGCAGTATCCTCATCTGTTTAGATTGAAGTGCTGCATTTGATGTTTAATCACAGCATATGTATCTCCCACCTCTCAGATACCTGCATGACTGGCACTGTCACGTCCTGGTTTATTTCCTACTTAACCAACAGATCGCACGTCGTTTCTCTGGGTAAGCACAAATCCTCCCCCAGGTCTGCACCCAGGGAGTTCCCCAGGGTTCAGCCTTAGGCCCACTCCTGTTCATCATTTACATACTGCTCCTTGGTCACACCATTTGCAGCCATGATCTTAATTTCCATTGTTATGCCGATGACACACAGATCTATGTGAGCACCAAAACTACCTCCACCCTGCCACCCTCGGCCCTTAAGCCTGGATGTGTGACCTTAAGCCCTAGTGATACTTTCGCTTCAGAGTGCCGTTCCGGACTCTACGATCTACACTCTAGGTGTTTGTACGTGACACTTCCGTTGTTGTAGTTATGCCATATCATGCCATGTCTATGATCGGCCGATTCTGATTTTCTTTCTGAGAATTATAAATGACAGCAAACAGAAACAATTGCTAAAGAAAGAGCAAGGGCTGTTGGCTTGTACCTGGCTCTATTCTCTCACTAGCATTAGCTTTGTGGCATCGCCACACAAATATCAATCACTGCAAACTTGCTCAAATTGTACTTTATAACAGCCTAGATAAAACTCTTACCAGTTAGTGCAAGAGCACAAGTGCAAGCAAAGATGCCGAATTGAAGCTCACCCCACAGGTACGGATACACCAACCAAGACAGTAAGTCTTACATCATTACTGCAAGCCAGTGAATGCGCTGAAAACACTCCTACGCTAAATCCCGGGCATAAATGATGTGCAAAAAATTTTAAATTCCATATTCCGTACTCCTGCTGACATACAAATCTCTGCATGGTGTGGCACCAGGTTAGCTGAGCTCCGACACCCCTACTGTCCTTTGGGTTTGGTTTAGTTTAGTCCCTCCCGTGCAAACCAGCACACTGGGCAACGAGCATGTGCCAGTGAGGTCGATCAGCAGGAGTAGCTTCCACATCTAAGCGGGTATCAATACTCTGGAGGTCTGCTTGGAATGTCCTCCACCGGGTGCTCAGTGATCATCCAAACTTTCTCTTCCCGTTTGGTGATGTCCAGCACATCACGACCTTTGGATGGCGAGTGGCATGACCAGCATGATGCATTCCGCGTTCTATAACGATCGCGTCTAGTCTGTGAGTGTCTGCTCTTCTTAGGACCTCCTCATTCATAATGTTGTCCTGATGCTGCTGGAATACATTAACAATCTGGACAATCTGCTTTGTGTGCATCCAGGTCTTGCTGCTGCAGATGGCCATCGGGACTTGACGTGCGTCTCCGTGCCTCCGTCCATGGCAATGATGCTGTCAAGGTATATGAATTGGTCAACTAGCTGGTTCCCAATTATAATCCACGTCTTCCTTTTGAGGTTGACACTCATGATCTTCTCATGGCTTCCTCCTCCATGTTGGTGGTCATTTGCTGGAGGGCTGGCTCTGTTTGTGCTAGTAGTGCAATATCATCTGAAAAGTCCAGGTCAGCAAGACGGGCTTGTTCCTTCCACAGAATGCCGAATTATGGTTTGTTCATCCTTCGTTCCATGGAGTCGATCGCAAGAACAAACGGGAATGAACAGAGGACGCATCCCTGTCTGACACCCATTTAATGTTGAGGAAATCCATCTGGCCATTGTCCGTCTTCATGTAGCAGCTTGAACCTTGGAGCAGATTTTTGAAGATGGCAATGTAGAGGAATGCCGTAGATCTGCCATACTGACTCCTGATGGATATTGTGGAAAGCTTTCTTAAAGTCAATGAAGATCACTTGGGTCTTCTGATAATGGTCGTCTGTCTATGCTGAAACCCTGATTAGTTACTGCTGGTGGTAGATTATTTAGCATCATGGCACCTGAGCGATGGGCCTAACCTCCAGAGGCAGTGTTGTGATCTTGGTGATAAAACATTGCTTTATTTTGTATTGTGCTCTTAATTTCATTTTTTTAGTGGCTCTTCATTTGCATTTTCTATTGAGGTTCTTAATTTTATTACTACTGTGAGTCATAATTTTATGTATATTGTTCTTAAATGTATTTCTATTCTGTTACTTAATTTTAACTTCTTAATTTTATTTTCTGTTGTCGTTCTTAATTTATATTTGCTATTGAGGTTCTTCATTTCTTAATTTATAATTTTCTACTTATTCCTTCTTTTAGCAATTGAGTATTTGTATTTTTTTGTATAGCCATGTTTGTATTTCATTTGTATCTTCTGTCTACTTCATCTCACCTTGTAAGTACGTGAGTCTTGGCTGTTGTGTACATTACTGCTGCAACACAGAAATTTTGCTTTTGGGATAAATATATCTCATCTAAGTAACTATCTAACCATCTATTTATCTTAATTCCAGTTTAGAGCTCCAAAGCACGCATGATTAATTCATTTAAACATTTTCGTTTTTATGCATAAACATTCCTTAATTATTCATGATAATTACCAGCTTCATGTCCGAAAATTGCATTAGAACAGATTATTATCATTACCTACAGACAGATTACGTATATAATGGAGAGGGTGAGGTGAGGGTTGCCAGGTTGCTGAATGCCACCCTACCAGTCTGGGTGTGTCTCTACAAAGCACTCCCCCTCTCTCCCCCCTTTTCTCTCTCTGTTTCTTTCTTTAGATATAAAATGCATCATATCTAAAGAAAGAACCCCCCCATACACACTGCTATATTTAATTCAGTGCTTATATTAAGGCACGCTTCTAGTGTGTGTGTGTGTGTGTGTGTGTGTGTGTGTGTGTGTGTGTGTGTATGTATGTATGTATGTGTCTGCAGCAGATGAATTCAGCTTTCAGTTTGTCTTCAGTGTTGGAAGGAAGCAGTGAGGTGTTGCAGATTTAGGATGTGGTGAGGTTCGACATAAACAGGCTGTGCCACGGTCAGACGGTTATTATGGGATGCCGGTGCATTGCTATGGATTTACATGACTAATCAAAAAGCACAGGGGGTGAAAGCGGTGAGTTTGAGGCTGGCAGGCAATGACAGCGCTGATAAACACATCTGTGTGTGTATGTGTGTGTTTGTGTTTGTGAGGATGAAGCTGTACGAAGCATTGGTGCGTGATTAAGGCTCCTATAAGCACGCGCGTGTTTATTTTGGGTTGGTGTGTGTCTAAGCGCACGGACTCACCGCTCTGTTCGCCTAAAAACACCAGCTTAAATTTCCGTAAAGGGTTCCCAAAGTCGTTCCCCACCGACATGACGCCTCGGATTGAGCACGGCGGCTGTTTCGTAGAGTCCCCGGTGGTGTTAACGCAGAAACGCGGAGACACGGCGGACACAAACCGAACCTCCTGAATCGATGGATGTTGCAGCACTGCTGTGCGATGTCAGAGCTGCGCACCACTGCGCATGCGCACCCTCGGCTACACGCCCGCTTGTTGTGACATGAGCGCGGTCCTGCGCACTTCAGCGCAGATCCCCATAAACTCTCTGATTTATTATGATAATAATCAGTTTTCGTTTGAAAAGCTCAAGAAATAATGTGCATATACATGTTAATATCAAAGCTAATATTTGATATTAAAAAAACAACTTGACAATATTACTATTAAATATAATGATATACCGAACCCACACTTGCAGCTAGGATTATTTATAGATAAAACATTAAAATATAACCAAAATCAACATGAAAAAAGTCTAAGTAGTATTTTTTAGGTTCATAAATAAGAATTAACTGTATTATAGGGCCTCGCCTCATAGCGCCGAGATCCCTGGTTCGATCCTGACTTCAGACTCTGCGGAGTTTGCATGTTCTCCCCGTGTCCGCATGGGTTAACTCTGGGTACTCCGGTTTTCTCTCACTTTCCAAAGACATGCGTGTTAGGTTAATTGGTGTTTCCAAAGTGGCCTTAGTGTTTGAGTTACTAGGATTAAGTGGATAAGAAAATGAATGAATGAACTGTATTATAACTGGAATTATCACTAATAATAATAATAATAAAAATAATAATTATTATAATTATTATTATTATCATTTATTGTTATAATTATTATTATTAATTATTATTATTATCAATTAATTATTATTAATTTTTAATTGATTATTATTATTATTATTATTATTATTATTATTATTAAGTATCATTTTGATCTAAAAATGTACTTTTATTATTATTATTATTATTATTATTATTATTATCATTATTATTATTATTATTGCTGTTTTTGTTGTTAGATTTGCATCCCATTGCATGTGTGAGTTCAGAGCTACATGACCGAATCCCATTCACCATTATAAACCAGTTTATCGGGTACAGGTGGAAGATACAAAGGAATGTAGTTCCTAACTGTACCTTTACTCAGTGTATGAGCTCTCCTCTAATCCAGTGCTATTAAACTCTGGGTTGGCCCTCTTTAGGGCTGCAGACTTGCTGGTTGTAGCTATGACATGTCTAGGCTGGTCAACGTAAAACAATAAAATATATGTAAAATAAAATATACAGATTTCTATTGTTTATTGCTCAGTGCAATGCCCAGTGTCTAATAATGGCCTAGAAATGTTACAGGTGTCTCAGATGTCCAGCATCATAGAGTTAGTATATTAAAGTTTACAATTTCTACAATTCTTGAAGTAGGAAATCTAAATACAGTATTTATAGTCCTGGGGAATGGACGTCAAAGAGAAGAAGAGGAGATAATAAACCATGCATGGCCTTTCAGGAGATATCTGATGATGATAGTTAGGCCCCGGCCTCCCATGGCCCTGACCTGAGTTACATTAGAATGATAAGAATTATGTCAAACATTTTGTGTCACACAGGCATGATTTTCTGTGCCTGAGAAAGGAGGCTCCAAACAGGTTGGTCATAACCCAGTGCTCCAACAGCGACCCCCAGCAAGCCCTCAATGGACTGGCCCTCTGTTCAAAATCTGGCCAGGATTAAAACAGATTTAAAATGTGGGCTGAAAACAAATGGTGTCATTGCTTTCTGAGGCAGTAACACCATTACGGCCGTGCCATTTAACTGTGTGTTTGTAGACTGTATAAACAGCTAAACGTGCATTAAGAATTATTGTCAAGTTCTGTTTCATATTCATAAAAAACACAGTTTGGAATCCATGTTATGCCTGCTAATTGCTGCTAATGATGTTAGCTGGCATTTCTGCAGGTAGATACAGCTGAAATGTCAACAGCTGTGTCAGTGAAATATAAACCGCATGGTAACCATGCCCTAAAAACCTCTAGAGAACCATAAAAGCGTTTGGGACAGAATGATTTACATCCTTACATTTGTATACAGTTTAGCATGAGTTGCTTAGTGACGCTAATGCTAACATTACAAACAAATAGCCATTTATTCACTGGTATTTGTGCATAAAGGGATAAAACCACTATGATAACAATAAAACGTGACATCACTGTGTGTGTGGGAGGACGATCAGGTTTATATGGCATTGTGAGCACCAAAAGGCAGAAAGACTGTTTTTAATGTGGGACATTTTGCTGATCTTTAAACAGAGCACAAAAACAAAAACACAACTACAACCTTTTTGGAAAAATCAACAGCCAACATATTCACTTTAGGTTACTGAGGTTAAGTTACTTAGCTACAGTAATGTTATGGCAGTGGGAAGTCCTCACAATGGTAGAAAGACAAATGTGTGTGTGTCTGTGTGCCCATATGTCCCCACATGGATAGAAAGAGCTGACGTTTTTGACACTGTGGGGATTTTTCTGCTGTCCATGGCAGAAAGCGGCTTTTTTACAGAAACTGCAACTTTCTTTTGAAAAACCGAATGAGTCAAAAGATTGACTTTAAATTAGGGTTAGCGGTAGGTCTAGCATTAATTACATTTAGGCCATTTAGCAGATGCCCTTATCCAGAGCGACTTACAATTGTTGTAATCTTACAATACAAGCAATTGTGGGTTTTGAGCTGAGATTAGAGTCCAGTACTTTAACCACTAGGCTACCACAGTTACACGGACGTAGTGATTAGCTACAGTAATCATTATATCAATGGAAAGTCTCCATAAAGCTAGGATTACCAAGCCTGTGTGTGTGTGCAGAAAAACAGGAGCCACACCTTGTCCTGATCCCTCAGGTCTCACTCAGTCCTGGAACCCGTCTCTCCACTTGTCGCCATTCCCATCACCTAGGGGTTTCAGTCTCACCTTTCTGCGGTTAAACACAAAAAACCTCAGAGGAAAAGTACACACATGCACCACAAGGAGAGACACAAAGACACACTACACCAGTTCACATTTTTAGTGCCCACTGGTCATGGGTCAGAAATGCTTATCACAGGGCTTAAGATAAAATCTTAAATTAGTATCATTGCAAGATTGAAGAACTTTTAATACTCTTAAAAATACATTTAAACCTTTAAGTGACGTCTGGGCAAGTGAAAGATATTAAGCTTATGGATATCATATTTCAGATTTGTCTGCATTTACTTATTGAAATACAGAATGCACAAGCAAAAAAATAAAGAAAGCAAAATTCAGAGGAAAGAGGACAAAAAGAAATACAATTCAAGAGAGAGTGCAAAATTACATTTGTAAAGGAACTATAATAATTTTTAAAAATAGCCTGAGAGAAGAAGAAGACGACGAAAAGAAGGAATGTGAGAAAAGAAATGACGAGAAAGAGATTAGAGCAAAACGAAGAGAAAGATAAAAAAAAAAGATGCAAGAATTATAAAGAAACAAAATGTGGACAAAATCTCCAAATTCTAACTATTTTTAAATGATTTTGATATAAAGCAGACCCGATGGCTCTGTGCTATAAATGAGAGAGGGACTGTGGTGGCTTAATGGTTAAAGTCCAGGGTTCAAATCCCTCCTCCACCACACTGTCACTGTTGGGTCCTTGAGCAAGGCCCTTAAACCACAACTGCCTGGATTATAAGAACGTATCAAGTGCAAGTCGCTCTGGATAAGTGCATCCGCTAAATGACATAAATGTAAACGTAAGATCGCTTACGGCATTATTAAGGACTCGACACACTGACTGTTTGTCCTCCACCCAACAGGCAGAAGATCCAGGACCATCAGGATACGTACTAACAGACTGAGGAACAGCTTCTTCTCCAGAGCTGTAGACTCCATTACACCTCCACCCCCCACAAACACACCTCACCCACACACACACACACACACACACACACACACACACACACACACACACCCATAGCTACGGAAGGCTGAAGACAGCAAATAAACCAGCCTGTCTCACCTCCAGCTGCTGCTAACGCATGGAACCCTTTACATCCAATATACTTACTGTTTACTGATTTCATGGCTCTGTCTAAGTTCACTGTGTATGTCCCTGCAAATGTTTCTAGATCTTTCTATTATTTTCTATTTTATATTTGTACATTTCTATTTCTACTCTTATTTATCTTTTTAGTGTGGGTGGACTGAGCTATAAAAGACATTTCATTGTTTACCTATAATGACAATAAAATCTTATCTTATCTGGTAAGAGCCAATAGCTAGAACAGCAGTTCCTGAGGTCCTGGGTTCGAATGTGAAGGTTTACAATGTGTAGGTCAGGTGCTGTGTTTACAAAACCTGTGATGAACTGGCATCCTGTCCAAGGTGTACCTCTGCCTGCATACAGTGACCGAGGAAAGTTATTAATATATAGGATACCGTGAAATATATGTAAATACGTCAGGTGATTACATTTATTTTGGATTTTATGATTTTAGGGTACTTTGCCTTGTTATGATACTGAAAAACAAATAACTAAAAGCAGTGTATGTATATTTATTGGTATTTTTGCAAATTAAAATATCAAAACATGTCCCAACATACCACCCATACCACCCCAATCATCAATAAAGCACCTTTTGGGATGTGGTGGAAAAAAATGGGGCCCAACCTGGTAGTTGCAAAGTGTTTAAATGTTTAAAATGTTGTAACTTCTAAATAGAGGTCATCAAAGAACAAAAAATGAAATTTTTCTCTTTATATACTTTTTTATATACTTTTAGGACTTGTGTGAAAATCTGATGATGTTTTAGGTCATATTGATGCAGAGATATAGCACATTCTAAAGGGTTCACAAACTTTCAAGCACCACTGTATTACTAACAAAATACATTTGAATTAGGTGTATCTTGAAATGCAAATAAAAAACAAAGAACATTTTAGGTTTCAGCTTTGGCCCGGAGTTTTATTGCAGTGCATCACTATGTTCAAACATCAAAACACGGACGACATGAAACTAATGCTGACTTATGATCTGCTATTTCCAATTTTCCATTGAAATTCTGGTAGATAAAACCATATAAATATGATATATTGCCACAATTTTATTTATCACTCCAATACACAACACGTTAACCAAGTCAGTTTGACTTTGTCTTTGATTTTGTTCCTCTAACTCTACCCCGGGGAACCATACAAATAGCCAAAAACAGAATAGATATTCCTTTAAGGGCTTCGTCCCATTCTGAAGGGTTTGTACCTTACAATCCTGAGAGCGTAGCGCGATTACACTCATTCCGTGGTCGGTCTTGTTAGCCTCTCTCATCTTCATGGCCTACACACAAACAGAGTTCATCTGCGGAACAGAGCTTATTAGGGATCTAAAGTGAGCACTAACGTTCAAAGTCAAATAGCTCGGCTTCTTTTTCCTTCCAGAAAGCAAAACTACGATCGATGTATTTACAGATTTCAGCATTACTAAAACCAGAGAGGTCTGTGCTCCCACCTGCCCTGTGGACCATCTCGTCCTGTGCTACCTTCTCAACCATGACTCGGGGAACTGCCCTAAATTCAGAGGCCTTCAAAGACCTGCTAGCAGATCCTGCCTTCGCTTTTGCCCCGAAGAACCGAACCTTGATGTCTTCGAAGCCGTCCCTCCATTCCCGTTTGCCATCCTCGATGTCTTTCAGCACAGCCTGATGGAAACCACGGACCGTCTCCCATGAAAAATCCCCGAGGTGATCGAATACCTCGAAGCAGAGCAGGTGCCTCATTTTGCGTTCGTCTGCGGGCAGGTCCTGCTCCAGAATGTGAAAGTATCCCAGCATGAACAAGTCGAGGGTCAAGCTTTCGTAGGGTACCGGCGCGCCATCCACTCGAGGGAGGAAGTGTTCTGGGGAGTACGTGATCGGTCTCCTCTGGAGGCTTCGGATCTGGCGTGAGGGGACTCCGGAGACGATGGTCCTCCAGTTGTGTATCATTTTGTCGATAGCTGTCCTCTGTTTGTAGAGGTGGTACAGAGATCCGCCGCTCGGATGAGGCACCGGCGGCTCCACGTTGCGACTCTTCAGGCAGTTCTCCGGTGATTTCTGTACTTCGAGTTCTTCCATCTTGGCTCTCATTGAGATCGTATACGCAGACTTTTTCCAGTGACTCAAGAACAGGACGACGATTCGCTCCTTACGCAAGCTGGTGGTCTCGACAACTTTATTTGATTCCTCGCTTATATGTTTGCAATTCATGCCAGTGTCATTAACAAGGCTGCCCTGAACAGCTGGATTCAAGGTGTTCTGCTGCTTCATACTGGAACCGGTCGTATTGTTTATGATCCCCGCAAATGGGTAGATGTTCCCTATCTGACCTTCAAAGTTGGATCTGAGATCTCGGACAGAAACGCCTGAGAGTTTGATTTCCATTTCCACCTTTTCTCGCCTGCCCTTATGTCGCTCCGGTTGGCTGGAGAAAACTGACGCCAGTTCCTTATCGGGCATTTTGGATACGCCGTCCTCTCCGGACTTATCCGAGAGGTGGCTCAGGAGCAGGGACATGCTCTTGACAATTCCAGAGATGCGGCTGCACCACACGGGCAACGCTAGAGAGCCCACCACCTCCGGCTTCTGCTGGTGGAACTGGGTGTTGATGGTGATGTTGACGATGGGAGCGGGCAGGAATACTTGGAGCTGCTCGACCAGACGGGTTAACTCCAGCTCATAGGCCTGACACTTCTTTTGTAGGGAAACGGTTTCAATCTGTCCCTCCAGATACACCAGGTCATCCTCTGTCAACAGTTCCCCAAAAGGACCCAATATGGCATTGTGTACCATGGAGTACCGCCAGCCATCCACACCCTCGTCATTCTGGAAATAGTAAGTGAACCACAAGAAAATTATATCCTAGCTAAAGGAATTAAACAGGTAAAAAGATCTGTTGGAGATTTGTCCAACCCCAAATCAAAAAATAAAGGAAATGCATTTACTTTGACTTTTATTTCATTGCACACGGTATTAATCCTGTATATTTCATATTTTGTAGTCAACTTGTTTTTTTTTTTGTTCATAAACATCCATTCCTGCATTTCAGTCCTGCAACACATTCCAAAAAAAGTTGTGATGGGGACAATTTAGGGCAAGGAATGAGGTAAAAAGCAACAACTAAATAATGATGTGAATTCAATCATGATCATCAATCATGATTTCATACAAAAGAAGTATCCACGAAAGACTTTGAGGAGCATAGACGGGCAGTTTATGAACAAATGTGTAAGAAAATGATTGAAATGTTTAAAAACAATGTTCCTCAAAGAAAGATTTGAAAAGAATTTGCATATTTTTTCCCTCTACAGAGCATAATATCATTGAACGATTCAAGAAATCTGGAGGAATTTCAGTGCATAAAGGGTAAGGGCACAAGCTTAAACTCCCTCAGACGGCACGGCATCAAGAACCGGCATTCATCAATAGCTGATGAACCACATGGACAAGGGATTCCTTTATCAAACCTTTATCAAGACCTACAATACAGAGTTACATTCACAAATGCCACTTAAAACGTTACTGTGCTAAAAAGAAGCCTTATGTTATAACCATGTCCAGAAGCTTCTCTGGGCTTGAAGGAAACTGGGATGGACCATCACACAGTGGAAATGGGGATTGTGCTCAGACCCATCAGTAGAACAGAGACGAAAAAGGACCATCCAGACTGTTATGAGGAACAAGTCCAAGGGTCAGGCTCTGGCATGGTATGGGGTCGGGTCAGGCCCTTGGTGAAGGTCATTTCCACTTCTGTGCTGTAGCATTAGTGCAGAAAAGTACACTGAGATTTTAGAGCAACATAATCTGCCTTCAAGACGACATCTTTATCAGGGACGTCCATGAATTTTTTCAACAAGAAAAAAAAGTTAGGGCTGAAATATGCAAATCCCTTCCAAAATTTATTTCAGGAATGTTTTTTAAACATTTCAATCATTTTTTCACACATTTGTTGATAAACTGGAGGTCCCCTGCCCATCTTTGGTCCTCAAAGGCTCTGCCTTTTGTACCAAATCATGATTATAATCACTTGATGACATCACCTGTTTGAAATCACATCATTATTTATTTTTTTAAAACCTCATTTATAACCCTAAATTCCCCCGTCTCGACTTTTTGGAATGTGTCGCAGGCTTAAAATGCGGGAATGGATGTTTATTAACAAATCGCATGAAGTTGAGGAGAAAACACATGAAATATATCGGGTTATACTGTCTGCAATTAAATAAAAGTCAAAGCAAAAGAAAGACAGACTGTGTTTTCATTTTATTTGCATTCTCCATATCGTCCCAACCTTTTCTGATTTGGGGTTGTAAAAATGATGATGATTACCTTTATCCACTGTTCTTCGTCATCCTGTAGCCTAGCCTGAAGCTTGCGTACCATCACTTGTCTCTTCCACTCTGCAATCGGCCTCCCGCATTCATCATGGGTAGGAACCAAGGAGTCAATATCAGCCAGATTAGCCTCCTGCTCTGGAAGTGGAACCATCCCATTTTCTCCTTTCTGCAAGACAGAAAGTTCTGTTTGACCTTACCAGGGTAAAGGAAAATTACTTCAGGAATTGACTTGGCCTGAATACAAATGAGTTGCCACAAAATCGAGCCTGATTAGCTCTAGATGTAGAATAAAGTCTCTTTAACTCTGCAGTCAGCAGATGATCTTACTGTTTGTCCCATGAAGACCGCTGTTATTCCTGCATGTCTCCAGGACCTCAGTGTCTTCATCTGAGGCATCGGTGCATCATTATCCACTTGCTTTTTTCTCATGGTGGACACAACTATAAGAGCAAACACAATCTGTTTCATATGTGGAAACTCCTACCAACCAGTGGCGTACAGTGAGGGCCTTCTAATCCTTCAGAGAAGAGATAACAAACAGGTCTATATAAAGAAATATTTATTTTGTGAATAAAGTCAAATCCAAAACATCAACCAATGTAAAATGCTACTCTTAATTTTCTAATGCACCTCTAGTTATTTGACACATATCTGACTAAGAGTGGTATTAACCAATCAAAACTGCTCATTAAAATGGATTCTGTCTACATGTTATGTAGATGTAGGGAGACTCTCTCAGGCATGGGCTGTACCTGCAGAAGCCATGTGGACATGTTGAATGGCGCTGACTCCTGATTTACAGGATGCTGAGGATGATCGGTCGATGTTTGCCCGAGCGGTGCGAGGCCGAGGAGGGACCTCATTCACCGGCTGCTGGGAACACACAACACACCCAGGGATTATAAGGGCATCTGTCAAAGGGATCAAATCTGTTCTACTGTATATCATTAACATTATACGTTTTAACTGTGAGCAGCACAGAGCTACTGTCTCTGTCTTTACAGTGGTGCTTTTTTTGTGAACCCTTTAGAATTTTCTATATTTCTGCATAAATATGAGCTAAAACATCATCAGATAAAGAGAACCCAGTTAAACAAATGAGACAAATATTATACTTTTCATTTATTTATTTATAAATGACCAAGTATAATATCTTTGTCTCATTTGTGTAACTGGGTTCTCTTTATCTACTTTTAGGACTTGTGTGAAAATCTGATGGTGTTTTAGCTCATATTTATGCAGACATATGAATATAGAAATTTCTAAAGGGTTCACAAACTTTCAAGCACCACTGTACAGCTACAAGGTGGACCAACATAGAAGGTGTGTCTAATAAACCAGACAGTGAATGGACACTGTTTAAAAACTCCAGCAGCACTGCTGTGTCCGATTCAAGCAAAGCCCTGTTTTAGACCTGTGCGACATTTTTACTTTCTCTGTGCTGCATGAAAATAATAAAATACAGATGTCTTTCGACTTATCAAAATAAGCACCTTGTTTTTTTTTAGAATTTAGGTACTGGTAGTATTGAGACACTTCGGTTGGTGTGTATGGCGTTTTGGTTTTTGGTACCAGGCCATAACTGTTTTTTTTTTTTTTTTTTCGTTTAGGAGAACCTGTCCTTCCTATATTTTAGGGTCTGTTAGGGGTGTAACGATACACTCTGCTCACAATTTTATTCACAATTCTGTATTCACAATTCAATTTTTCTCATGCTTATTGACTTTACATTGGATAACAATGCACATTTTCTTGTAGAAGTTTTTAAACAAAACACTTTAGTCCCTGGCAATAAAAAGTAATGACTAGAAAGAGTGATTTAAAACTGTAAACAAATGCTTTATTGTAGCTTATGCTTTATTATAAGCAAAACGTTTATTATATCTCAAATAACCAGGATCAAGTGGAATTTTTTTTCTAACCTTCAAAATAATGTGTACTTTCTTGTATAAAAGTAACTTTATAATCTTTTCTTAAAGGAAATTAGGAGTCTCACTGAGAACGGGTATGCATCTGTGGCCATGACGTTTGATTGTGCCCTCTGGTGTTCCAAAATGCAACTGCATTAGATGACGCATTAAACAAGAACGCATAATCCAACTCGACAATGCACATCATCTCAGTTTTGATCGCGATGCATGGCTACACCCCTGGCTGCAGGTCCCTGCTCGTGGGTAACTCTTCCAAAATACAGTTTGAACCATGACATCATTACCTTACTGCTCTCCATCACGGCACTGTGGGGTCGATCTTCTGTCCCAAACAGAGTCTGTTCCTCTTCTATTAAAACAATTTCAGGGGGATGAAGACGGTCCTGTGACTTTTGAAGCTAAAGCAGAGGACATAACCAACAGGAATGATCACATCTGAACGTTCTTCCTTCTCATACACCTGATTGGCCAGTCAGTAGCTTCTGAATACAGTACATACATACTCAATCACTTTATAAGGCCTGTACACCTACGCGTTCATGCAATTAAAGTTTGACCTCGTTATCTCGCCTGCCTCTGATTCTGAGTTTGGCGACTTAACGAGGTTACAAAAAACTGACATTCATACCTGATGCTGATATAATGTGTTTTACTGAACGGGTTCTTGGTATTCTGAAACCAGCTCTGAATCGGAACCGGGTTTCGATACCCAACCCAAGATTGGATGCTTTAAAATCAGACGCTGTAGAATTAAACACACTACAAAGCATTAAGGGATCTGTTAAAACACAGAGCCTCAGAGCCCCTGGGGATACGCTGAAGATGTAAGCAAAAAGAAACGTGAGAGCACAACCACTTGGTGCATGAGACACAGGCAGCCTATAGGGCAGGATATGACAGATCAGGTTGCCTTTAGATAGCAGGAATCAGGTTACCAGGACCCGCAGCTGCAGTGATTAAGAGCTCTTAATGCTCTCTGCTAGTTTAGACTAAAAACCGTATGTGGTTAGAGATACGTCTTCTCATGTTGCTAAGAATCAGGGAGGCTACAGTTACATTACCTCAAGATTTAATATTATTAAACAGTATTTTAGAATATAGAACCTCTATGGTTATCTACTGCATTATACTGTATGTCCCGAGATGTCAAAAAGTCTACATTTTTCATAATCAAAGCAACTCATCTTTACTTACTTGCTTACTTTAAAGACATTGAGTGTCAGCCAAAGTACAGTAAAGTCAGGACAATGATGAAATGTATCAATACTTTAAAAAATGACAATAAATAGACCAGTTTAAGTTTAACAGACAATAACCACAGAAAATATGACAAGAAATAAAATTTTAAAAACTTTTGCACAGGATTGTATATAATCATACAAGCCACAATTGCGATTTGGCTGTTATTATATTACCATATAGTGCGAAATTGTATTTTGTTGTAAATTGTATTTTTCATTATTTTATCTTTTCATGTATTCAGAAAGGTTTCCAAAATGCATGTTTAATTTAGCTCAACCCACAGAGGAGGGAGAACAGAACCAGTACCAGTTACGTACAGGTACAAAAGTTTACTCATTTGACTTTCAGAAAAAAAGTAGTCACTTTTAAAGTTTTATCTCTGTTATAACGCAATGTAAAATACCATACAGCATAATACACAAAAATCTTTTTTAGAAGCTTCATTACGTGGTAATATTTTAACTGATTTCACTTTTAAAACTGATTTTTTTCAAGAAAAATTAATGTTCGCTAATGTATTTGGTTTTTCCTGCAGTCTTCAATTCATCTATTAGAATCTGTAAGACTTGTCTCCACTATAGCATCTCAAAGTGGTAGATTATAATGACCTTGTATTAATTTATAACTTATTAGTCTAATAACTTCAGCATTACAGTTTAACACATTATATTCAGTGTCTAAATGCAGCTGTTTATGAAATTATTACAGTGCACAACACAACAGAGAATCCTAACTAAACATGAAAGCCCAAGCAATTGTCAAGTTAAATTCAGGACAGTCAGATTAAACCATGTCAATGATTCAGAAGTGAAAATAACTTACAGTGTGCTATAATGTCAGTCGGGATATAAACCATCCCCAGTGTAGGAGCAGAAGGGTCTGTGAAGCTCAGCACAGCGATGTCCTGATTATGACATCAGAGGCTGATCGCCTCAGCATCACTGCTCTATTATCAGGAGGTCTTCGCAGCGTGCTATTAGTGAATAATTAAATGAGCGGGGTTAAGTGTCCCGCCGTTTCTCAAAGTTACAAGGGGTCTGCTGTCCGTGTATGGGGTGCACTGTAATGAACGTGCACGACACCCGCCCCGACACACGCAGAGAGCGGTTACATAACCAGCAGCAACTCAGCGTAATTAAATGCGTGTTCAGTGCACTGCGGTCCAACACTTTAACCCCTTAAACCCTTGGCTTATTATTCAATTATTCATAATAAAGACTGTTGTTCAGTAACTGCATAGGTATGTAGTTACTTGATTAGTTAGTTGATATGGACGGGACCAGGCTTCAAGATGTCACAGACAACAGTTCAACGTCTTAGTGGCGCCATTTTTCAGGTCACGGTCGTCAAACCTTAATCTTTTTTCTACATGACCAAAGACCGTGCACCCACAGGATAGGTGGATATGTCCCTGATAAAAGTTGGAAAACCCTAGAAACCAGTGAATGTGATGGATTTATTGTAGCTAACAATAACACGGAATAAGTGGACATTCAGTGCTGACCTTATTTGGTCGATCACAGTGTTGTAGTCAATACAGGGCCTAAACCCCAAATCTATTTCACCCATGAAGAATTATCTCAACTCCTACCTGTTCTCCAAAACAAAACAATGGATGGGGAGGATGAAACACATAACGAGGAGCCTGACTGTGAAGACTGTGATGTTGAGTGCCAATGAATTAGCCACATGTATCAGCTATAAATGGGCTTTTTTCCACATGCACGAACGCATCTCAGCGAGGACGGCTCTACAAAGCCAAAACATGCAAAGCTCAGAAAAGATGAGCTTAATGCTTGGAGTACCAAAGCATTAACAATACACATGCTCAACCCAACATACTGACTTCAAGCTCAAACACAGCTCCATGATAAAAACAGTCAGAACACAGGACAGGCTTAGAGAGCTAACAACACTGACTTCGGTCGAAATGCAGTGAGGGACACTGAGACAAGGATGAGATGCTGGCTTAACTGCTGCTCTTCAATGTGTGGAAATATGACACAGCTGTCACTACTCTGGCAAGACTGGTCGCCACTTGCCCTCTGCTGTATGATGCTAGGGAGCAGAACTCAGAGTAGAGCTGAGAGACTGTACAGGCTAGCTGAGAAACCATACCACCATAGAACTTTAATGACTAAGAGTCCAAAGAAGTTCTCATTATGCCTTTCATTAGTGGAGGATAAGGACAGAAGACGGCTTCATTTATGTGTTAGGCTCATAGAATGAGCCTCCCCTCAACGCCTCCTCCCTCAGACAAGGCCTATCATGCTTGCGTGACCCATCCAGTAGGTGCTGCTGGGACTTGAACCTGGGTCATTGCGGTTGTGACAATGCACCTCTTAAAGAAAATGCAGGATTTGGATACACAATGTAGTTACCCTGGCATATTACTAATTTGATTTGGTATAGGCCATTTTGTGCCCAGTTGTGGGGATATTTTCAAATCTGCATTGATACAAAAGGAGTGTAGGGTCATATCTATTTGTTCGCATAATTCCTAGGTTTGTTAAGGTTTAAATCTTCCACCAACGCCATTATATTTTGCATATTTTTGCACTTAAGACCTTTCTGAAATATTCACATTTCACTTAGATGTACCCATGCAACACCTGGCCTACATATTTAGAGACTCACCAGAGTGATGAGGACTGAATCACAATACAGAATACAGAAAACAATAAATGAATGCCAATGCCCTGATGGGTTGGTTTGGAGGCAGACTGACAATCTGGCAAACCTACACGGTTCTGAAACTCAATCCAGAGGAGCTCCGATAACGCTTCTTTACTACAGCTCCAGACATGAAGTGATGGCAGCTGATATCCCCCAGACATGGCTGTAACAGTTCCCGGTGCCCTCATCATTGCACGTTGTTTAGTTTTAATGTGGAGCGCCGTTATAGTGACATGTCAGCGGTGACTGCCAAGTTTTCCACTCCATTTATCTCTTGATGCCCTTCAGGTCATATGTCAGTGGCCCATATGTGTCTCAGGTGACCCAGAAACTAGACAGTGATGTAATTAAGTAGTATTGCATTGATTACATGTTGTTCCTTGTTTTTTAATCCTGCCTATCCTGGACAGGGCTGTGTGGGGACTGTTGGAATTCACTGGCTGCAGGTGAACACTTGACTTAGGCAGGACTGAAGGACCCATTGGAGGGTATGGCAAGATCCCCCTGTCTGACCTTACGTTTTGGATCTTAAAATAGGGAATGCACATATTTTCACATATGATCACTTCATTTTACTGGCCAGCCAAGGCATAGCCATAGCATAGGGATACTTAAATACCTCCAGTGGAGCTGTGGTTAGTACAAAGCCATTTTACATAATAACACACCTTATCATTTTATCTTTGTAAACTGTAAATATTGCAAATAAATTACACGTTTTCATGGTTTGGATTTATTGAAGTTTGAGAGGACAGTCATATTCCTCAAACCGGATTTTCTTTGAGATGTTGACCAGTTATCCTACACACCCACACCCCATTCACTGCCAGTGAAGCCCGTGCATCCAGGCGTGGCTCAGAATGACGTGTTCAAAACTGTTTGTCCAGTGATCGTAACCTTTCATCCCAAAAGCAGCGGGTACACAAACAGACCATATACTCCCGGGCTTCAGTGAGTGTCTGGGGTTTTGCTTGCAGGCAACACTGTTCACTGGGAGGATTTAGAGTTTAATGAATGAACAGTGCAATACCGTACTAAAATATTGCGTTATTGTAATGAAAATGACACCAAGCCGGGCTTCCTGTGCAGTCTTGAAGCAATTGCCTGTGCAGTGACATCATTCAATGTTTTTAACAATGTAAAGTCGTGCTTAATTAGCAACAAGCAACGTAAATGAGACTGACAGTCTACACAACTAATACTGTGCATACGTGTATCCAAAACATTACATATTTTCTTTTCTGATTTATTTAACATCACTCTGTGTAGAGCAGTGGTTTGCAAACAAACTATTTCTAAAGTGCCCGATGGTTTCAAAACTATTCTTTTGTAGATAAGAATATTTTCAAGCCCCCCACTCCGTCACACGTACGTCTTCTGCTTCCAAACTCCACTGAAATGTATCACATTTATTATAGCTGACATGCAAAATGTATCTTCAGTTTTTACAGTGTAATTGCACCCCCCTGCAATACCTACAATTCCCTCCAGTTTGGGAACCACTAATGAAGAGCATCAGCGCAAATGTCCAGACTGTCACTTCACATGGGACAACATCGGCGAGATAGCACAATTCTTATGCTCATTCTGTGTTAGTCCAGTAGGGGGCAGAATGGTGTCCATCTAGGTATACGGTAGCAAAACTAGTAACGTGTCTGGCTGTGTGTACACCTCTACAAACAGCATACACCGTACTGTATTTGCTTAACTGTAGACTTATAGCACACAGGCACACACACCCCTGGACTCTGACTCACCTGAGCTGACCGGAGGAGAGCGGCGCAGTCTCGATGGCCGTTATACTCAGCCAGCTCTATTGCACTGAATCCATCCACGTCCTTCTCCTGAGGACTGACGTGATGATCCAGCAAAATCCTACAGCACTGAGACAACAATATTATTTTTTTTAGCCCTTGATTGCTGTAGTTAGGTAGAAAATGCAGACAAAACAATTAGTACCTACAACCTCTAATAAATGAGGTAGAATTAGTAGTCAGTAGTAATGAAAAACAACCCCTACCGAACAGAATAACTAACCAGATCTGCATTGTTGGATCTGCATCCTGAAGGAACTACAACAGTGCTTGAAATGTAACAAATGTGCGGGGGCGTGTCCCAATACGTTTGGGTGCGTGAAAGTGAGTGTCCCAATACTTTTGACCACGTGTGAGTGAGTGCCCCAAAACTTTTGGTCCTGTGTGGGTTTGTGTCTCAGTACTTTTGGCCATGTGTGAGGGCGTGTCCCAATACTTTTGGCAGTGTGTGAAGGTGTGTCCCAATACTTTTGGCAGCGTGTCAGGGCGAGTCCCAATACTTTTGGCTGTGTAGGGGCGAGTCCCAATACTTTTGGCAGTGTGTGAGGGCGTGTCCCAATACTTTTGGCAGTGTGTGAGGGCATGTCCCACTACTTTTTGCAGTGTCTGGGTTTGTGTCCCAATACTTTTGACCACATGCGAGTGAGTGCTCCAATACTTTTGGTTCTGTGTTGGTTTGTGCCTCAGTACTTTTGGCCGTGTGTGGGGGCGTGTCCCAATACTTTTGGCCACTTGCAGGGGTGTGTCTTAATACTTTTGGCCACATGCAAGTGCACCACGTACAGGTGCATGTCCCAATAATTTTGGCTGCATGCAAGGCCGTGTATGTGTGTACGTGTGAATGAGTGTGTAATGTAATTGGTAGGTGTGTGTGTGTTGGTGTGGAGTTTATGATGACCTGAAGTTCACCATTCTCAGCAGCATCATGCAGTGGGGTCCCTCCCCAGTGGTCCTTCCCGATTGTGGCCCCCATGAGCAGCAGACGCTCCAGGATGCGATGGTGACCCTCGCTGGCAGCAAAGTGCAGAGCCGTGGCTCCATTCCCGTCCTGACAGGACAGATCCACGTCTGTAAACGAGGCCTGAGGAGCACCAGCAGCAGGAGACCTCAGTGCTCAGGACATTTGGATTATCATCCCTGAGTCTGACTTAAGAAACGAAAGGCATCCTGGTGCTGTACGGGTAACTCACCAGCCAGACCACCAGAGCATGGTGGCCCATGTGTGCGGCTGCGTGCAGGGCACTCATGCCATCTCTGGCCTGAAGATGGATGTTGGCACCACAGTCCTTTACCAGAAACTCCACCACGTGTAGATGCCCCTCTTGACATGCCAGGTACAGCGCCGTGGCACCAGTGTCCATCTGACGGTCCACACACCTGCCATTGGAATTCATAGAAACTCTAACTTTATTACAACTCTACACTAACTTCTGAGGTTTGTTTGTGTTTATTTAACATCACATCAGGATGAACACCTATTCCGACCTTGCTGAATCTATGCCACGAAGAATTAAGGCAGTTCTGAAGGCGAAAGGGTCTGACCTGGTACCAGCACCTCATAAAGGGACCGATGAGTGTATATGAGATGATCTGAGGAGTAGCGCTCGAAAATTCATGCTTGATGCTCAGAGTGTGTGTATGTAGTGTTAATCATTTGATGTTCTGTTTGTATAGGATAATATGATATACTGTAGAGAATAATATAAAGCACATGTCATAAGCTGATAGAATGATTATTTGATTAGTGCTTATTTAAATTAGTGTGAGGGACATACTGTCTAAGGTGCCTCACTGAGGGGGGGAGTAGCATGTGGTAGATTGGAAGCTCTTGATGTGTAATTGGGTAAAAAGACACATTACCCTCGACCCTAATGAGTAACCTCAGAACGCCACCTGCTGCACCTCCTCACTCTGTTATATGGAACCTGACACGGAGCTGGATGAATGGTCAGTGTATATGGAACTGTTTTTGGTTACTGTAACCACACGTGCGTGTGTGTGTGTGTGTGTGTACCGTGGTGAATTGGACACGAGCAGTTGCAGACAGGTGAGATCTCCGGCAGCAGCCGCATAGTGCACAGGAAGAGCGCCACAGTGCGTCTCGAGCTCAGCGCTGCCCCCTGCAGTCAGGAGCCACTGTAGCGCGTCGGCGCGGCCGAACCTGGCCGCCAAGTGCAGCGCGGTGTTTCCTTCACCATCCCGATCCTACAGTCAAACACACGCGGAATGTAGACATAAACTGACTGGGACGTTGAATGATATCGAATGGGACGCGGTTTCGTGTTTAGCCTCCTGGTTCAGCTTCTCCTCCCGCACAGTCAGCTGTGTAAGTGATTAAATGTTTTATGTTATTTAATTACGCAAAACGTGTTTAACTATTACAACCTTATATCACTCCCTCACTACATAATCATTTAATACTAAATTCAGGGTTATGGGGGCCAGGGTGTTTCTAGACTACTTGTCACACTGGGCACATACAGAACTTACAGGGGCATTGCTGTACCCGTCTGCGTGCCAACCAGACATGTGGGCACAGTTGTGCATAAAAAATAAGGCTGTTAAATACTAAATAGAGTAACTGATTTAACACGAAAGTGGGCGTCACTCTGCTGTGGATGAGAACTGAAGAACAAATTGACACTTAGTAGTTGTTATTAATTGCATTAATATTAATGTTTGTGCTAAGATAACTGATGTCTTTGTTAGTTTAATGAAAGTCTACATATAACTATAACTATGAGCTATCATTAACTGCAGTGTGGCTGAATTTCTTTTAAATATTTGCAGATGTCCATTACTCCAGCCAAAAAACTGAAAGAAACTGGCTCTGACTGCAAGCATAAGTCAGTCAAGCTTTTGGATTGATGCTGGGGCATTGTGGGAAATGTTTACACTATGTGACTATGGTAATGTCCATTTCGGTCAACGACCTGTTTCACAGAACGCAATGAGGTCATTAGCATGCCTGTATTCTAGCTCATAATGGCATTCGTATGTGCATTTGTACTCATTAAATTAATAGATTACGTATTAGTCTTTTAACTGAAAACCCTGCCTCACCTCGATTCTGCAGTCCCCGTGATCTAGCAGCCATTGCAGCTCCTGCACGTGCCCTGTGGCCGCTGCATCATGAGCTGCTGTGGCTCCATTTCTGGCACGCACTTTCCCCTGGAAGTTGGCATCCCTGACCAGAAAGCGCAGGCAGTCGATTCGGCCGCAGCGGGCAGCGTGGTGCACTGGGGTAGCCCCCTGCTCATCGGCAATGCCCGTCCCAAGACAGCCAGACGTATGTAGGACTCTCAGAGTCTCCAAATCACCCTCCCGTACTGCCTGGATCGCCTTGTGGAGCATCACGCTGTCCTGGCACCCGCCTAAAGTGGATGTGCTGAGCTCACCCAGCTCCCTATTACACCCCTCCCTCCATTCCCCACTGTCCAAAAATGATACTTGATCTGCCTCTGAAATGCCTGAGGGAGAGACAGCTTGCTAACTGAAAAGAAAGCGGAGAAGAGGACGTCCTGTTCACAGGTGCCACGTGGATCCAGGCTGCCTCTGTATTTTAGAACAACAGCAATATTTGTTTTAGTAATTTATTTTAAAATGCTGGTTTGTTTAATTTTGGGAGCCACTTAGCATTTGAACTACAATGATGGTCACCAGATATGTACAGTGGTGCTTGAAAGTTTGTGAACACTTTAGAATTTAAAATATTTCTGCATACACATGGCCTAAAACATCATCAGATTTTCACACAAGTCCTAAAAGTAGATAAAGAGAACCCAGTTAAACAAATGAGACAAAGATATTATACTTATTATACTCATTTATTTATTGAGGAAAATGATCCAGCATTACATATTAGTGAGTGGCAAAAGTATGTGAACCTCTAGGATTAGCAGTTAATTTGAAGGTGAAATTAAAGTCAGGTGTTTCAATCAATGGGCTGACAATCAGGTGTGAGTGGGCACCCTGTTTTATTTAAAGAACAGGGATCTATCAAAGTCTGCTCTTCACAGCATGTTTGTGGGAAGTGTATCACGCACGAACAAAGGAGGTGGTGGGTGTGGGTTTGTTTTTTTTTTTTGGGGTGGGTTTTTTTTTTTGGTTTTTTTTTTGTTTTTTTTTTTTTCTGAGGAAGCCTCAGAAAAAGAGTTTGTTGATGCTCCATTAGGCCCCCTGGAAAAAATGTTACAAACCCCAATCCTCAAAGAGTTTGGGCCTCCACCCCAATCCACAGTCATACAGATTGTGTACAAATGGAGGAAATTCAAGACCATTGTTTACCCCCTCCCCAGGGAGTGGTAACCGCCCAACAAAGCAAAATCACTTCCAAGAGCAAGGCGTGGTTAATAGTTGGTGAAGGTCCAACAAAAGCAACCCCATGGTAACTTTTGAAGGGTAACTGAGGCCCTCCCTCTCACCCATTGGCTAATGTTAAATGTTTCATGAGTCACCATCAGAAGAACACTGAACAACAATGGTGTGCATGGCAGGGTTACAAGGAGAAAGCCACTGCTCTCCAAAAAGAACATTGCTGCTCGTCTGCAGTTTGCTAAAGATCACGTGGACAAGCCAGAAGGCTATTGGAAGATTGTTTTGATTTAATGTTTTAACCATAAAATTGCTTTTATCATATTCAAAGAAATTATTAGGCACACTGCCTTGTTTCTACATTCATTGTCCAAAACGCAGTGTCTGTTGTGCTAGTGTGATTGGATCAGACACAGCAGTGCTGCTGGAGGTCTTTAACACTGTGTTGACTGTGCACTCCATTGGACACATCTACCATATTGCTCTGCCTTGTAGATCTAAAGTCAGAGACAGTAGCTCATCTGTTGCTGCACAGTCTGTGTTAGTCACCCTCAAATCCTTCTTCAGTGCTCACAGGATGCTGGTGGCTGGATATTTTTGGTTCGTGGACATTATTCAGTCCAACAGTGACACTGAGGTGTTTAAAAACTACAGCGGAGTGGCTGTGTCTGATCCACTCACAATGGCACAACACACACGAAGACACCAATACATCGGGATGTACAAATTATGTAGAGAAATAGATGGACTTCAGTTCCTTGGTTCAAACCCCTGATGCTCACCTATAAAGCCAGAAATGGAACAGCACCATCTTACCCAAAGGCTGGAATCAAACCTCGCTCTTTACCTTGTACCCTCCGAGACATGAGCTTGGCTCGACTGGATCCTCCACGGAAGATGAAATGAAGACAAGCATCAAGACTATTCTGTGTCCTGGCACTCAGGTGGTGGAATGAACTTCTGAAGGGCTGAGTCTCTTGCTGTCTTCAAGCGGCGACTAAAGACTCGCCTCTTCACTCAGCACTTAAGTGAAGACTGAAAATTCAACTACACATGTAAAAAAAAAACTACCTTTGCTTGTGAGTCTTCTTGATTTACCTACATCAGATCCTAGCAAGTACCGGCTGGAATCTAGTAGGAAGAATACAAAGCACTTCTGTAAGTCGCTCTGGATATGGGCATCTGCTAAACGCTGTAAATGTCAATGTAAGATTAAACAAATATTATTGGTCAAGCACAATTTGCATTACTCAAGTCAATAAGTCAATATAAATCTAAATACGTCTACTCATAATGGATAGATTTGATGACAAATTTTCAGTTCTCTACTGGCTGATCATTTGGATTAGCTGAAGGCCTACCTTGACTGAGTGAAGTGCCCAGGTCTGGCTAAACTGTAGGTGACCTGATGCTTCTTTTATGGGGCGTTTTCACTCCTACCTGATAAAATGCCTGCACATTCCTGAGAACAAGCAACATAAATTAAAGTCTATTCTCCCACCATGATTAAAGGATAAGGTCAGTACGATCTTGGCAACTCAAAGCTGAAGGTCAAAATTGCTCACGACCCTAGAGAAGAAAACTTCAGTAACTTAAGCAGCGTCGTTCATCGTTTAGACAGAAAACAGAAACTGGTGTCGGTGTGTTGCACATTTATTTCACGTCCAACAAAGTGTTAAGTGTCCACAGACAATAGAAGTCCAACACTCTGAGCACTACGTACACTACAGTCTATCCATAGAGGGTACAAAGAGGTTACACTGTGCACCGGTTTGAGTTATATACACAGCAGAAGCAGTTACAGGAGATGCACTTACTTTACAGGAAATGAGCTGGAGTTTGGTTTCATACTGCGGTGGGTGAATCGGGTGAAGGATGGAAAGAGAAACATAACAACCTCCGTCTCTCCTGTACATCTACAATATTGTGAGATAGTCCTCATTTTAACAAAATAATACCACTAGTATGGATATGTAAATGCTACTGATATACTGTATGGAGGTATACGCAGTGTACTCATATATACAGCATGCTGTCACACACAGAGCATTATCAATGGGACGAAAAAGATATGATCAGAGCACCAAGACGTATTGCCAGAATGATAAGCGTCTAACCCAATTCAAATCCAGCTTCACCTGACGGAATCCAGAGGCAGAGTGTATTTGTAATGCAGTGTCACAGATCAGAGGACCATATGAGGAACGGCCCACCTGTGTGTGTCTGTTTTGTAGATGGTGCTCTGTGGGTTGGCTGGCCCATGGCACGTTATAAAACAAACATTCTGGAGCAGAGTCAATTTGGGGCATCACAAACACTTTTGATTAGTGATGCCAGATGTAAAAGTACAACTCACACTCTGGCTAGCCCAGTTTTACTGTGACCCGGGTTCGAGTTCCAGCCAGGTCGGGAATCAAACTTGTATCTGAGAGAGGGGAGGTCGGCTAAGGGATTATTATGCCGGATTTTTCCCAGGGGCTGCAATGGTGCCATGTTCAGGGTATGGAAGTTTTTCAAGGTACTGTGATTTTAAATAACCTCAGTGTATGTCTCTAATAAAGTGGACAGTGAGTGAACAGTGTTTAAAAACTCCTGTGTCTGATACACTCGTGCCAACACAACACACACCGCCACATCAGTGTGACTACAGTGCTGGGAATGATCCACCACTCAAATAGGACCTGATCAGTGCTGGTCCTGACCATTACAGAACAGAGTAAAGGGGACGAACAAAGTATGTAGAGAAACAGATGGACTACAGTCTGTAATTGCAAAGTGTAGTGACCACTAAAACTCAAATAAAGAATATAAACTGAAAAATATTGAACGCCTACGATCTTTGCACAGTACTGTATATCTCATACTGTTTCAATACCTTTGGCATAAAGCATTCAATTCTGTGTAGGCAGCTAACAGACTCTGGATCAGCACTTTCTGTATTCTCACACCGATGCGTCTTATAAAGAGCAGCCTACAACTGATACAATCATGCAAGGTATAATCCATGCAAATGAGGGCCAAACAGTGGCCGTTTGGTAGTGATGGAAGTAGAGAATCTTTTGGTCGATAGTTGAGTACCCTTAACTGCTGCACCAAAGCTGCCCACTGTCTAAGAAAATAAGGTGCAAAGCAGATACATGATCAGGACCTTCTGAATAGACTTGACGCCCCAGGACCAGCTCTGCTCTAAGAGTAGAACGTGGTGGTGAATAACTGGTTGATTATTCTCCATCCACACCTCCACACAGGTTCCACCTTAATATAACCTCCACTATGATGTCTCTGATGTGTCACCATGTTCTTGTTGTTACACAAAATGGTGCTACTTTTCTCTCTGGTTAACCATGCAAATGTAGCTGGATTTTATTCAATTCTCTGTAATTAATCATGACCATACTGTGCCACAGAGTCATTCAAATCCTTAAGCTTAACAATGACACTGCACACATTAGAACCTGCCCACATAGGCTTGCACTTCCACAGCAGTCTCAGTTTGGTCTAAACAGATACCGACCTGTCTGCCGGAAAGATTATCGTGTCATTAAATGCACTGTGACCAGCCTGTACCACTAATACAGCAGATATAATCTCTTACAATGAAGCAGTACTGGTAAAACCTTTTAGATACACATAAGAGAGTTTAACACCTCCATCTACGTGGGTTTCTCTCTTCCAGTCTATAACAATAAAAGTGGATCTGGACAAACAAACTGTATGCATTTCCATCAGAAAGGGTCGTATCGCGTCTTGGCAACTGCTCTAAATATTAAGGCAATGACACTGTTAGCGTTATTATATACTCTAAATATGACTGTATCTTAATATGATCTGAATCATGTGACCCTTTGTTCAGGCTCTCTAATATATGTTCGGTTTGTCCTTACGAGACAAAGCAGTGCAGCTGTGGCGTTAGATGGAAATTTCAGACATAAATTAACTGAAATCAAACAAGGTCCGGTTTCGCTAGCAGCTGAAGTTAAAATGAAAGCAGCAGTATGTAACTTCCAGGATTTTAAAGAAATATGACAAAGACCTCATGGAAGAACAATTTAAAAATCAGTCAGAAAGTAGCGTATGGGAGAGTGTCCATCAGTGACGAGTCCAAAACGCTTCCAACCCAACCCAAGAGCTCTGACCTTATATACATTTTTATGCTTATTTTGACTCAGAGCAACACATGAACTTAATAATGCCTCAAGATATAATGCCTCTCGTGCAAAAGATTGGGAATGCCTGTTAGTGAGATGCCAACGCATGAACACACAGACAGTACCGGGATCAGAGAGAGTGGCAAGACTGTTTGCCAGGGAAACACCCTGGAGGCTGGAAGCCGAAGGTGATGAGACTTGAACCTCAAAACCCAGTGTGGTTCAGCACTCGAGCACCGAGCCCCGGTTCATATCTTAGCTTGAAATTTGAGTGAAGATTACGTTTTGTAAAACCAGCATCCATACCAGCTTTCCCAATGTTAGTTCTCACTCTCAGGCCCCTGTTTTGCTGGTTACTGGCCTGACGAGGGCTCCACTGAATCCTGTTCCTGTTCTGTCTGTGTGTTCCTGAGTCTCAAAGTTCCTCATGTCATGGGGTCGGATCTGTAGCGTGCCAGACCAGGTGTGCCCTGCCTGCCTGACAATGCCAGTATATTCAATGAAAGCAAAGTTACATACTGCAGCTTTAATTAAATCAATAATTACTACAATAAATAAAATCAGTCAAGCTTGACAGTTATTCCAAATCATTTTCAATGTAAAGTGCAATGCAAACAGATCAATTAGTAAACATGTAAGTAAGGCTCAAACAATGTGAATAAATAGAAAGCATTAACAAAAAAAACTTGAAAGGACTGTGCTGTGGTCAATATGACTCTATGTAGTCCAAAACATTCTGTATTATTTCCAGTATTAACGTGGGGCCACTCCTGGTATGCGTCACATGACACGTGCAGACCCAGTGCCCACCCGCAGAGCGCCGAGACTCAGGACGCCTCAAGCAAAAACAAGCGCCCACAGGTCAATTCACTTCACCAGAGGCGGGATATGAACCGTGGATTCTCGGTACTGTGTTGCTGAACCACGCTAGTCTGTCCTGCCTCTGGTGTGCTGAGGTTCGAGTGGTATGCATTTGCGCAGTTCTGTGCAATGCTGGCATAGTTTGGGCACTGGTAAGTCCAGGTGGCGCTAGCCATGTGACACAGACCAGCGGTGGCCCTGCATTGAGCACTTTTTTAACATGGCCACTTCTATCAAGCGGTAAGTGTTGCCTGTTGTTTCATTGATGCTGTATTTCCATTTAAATCTTGATCGTTATAGAGTCCTAAAGATAGCACTTTTGCTCACTGCTAATTATCACTGTATGGATACTTCATGTAACGTCCTAGTCTGGTAGGAAAGGAAACATAGTCACTAGTTAAATGTACTGGCTCTTTACCGTCTCAGTGTGCAACAGTGTGACCGAAGCTAAGGGAAAAGCGCTACACATCTAACCTACGTAAGCACACGCACACACGGGCGCGGGCACTAAAGCAGCGTTGCGTCTTTACATGTTTGAAGGGAGGCGCTCAGTATGGTGCTGTTCTTATCGTTATCACAACAAGCAGGTAGCAGGAGCGGGGCGTGGTTCAGGGCTACGCTCAGTTACAGTACTTATGAATTATCACTTTGCTAATGCAGGTCTAACGCACACGCGGGTTCGGCCACGCGCACACACACGCACGCACGCACTCACTCACACGGGTAGGGGCGGTAGAGAGGACAAGCAGGCACGGGGCATTATTATGTTCACACCAGTATTTACACCACAGGAGTGTGTTAGGTTTCTGATTTCATTCCGGAAGAAGAAAGGACCTTTCTCCCTCTTTTACATCCTCTGAACTGACTTCGTCCTGGACATCTTTGACCTAAAAGGAGAAAGAAAAACGGACATTTGATTCAACTGATACAACACAGCAGCAGATTTATACAATTTTGAACGTGCTCTCCAATCCAATGATCCGTCCTTCTTCTGCTATTTAGCTCTTATTACCCATAATGACGGATACAATGACTAACTAGTACTAAGTCAAAGTCATATTTATTTATATAGCACTTTTTGAGACAGAGCAATGTCTCAAAGCTGATTTACAAATATCTAGGCCCAAAGCTCTAACTGAGCAAGCCTGGGGCGATGGGAAAGAAAAATCTCCCTAAACGTTAAAAGGAAGAAACCTTGAGAGGACCAAGACTCAGAGAGGGACCCGTCCTTCATGGGCAGCATAGATGATATATCTAAAGGCCAATTCAAACCGATTCTACCAGATCTTTTCTTAAATATCCATGTTTTTAGAGGCAGCCTGTTGCTCGTCCTATTAGCTCTCGATGAGCTGTTCTGCCCGGAAACCGAGCTCTGATTGGTCAGCCTGATTTCAAAGCAGAAATTAGAACAGGCTCCGATTAAACATTTTACGCAGCGTCGCAGCCCATCTGTGTCAGGCTCGGTGTGAAGGACGGTGCTAATATACGCGTGCTTTTTAAAAAAAATTTACCTGCGTTTTTTTCGTCTGTAAAAATCGGTCTTGGTGTGAAAAGGCCTTAAGAATGAAGTTACATAATTGATAACTTTACAGTAACAGTTTAAATAAACAGGAGCTCAATCTAAAAATTAAAAGAGAGAAGCCATTTAAAGAAAATATAACTGAAGTAAAGGCTAAAGTCTGATAAATTACGGATAATACAATATTATGAAGAATATCGTAAACTAGAGAATATAAAGCTACAGAATTAAGAAAATATCTTAATAATAATAATAATATTGGATATAACAAAGTAGATATGCGTATTGGCATTATTTAGTCCAGTTATGGAGTCAATGTAGGCTCTGGTGTCCTCCTTCACATGGGCACCCTCAAACTGAGCCAGGCTGGCTTTAACCACGTGCTTAATGGAGTGTGCTTGTACCTGATGGTTCCAGCCAGCAGGGGGTTGAAGGCGTAGAGCCAGTCGTGCATTTCTTTATCGTTGCTGGCCTGCAGGAGGATACCCCGGTGCTCAGTGACCACGGTGAACGTGTTCGGGGTCTGAAATAATAAACGAAATAAGACAGGGATTAAAATGTACACAGATAAAAACTACAGACAGACTGGCAGGAGGGAGGTGCGGGACGGAAAAACAAGATCATTATTGATGACGATAATTAGATAACCCTATGCATCTCTCTCAACCTCCTGAATTGGCAGTGTCTTTTTTTGCAGAATGATTCCTCTGAGGTTTGCCGAGTGTGTTTTTGTGTTGGTATCTTGGCTGGTTTAAGCCTGTCGTAGACAGCCGACTCCTGAAATGTGTCCTAACCTTCATATTAGGCCAAACCACCTCCATGTAAGTGAAGATGAGCCATGTCTAGCCATTAAATCTAACGACGCAGACTATGAAGCTGGTGGTGTCTCACCCTCAGTAAGCCGTGCTGCTCCTCGCTGTACTCCACCTGGGCGGAGGACAGGTTAATGACGGCCCTCTCCACACTGTCTCTGTCGCTGCGGTACAGGTAGACGTACGGACGTCGTACCACCACGTAGCGCTTCACCCAGCCACTGGTGTGAGGCTCCAGGAAGTGCAGGTACCCTTTCTTTGACACTATAGGGCTGCGGAGAGAACAGCAATCGCACACATGAACTACCAACAGTGTAGTTATCTGTACAAAATACAACACAGGCAGCATTCAGAACAGCTCAAACAGGCACCAAACGATACGCAATGCTGCTGGTGTAGACCGATCAGACTTCAGGCACGCAGGGAACCCCTGCCACAAGGAACTCAGAGCCCTCTTTGAGGAGGAAACTCAGGAACACACAGACGAACCTTTACCCCGGTGAAAAGGTATGGGATAGCCCTTAAGCAAAGGGATGCCTCACACAGACACAAAATGGAAGTAAATAATTGAGACACAGGACTTGTACCTCTGTGATTGAGATTCTTTGCAACACGGAAAGGAAACACTACTCAAACCTCACCTTACCAGAGGTGGGACACGAACCAGGTAAGGTTTAAGCTGTGTTTTGTGTTTGCAGATTTCTCTCATTCCATCGAGTTAAAAGTCCCAGTTTCCATCCTGGTCCTTTGGTTTAATGATAGCAGCCATGTCTGAATTTCATCTGTTTCTGAGTTCGCCTCGCCAGAAAGCTTCCAAAACGTGAGCAGACCGGGGGTGCCCCCCTGTGGCATTGTGCAATATTATTTTTTCTCCTATTGATCCACTACGGTTTGGGATATTTGCATTAATTTGATACTTTCTCTATTATTTAGATTGTATATTTTTGTAGCGTACAGTAAGGAGCAGTGCTTGCATGTGTAAGAATGTACATAAACTTAGGAAATTAAAAATGTGTTAGCTGATGTGTGTAACCAGTACCTGACACGAATTTCCTGTATGTTGGGTACGAAGGTATAGACTCGGCATTTTCTCTCCTCGGGACTGAACGGGTCCAAATCAGGACTGGAGGCGCCTGAGTGTGCCTCTGTGCTGCTGGACATAACACACACTCCATTTACACACCTGACGTACCTTACGAAGAACAAAGAACAAAGTAAAAGACGTATGAAAACAAACTGACCTGAGGTCAAGGTTGGCAAAGTGACCGTCCACCAACGAAGGACAAGTAGAGGATGGCGTGAGAGTGCTCAGAGCGGAGGAAGAGCTGTCTCTCAGCAAAGATGCAGACATCTCGGACAGCTTCAGCACACACACACAAGGACAACATGTTGTCAGTGATTTAGTATTCCCTACTTACATTCTATCTCATCCTTTAGAGCAGGTACAATAATAGTTATGACAGTACACAGAGGAGCTGGGGGACATCACACTGCCACTCATTTACTGACTCAAGACTAGACTCAGACTTGTTCACATACTTTTGCCACTCACTAATATGTAATATTGGATCGTTTTCCTCAATAAATAAATGACCAAGTATAATATTTGTGTCTCATTTGTTTAACTGGGATCTCTTTATCTACTTCTAGGACTTGTGTGAGTCCTAAAGTACCCTGGTGCCTTAGATGTTTTGCCATGTTGGAGATGCAGCCTCCCATCCTTTACACCAGATCAGCTTCCCACACGTACTAGATTTAGACTTTTTGTTTTCTCTCAAAGTGGACCCAAACTTGTGCACATCCATCTTCCACTATCAAAACAAAACTACATGAAGCACCGGTCCCTGCAGATAGGTGCCTCCTTAATACAGACGTATTTTGCACTAACTGTGTTCTTGCTGTTGAAACATACAATGCTTCAGCAGGAACCGAAAAGTGGAATCAGAATTCTATCTTTAATCATTTTGGAACCGGTTCTGAGTCGGAACCGCATTTCGAAACCCAACATTACTGTCTCTGCTTGAGACTTGACTCGGACTCCCATGCTAGAGACTGGGACTCGCACTAAGGGACGTGCCTGCTGGAGACTCATGCCAGAGGTTGGTTAAAGAATGAACGTAGAGAGAGACGGGCACACGGAGGGTCTCTCTGTATAAATGCGGTACTGAACCCGCAGTGGGCGAGGGAACAGAGGCAGTAAAGGCTCACCTTGCTCTCGCTGGCACTGCTGCTCACCTGGCTGTACTGCCTGTCGAAGGTGTGCATGAGCAAACGCAGACACTGAGTAACAGGAAGAGGGAAAAACAGAAAGGCTGGGTGAATGACCATTATGTCAGTGATGTCAGTGTCAACACCATCAAACAAAACACCGTGTGAGTAGATGATGTCAGGGTAATCCGGGCTCACCTTGGCAGCCAGCTCCCTCTGCCTCTCGTTGGTTGCGTCCAGAATGGGGCTCCCGGCCAGGTTGGAACAGGGCGTGAGAGATTTCGGAGAGTCCATCAAGTCTTTACTGCACAAAGAGTCCTGACTCAGTAACAAAGACGATTCCAGTTTCTCCCTCAGGAGGAGGAGGTGCCTTGTCTTCTCCACCTACACACACAAAGACATCAGTTACCCTGTGAACAGATACCAGGCCAACGCCAGTTTGTGATCAAGTCACGTTTTGTCATGGTTCAAAATGATTTCGACGCCATACCTCCTGCAGGAGGCTAAGCTTCTCCAGCTCCCACTGATGATCGAGGATGAGGCTGTCACTGCGAGGCCTCCATCCGGCCAGGTTCTCCTCACCACGGACGTACGCCACCGAGGTGTCCAACACACGGCGACGTCTCCTCTGCATTCCTGATTGCATGCACAGAGCCGAGGCAGGGTGAAAAAGCGGATCTAGGCCATGCCATGCAGTCCCAGTAAGTCAGTAAGAACATCTTCTGTAGCTACTGATCAGGGGTCAGTTTCTTAAGAAAGAAAATTTTCTTAAATATGTGTTTGTTCTTAACGTCATCCTTAGGAAAAAAGTTACGAAAGTTTGTTATTCTTCAAGTAACGTCTTATTTTTAAAATTTCTTCTTAAGAACAATTCTAAGAATGAGTGGTATTCTTGAACACATTCTGTTCTTCAATGATAACCTCACACTTGCCTTAAGCTGTAAGAGTTGACAATGTAAGCATTGAAATTTAATAATTTAAACAATTTAGTAACTGGAAATAAGGCTTCCATTTCAATTTCAATGCTAAAAAGCATTTCCTGAAAATACAAAAGTCTACAGAAGGAAAGTTTATGGCAAATCCGGCTACTTCTTCCACCATCACCTCTAATTCTTGTTTGCTAAAGTTTGTTGAACGCTTGGTTTGAATTTCCTCATAGAGGATTAAACTAATAACGGAAATAACAGGTCAATACAAATTCCAAACGTGTCTTGTGCAGAATATTGTAAGCTGTAAAGTGTAACGTAGTCTACGTAAGAAAATGATGAGTATCTTAAGAAAATCTTAAGAAAATAATAAGGATTTGCCTTTAAGAACATTCTTATGAACTTCTTAGTGTTTGTCTTAAAAACTTTGCAAGTTTTTTTCTTAAGAAAGCTTTCATGAATCCAGCCCGATTTACATCATAATGAGGAAGAACTTTAAATCATTCTGGGATTTCCGGCATGAACTGTATTTGCAGGCACCGCTGGTCTGAGCAGACCCAGTCCCATCCCAGAGGAGCACTGAACCTCTGGAGAGGTGAAACAGGAACTGTGGGCATAGCCGGGACTTTTAACCCAACAAAACAGGATGCTCTTGGCCTTAAGCGAGGAAACGTCATGGTGCAACGGTCACAAATCAACACTCAACAGATAAGCTACAGTGTCCGTTTGCACGGGTGAGCAGATGAGCAGATGATACATCGTGTGTGTGATTACCTGGACTTCCGATATCAGCCTGGTGACACAGGCTGAGCTCATACACTCCGGTTACACGGTTACTAAAGAGAGAAACACACCGATGGTCAGCGTTTATTCACAGCAGTTACACTATGAGCAATATACACAATAACAATAACACTACACAATGTAAGAGTAATACACAGTTCATACAATAAGCCAAACCACCACCATGTACAACTGGATGATTAAAATCCAGTGTCTATGATATGTCATCATGTTACTATTTAATGGCTGGATTAGTTTGTTAACATGTATAAGTAAAAGCTGTGATAACATTGAAAGGTCTGCAGAGGACTGTTCTCACCTCTCGGAGGGTCGCAGAGCTCCGGTGCTGAAAAGATTTCGGATGGAGCGTGACGCGGGAAGCTTGGCGTCTCTGGAGTAAAACACCATGCAGAAGTCCTTCGTGATGACAGTAGGCTGAGTGCAGTTCTCCATCTGAGCAAAAGAAATGATGTCATGCATAATGCTTGAAGCTAAGCTTTAAAATCCCAGCTTGGTGTAGCCCACCGGATGCTGTACATTCAGTCATTTAGCAAACTCCCTTATTACGGCTGATCTTATGGTATACCACAGTTAGTTCCGACCCCGCAATCTGATTGGCTGAGATGTTTTTCCCGTAACATTACTGACGATGACAGCACTCTGACCGGCGCTCTATAAGTATTACTCCGTGGCATACACACATAACCTAGCAACGATGCCCGCCCTCAAAAGCAGCCAAGTTATAATGAGTAAAAACACTCAAAACATTTCTAAAATGCTCTGATTTCATTTTTCCTGTAAAGGCCTCCAGTCCCAGTGGCAGCAAAGCAGCCCTACACCATTATGGATCCCCTATCATGTAGGCTTCATGTCGACGTTTATAAACATAATGCTGATATGGATTGCTAAAAAGCTCTAGAATGGTTTCATCTGTCCATAGAACATTTTCCCACTGACTGTGATTTGTCTATGTAAGTTCTAGCAAGCACAGTCGCTCTTTTTTACGCCTTTCTTTAAGCAGTGGGATCCTCCTCGGCCTTCTCCCATATAGCCTTGTTTTATTCAGTGTGCAGCATATGCTATGGGTTAAAACCATCACTCCAGAGATCTCCAGCTCTGGCTGAAGTTCTATGCCTGTCGTACGTGGTTTATCTGCCACATTTCAAACCAACTTCATTGACTGTTCCATGAGTAGCAAACTTCTTGATAACATTTTGAACTGCTTTAGCCAGGTTCGCAATTCTTTGGAGATTAATTGGTCTTGTACCCCTTAGACGGCTTGTGCTTGGTGATTATAGCACTACTGCTCTGCTCAGTTAGCTCTCTTACATTTGCCATTGTGAACAAGGAAGAGTACTTCCAGTTCAGGGGTGCCAATAAAGTTGAACACAAATGTATTGTGGGTTAAGGGCCTTGCTCATGGGTCCAACGGTGGCAGAACTTTGGAAGTTCTGGTCCACAGCCCAACACTGCAACCGCTGCCCCGCCACCGTCCCAGTTTTAACCCGTCATGTTGCAAAAGGCTGATCTACTTTATTCTTATTTCTGGATGCAGTATATAAGTGTTTAGGCATCATGCAGGATGCATTGAGAGAAAAGTAACAGATGCAGAGTTCTTTACCGCGAGGTACGCTGAGAGCGTGATGTAGATTTTCTCTCCGTACGGCGTGACCCGGTTCAGCAGGAGAGAGTTGTGCATGGAGCTGTCCCACGCTGCCTCGAACCGATAAAACGTCCTGCAGGATATTAGAGTTGATCTTGATCTATATTGTATGCATATCCTGTTATCACAGCTTAATACCACAATTACCACATCACATAGCTTTAAACAGTGTCTGAGGATGCTTTATGCTGCTTTAAATTTGTCCAAAATAAGAGACGGAAGAAGGACTTGGTCCTTATTTTGTCGTCCGATGAGACAGACAGTATCACCGATACACAAAATGCTGCCTAGATGACCTAGAAGAGAATGCAGGTCCAGTGAATTTACCAAATATTCCCCCGAGTGTTCAAATGACCATATACTGGATGTTGTATATCTGTGCATCAATGATTAACTGCACATGAGCATTCTCACATTAAAAACAGACAGGCCAAGACTGAAACTTAGACAATCTGTAGATCGGCAAATGACAAAGGTAGACCATAGTAGTGCTACCGACTAATGCACATTTCAGGTCTAATTCACACAATGTTAAAAATAAATATAAGAATCAAATTGGAACTACCATTGCCCCGATCATTTGTTCACACCTTGGGGTAAGGGGGAAAGGAAGTCAGGGTCAGTTTTGGCCTAACTGCTCACTTAGAAAGTGCTACAACACGAACATGCAGCATGTCAGAGAAAATAAAAAGGAAAATACCTATGATCCACTCCCAAAGAAACTCTTGAGAAAGTGAGAAAGATTACCGTGTTAGAGAATTTGAAGTGTTAATGTTATTTTTCATTTAGCGATTAGAAAGAAATAGGTTGTTATAGCAACTATTAACATGTATTTTAACCATAATGTACTCGTGTTAAAGCCAGAGGAAAACACAAGAAAAAACTTTTCAAACTGAATTTATCAAGGGGAGATCTGTGATTGATGATTGCTGATCCTCAGTGACAGAAGTCTTGTGTCCACAGGACAATCAGGTTTATTGTTAAAAGTCCTTGGCCATGTATTTTGGGAGGAAGACTTGCATGCTTTTTACCTGTCATCATAAGAGGGTTTTATGTATCCAGAAGAAAGAATGTTAAGCGACAGGATGTTGGGGTCGATGATTGTTTCGTCAGCCTCAGGTGTGGTGCGGATACGACCTGAGTGACAAAAAAGAAACAGGAGTCATGCCCTGCACTCACTACAGACCCTGGAACTCAGAAACTGCTTAGAGAGGTGGAAACTTGAAATTCTGAACCTTAATAACAGAGAGAACCAAAGAACAGAAGAGTCTGTTCATCATCAGATTTTCACACAAGTTCTAAAAATAGATAAAGAGAACCCAGTTAAACAAATGAGACCAACATATTATACTTGGTCATTTATTTATTGGGGAAAATGATCCAATATTACATGTTAGTGAGTGACAAAAGTATGTGAGCCTTTGCTATCAGTATCTGGTGTGACCCCCCCCTGTGCAGCAATAACTGCAGCTAAACGTTTCCTGTAGCTGTTGATCAGTCCTGCACACCGGCTTTGGAGGAATTTTAAGCCCCTTCCTCCGTACAGAACAGCTTCAGCTCTGGGATGTTGGTGGGTTCCCCTCACATTAGCTGCTCGCTTCAGGTCCTTCCACAACATTTCCATTGGATTAAGGTCAGGACTTTGACTTGGCCATTCCAAAACATGAACTTTATTCTTCTGTAACCATTCTTTGGTAGAACGGCTTCTGTGCTTAGGGTCGTTGTCTTGCTGCATGACCCACCTTCTCTTGAGATTCAGTTCATGGACAGATGTCCTGACATTTTCCTTTAGAATTCTCTGATATCATTCAGAATTCATTGTTCCATCAATGATGGCAAGCCGTCCTGCCCAGATGCAGCAAAACAGGCCCAAGCCATGATACTACCACCACCATGTTTCACAGATGGGATAAGGTTCTTATGCTGGAATGCAGCGTTTTCCTTTCTCCAAACATAACGCTTTTCTTTTAAACCAAAAAGTTCCAGTTTGATCTCATTCACCCACAAAACATTCTTCCAGTAGCCTTCTGGCTCGTCCACGTGATCTTTAGCAAACTGCAGATAAGCAGCAATGTTCTTTATGGAGAGCAGTGGCTTTCTCCTTGCAACTTCCCCTTCAAATTTACTGCTAATCCTAGAGATTCACATACTTTTGCCACTCACTAATATGTAATATTGGATCATTTTCCTCCATAAATAAATGACCAAGTATAATATTGTCTCATTTGTTTAACTGGGTTCTCTTTATCTACTTTTTGGACTTGTGTGAAAATCTGATGCTGTTTTAGGTCATATTTATGCAGAAATATAGAACATTCTAAAGGGTTCACAAACTTTCAAGCACCACTGTACATTAGAGATGCACTGATTGCAATTTTCTTGGCCTGTTCCGATTTTTTTAGAAATATGATCGGCCGATTCCAGTTTTATTTCTGTCTAAGAATTACAACTGACAGCATGCAGAAACAATTTTTGAAGAAAGAACCCAAAAATAAACGCTAAACGCCGGGACCAGGAAACAAATCTTAATTGTTTAAGTTTAAAGAATTAACTGAATTAACGTTAGTCAAAGCTCTGCGATGTTCATGCGTGTGGCTGTGTTTGTGCCGCTGTCGGCATCACACGTGCGCGAGTGTGGGCCAAACGTGAACAGAATCAGTTATATGAGACTGCCCGGCCGATCACGCTGCAAACCGGCCGATTACGGATCTCTAGTTGAAATGTTCAAACTCACCGACCACAAGCTCCTTCACTTCCTTCCATTTGATGTCCTGAGCCCTGAATCTGGATGTCTCATGAGCTATCGTTACTGTGATTCTCCTCTGGATGCCCTGTAAATATTTTATTGCAGTTATTGTATACTGACTTAAATAAGATTTCACATTAAACAGGACTTCATTAAGCTGTAGGTTGAGCGTACTTGGTGCAGCAGGAATGTTCCATGGCATGGCATTCCTACTCTGTGATCAACCACTGCAGGAATATAGCTGAGGAAGATAAAAGGATTTGATTATAACACATTTATTATTAGATTATAAGCATAATGGAGAGCAGAGCTTATCAGTACTACATAGTGCAGTGCAGATGCAGTGATACTCACTCTCCATTAGCCTCCAGCTCACAGATCTCAAAAAACACCATCAGGTCATATTTACAGTGACATGGACCGGCTGAGGAGCGTGCCATAGCGCTCAGCTTAGTGGCTGGCACTGAGAGAGTGAAAAAGAGACGGGGTACCATTAATAATAAATAAATAATGTTTCGTCATTAAGACTGATTGCACTGGACACAATACAGATTTTGCTTCTTGAATACTTTCGGAAAATGATACCGATCCAGACACTGAGCACTTTATGGCGGGCTATAAACATCTGATAACACAGTTCAGTACTTAGTTCATGATGGATGGGCTGGGGTTTGCTGTCACCAGGTACAAACATGCTCATTATTTTGCATTGTCTAGCATAATCTGACATTTTTATTCATGAAGCAAAGGCTTTTAAAGAAATTTGTCCACTGTTAGTGTGGAACGCTGACCTGGTTTGGATAGAGGCATGACCCGAGGGAATTGGCGTCTCGATGGGCGAAGAGGACTGAAACACACCAACATGTTTGTTTAAACGTAAGGGTTGCGCAACATTTAGAAAAGTATTTTTGTTTAAAGTTATAAATGTACACTATATCTGTGAATATATTTACAAGACAAATCAAGGATCAAGTTCAAGCTCAGTGCAACAACACAAGCATGGTTGATACAGCATGAAGGGAAATGAAAGAAAAAAAAGGAAAGCAGGTAAATCATAATCAGGTGCTAGTATTCAGGCAAGTCAGACCACCTTCTGTGTATCATAATACTAAAAGCCGAAAACACAAAGACATGACGCTCAGGACAGTGTGCTCAATTCAATTCAACCAAATGAGTGTTGTAGAGATATGAGCCGTGTCTGAGACAGGAAGGCCGGTCAGGGGATAATCCCCCAGCACTGCAACAGCGACCCCTGCTGACCCTATGTTCAACTGGCCTCCCATCCTAAATAAGGTACAAAATGTAAAACTGGGACTGGACATACTAATCAGCCCTAAGAGAGTATAAGGAACTGTGAGATGGGGGTGTTATTAGGGATCAGTCCTGACCTGATGAGATCTTTACAGAGAGGAGGGAACGGCTGCTTCTGATAGTGTCCGAAAACCTCGAACACGATGGGCTGAGTTTTAACGTACTCCACGAAAGATTTAGTCACCTCCACTGTGATCTGAAAACACGAACACAATTTTTACAACCATCACTCATGACCTTCTAAAAGGCTTGGTGCTAAACAAGAACATTAAAGACTATATCCCCTGATCAGTTTTATGGACTCTATCGATGTGGGGAAAGTGAAAGCACTCACATTCTGGACATGGTAGAAGCCCAGCGGTGGGCCTCGGCCTGTGTTTTTCAGCGGCTCAGTGGAGAAAGCCTCATCATGCCGGTGGATAAAGCTGCCAAAACAAACTGTTTATCAGGAAAAGACACCAATCAAATACACACATATATGGAATAGGCTACTTATTCAAAACGCTGCTGCTAGGATTTTAACCTCCACAAGGAAAAGGGACCTCCACAATTAGTGTGGCTGCCCCCCTGCTCTGGAACTCACTTGCGCTTTCTTTATGCTCTACAACCTCTCTTTCTCAGTTTAAAACTCTTCTGAAAATCCATCCTTTCTCTCAACATTTCCTTTCATCTTCTACTTCCTCTGTATAATTTGTATAGTTGGTACAATTTGTAATGCAACCTTGGGTGTTGTGAAACGTGCCATATAAATGTTATGTATTATTATTATTACTCTGGATAGTTTTCAGGATTGTCGGTCCTTTCAGCAACGCACTGTTTTTGTGGACTAGATATATGAACACTAGTGATGGACAATTAATCAAAAATGAATTGAAATAGACATTCAGAACCATGAATCGACGTGATCTTGGCCATGTCAATTATTTCAGTTAGGGTTCAATGAATCGTGATATTGATTGGAGGTCATATCGCCCAGCACTAATGAACATGGTACGGTCCAGTACAACACAGACTAGAATCCATGCTTACAATACATTAGATTAACCTCCACTTTCCTGTGACTGTTGTATTTACTAATATAGAGAGTGTACTGACTTGAACTGGCAGAAAATGTCGGCGTATTCAGCGGAGATACTGGACGCCTGCAGGACAGTCACTCTGAAGGTGAAGGTGCTGCCGATTGTCAGGTGCTGCAGTGTTTTATCTGGTACCGTTTCCCCTTCACTCTCCAGGCTGTCCTTCTCAGGACTGTATGCTAAATCAGGAGTGACTGGGAAAATAACACGGATCAATACAGAGTTACATATGAACCTGGAAACTAATTCAGCCTGAACGTTAAAGGTGTGATTATTGTTAAAATGACTCAATGAAAGGTACGTTTGTATGCTACGAAAACCTAAAAAAATTTTCCTTTGAATTTCCAGATAATTAACGTCACCATACACAATAATTCCAAAGATCACATTCACCTTTAAGCACCTAAAATTACTACAATAAAATGGCTAAAACTAGAAAAAAGTACCTAAAATATGCCCAAAGAAGTATAAAAATAATATAAAATCAAAAACAACAAGGAAAGAATAAACAATAATAAACATATACTTGTGCAGGTGTTGTTGTTGACCTCATCGGCTGAGAGACCTATCTCAGTGTTTTGTCCCTCTCCCTCTACGATCCTCAGCTCCTCCTGAGACGTGTTGGAGTGGGACATTCCTCCTGAACACGACTCCGTCTGAAACTGAGCACAGGAATAAGGATGTGCCCTATAACACCAGAACATTTAATAATTCAACCACGTTAGAGGCTTAGGTCTCTAGCTTATAGCTGGGGTAAAACACAACTTAAGCAGTAGTGATCATAGCCTGACCAGACCTTCTCAAACTGCTGGTCCTCAAAGGAGATCTTAGCTGTTCCTGACTGTCTCACACCAGAGCCGTAATCTGGAGCTTCTTCGTCAGCTGTGGCAAGAAACAACCTTACTGAGTACTTACAAACTATAAAATAATAATAATAATAATAATAATAACAACAACAACAATACAACAGCCTGAAGAGAGAATTCACAGCAAAGAGATATTTTAGAGATTTAGAGACGCAGAATTTGAAGTTAATACTGAAAAAAAAGTTCTAAAACTAAAAATACAGCTAAGAATTAAACGACAGCATTTAGTCATTAGGGTTATTGCATTATTTGTATATCTTACATTTTTGTATTCCTGCAATGCTGTCAAGGATTAAGCGGATAAGAAAGTGAAATCACAAATATCTTCACAGTGAGAACGCTTCTCAACCAATCAGGTTGTAAGGACGGAACTAACAGTTGTATAATATGTAATATACAACAGAAAACAAGGTATAATCTCAGTTTCTCTGCTCATCCAGCTTGTGAATTCTGAGATAGGCCCTGGAGCGCAATTCAAATCTGACCAACAGGGGCATAAATAAATTAACTAATTCATGAAATGTATATAATATTCCTGTTGATTTTATTCGTATGCCCTGGTCAGAACACAGGACACCAGTCCTCAAAGTACACATGGCTCAGGCGTAAACGTGTCTTGACCAAGACCAGTACATTACAGGGACGATCCCCTGACTGGCCAATCATGTCTGTAGGAGACCGGAGGGAAGGTATTTTATCTTTCAGCTGTTATACTGTGTACATGACTGTCCAAATTCAATAACATGGAAATGTGTGGTCCTAAAAGAGATCTGGTAGATTAGACAGATAACATTGCATGTATTTATTTCATTTAATCAATGGAATTGGACACAAAAACGCTCCCCATGTCACGGACCCATAAATGTAATTAGAGTTGACCGTACCTGAGACAGCCTGCACGGCCACCCGGAGGAAGCCCTTCACCTCGCCCTTCTCGCTCACTATGGCCACACGGTGCACAAGGGGAACGGGATACAACAGGTTACTCAGATACACAAACGCCCTGCAGTGAGGAGAGTGAGAGACAGAGCAGGAGGCGATCAGAAGGAAACGACAAGTTCAGGGAGCGATCTCAGGTCGGTCACTTCTCAAAGTTAACGCAGCCACACCGATACTGGACACAACACAACAGTGGCACACAGAAAAAAAGCAACCAAACAGGAAGGTGCTCCAGCAACGGGCAAACAAAAGGCCTCCCTTCTCAAAAAAGGAGTGAGGTTCATTATTTTGGCATGCACAGGGAAATGCTGCAACTGATTTAGCTCCGCTCGGTTAAACATCTAGATCATGAAATGCTGCAAACCAGACACAAGGTGCTGCTGCATTTGTAAAGCCGCTATAAAGACTTCATAACACATGGACTGGTCAAATGAAACTTTTATGGAATAATGCATGAGACAATGAACAGCCTATTTTCTGTTTATACACCAGATGTTTGATGAAGTAACCTGACTCAGATCAAATGAATTCATCGGGAATTGTGAATTTTGTCTTTTGTCCTCTAGGTTGTTGCATTTATTTCTTATATACTATAGCAAACTCAGGGAGTTTTTCCTTTCCACTGTCACCCTAGGCTTGCTCAATTTGGGATTGGACGTAGTTATTAGGAGATAATCTAAAAGTTGCTTTGAGACAATGCTCCATTGTAAAAAGCGCTATATAAATAAATCTGACTTGACTTGACTAGCAAGGAAGGTTTGGCGTACACAGTGTCCACAGTGCTAGCCTTACTCTATTGTTATGAAGGGAATTTGGTAACGATGCTACCAGGAGTGGACTTATTAAATCCTTCTTGGAGACTTGCTCACATCTTACACACTTTAACTAGCTAACAAGAAAACGGCTCATTTGTAGGAGTTTCATTGTCTTATGTGACAGGCTGGTTTACTCCCTCTCCAATCCGAGAGAACTCTGTAACTCAGAAGGCACTTGGGTGATTCCTCAGATGAACAGAACCGGACCAGACTGGGATGATACCATGGTAACCAGGACTGAACTCCATTCTCAGCTCACCAGAGGTGGGATACAAACCAGAGTGGCTCGGTGGTAGTTCACTTAGGTTGGGGGCTAGATCTGGTGCAAACTACGATATGCCCTGCAGAGTTATGGACTTGGGCGAATTCCATCCGTCTCATTCAGTTCTGAGTTTGTGCCAGATCAGGAGCTCAATTTTAATACTGCTCATACATCTGGCTGTTTTTTGGATTGGTTCTAAGGAGATTTTCGTTGTTTCTCACACAGATCTGGCAACCCTGGTTACAATCGTGGAAGCAGAGGACAGAGGCTAATAAAATTAAAAATTATTCTGTACACAGTTTCTGATCATCAGCGTAAAACCTTACAAATCACATAATTACATTTTTGATGAACCTGTCTTTGTGCATTTCCAAAAGTTTTTACAGCTTTATCTTGGCTGCTAAATGTGGTCCCTTTAGTCAGAGCTCAAAAACTACAATCATATATTGGACAGCACTACAGTGGATCGGTGTTCAGAAAGTCCCTCACTGCCATGAGCCGAGTCTGAAGGAGGGACAGCAGGACAGCAGGGCATCTCCCTGTTTCTGCAACAGCGGCCCCTGTTGGCTTTCAGAGGTGCCAACAAAGTTGTTGAATAATGGCAGCAAGCATAAAGCGTAAAATTGGTGGTCACAAATGTACAGTGGCATTTGCTATTCTATAATCTATTGATCTCCTCTCTAGATGGAGGTGAAAGCACATCTATAAGTGAACTGGGCATATCCAAATTGGGGCTAAAAATGGGGGATAGATCCACCCTAAATACTTGGTACACTTAATACTAATACTTAATAAAAAATAGTCATTTAAACTGACTGATGACTTTATTTCATGTAACATAGCACACACTGTCTGTGTTGTGTTGTCCTGACCATAGTACATGTTGGTTCCAAAGAAAATTAGTTCAAGTACACGTCACTATAAATGATATCAGTCTTCAAACAAGTCATCATCAGGCAGCTTTTCTAAAACCTCACTATGCAAATAGTTTAAACATAACATCTCATTATGTCACTGGTAACAAACATCCCATGCATTATTCTAATAATATTTTTAAAATTCCTTTTACTTGTGCACATGTTATGAAGTCTGTACTAAATAGACTAACTGCAGTTTACTTCATGCTAGTTGCAAATGCATTTCGCCTGCTTATTCTGAGCAGGTACTAAGTCCGTCTCAAATAGGCCGGTGCATAGTGAGCATGGCAGGAGAGGTCTCAGAGGGGAGGAGCCTACGACAAGATTGGTGAGGCGCAAAAATACAGCATGCTCAGATCGACAGTGTCTCAAATCAAATCCGAAATTTGTCTCCGTTGGCCCAGATGCAAACCGGAAAAAAAACAGAAGGAATGAAAAAAAACCCCACAATTAACAAACATGAATTTCACTGCACAAACTCAAAATAGTGAAATCATAGTGAACAACACATCACAGTTCTGAGTGTTGCGTGTGTGCAGGCGAGTGAGGGTGTGGAAGCCAATCGAGAAACAAAAACAAAAAAAACCACGTGGGGATAAAATTTGAGCTCTGGCATGCCTGACCGAAACAGCTGCAGTCGAAACCAGCTCTTTCATCGTGTGATTCACCAGATAAATCAATGTATTCCCAACAGGACTGTACAAGCGGATTCAATTTGTGTTCTGCTAAATACTAAATACAGACTGCCTGAATGAAAAGACGTGGCATTTAATCAATACTGTTACTTCTGGATTGTTCCATAATTAAGGCCTTTGCTAAACATAGTAAAATCACCCAGATTAGGTCATGTTCCTCAATTTTTCAGACTAGTCATTTACAAGCCTCTACTAGGAGAGCCATACCCTTTTAATTAAATAAACATTTTCCTAAATTCAATTTTCCTGCTTCAACCTAATTCTGAGCAGGGTCACTGGGGGTCCAGAGACTGTCCTGGTAGTGCACCCTGGATGAGTCTGGAGGGGGTCGGTGTTGCTGCACTAGGGGTTGAACGGCCTCTCCTCCCTCACTGATAATCGTGACTGAGCCTGAAGGCACTGCTCTGACTCAAACCTGAGTACCCACAGTGGTGAGCTATCGAACTGCCACTGAGCGACCCAAGCACCCATCACCAATTTATTAGTCAGCCACCTAAAATAGCAATATGTGGTCAGAAGGCTGTTACTTCAGAACGCAGCAGCTTGCTTACTACAGTTAATAATAAAGCCTAGTATTAAATGACATTATTAGTGTAGTTTCCCAGCCACTGTACCGTACTGTACACAAGTGTGCCATGAGAAATCATCAGGTGTGCCGTGGAAGATTATCCAATTTCACCGGATTGGTACTCTAAGCCAGCGGCGTGTAGTGACAGGCAGAACAATTACATTCTCTTCCACTAGAGGGCAGTAAGATATCAGCTTTGTGTTCAACTAAACAGGATTTTGACGCAGGCTGGTGATGAACGTGTGACAGAGCTGGTTTCCTCTGGCAGCGATGCTCCTGAAGCCTCACCAACCTTCCCACTAAACTGAACAGAGGCCAGCGGTCGTAAAAGGGGTCCTGGCCTCGACACTGCTGGCCCTCTTCCACACTGACATCATCGTCCAGGTCCTCCAACTCCTCCTCCTCCTCCTCTTTCCCATAATGCCGCTCATCCGCGAGCTCGGTTATGTCCGAGTCGGGCTCGGAGAGGGTGGGGGAGGGGGAGGGGTCTCTCATGCGCTCGCTCATGCACGTGTTCAGTATGGGAGTGCTGGTGCAGCCGGAGACATGGGAACTGGGTTAGTACACGCAACCACGCACACGTGTGCGCTCGCACACACACGCACACACACACAGACACACACGCGCGCGCGCACGAGGCCTTACTTCTGCGATCTTAATTCAAACACAAAAGTAAGACAAAACTTTCCAGCATTACATACACTTGTTGTATCTGTGAGACGAAAGGCACTAAATCGAAGGGGTCCTTAGATTAAGAACTGGTCCCCAGAGTCACAGGTGCTCCTCAAAAAGCACAAGGTGCAGGCGTAAGGAAGAACCTGGTTGTCCCAACCCTGTGGTGCGTCACCTTACCACCGCAGATGGACCCTAATACATGAATTCTCGCTCTGTGCGGAGCACCATCCAAACACTGCTCAGCATTCGGTCTGCTCACGCTGACACTGCATGTGTTGCATAAAACTTTGCGTAGAATAAAACTTTCTGCACCAGTTTTAGTCATTACAACTGCTGCACTACAACATCTAATGTATCTGGCAAGATAACATTTAAGTTAAGTAGGTTAACCATGTTAATAATAACAATAATAACCTTATGGGATCACGGATTATGCGTACTTTAAAATATAATGGGGATTATTTTACTGATTACTCCCTGGAAAAAATCCCATTACTCAATACTTTTAAGTTACTCCCTAAAATCCATATTAGTCTGTACTAACTAGAAAGTACAAGGATAAAAGCAGATGGTTCTTCAAATGCTTTACCTAAGAAATATGGCCGGCAGATGGCATACTAAGGGTGGCGTTTAGAGCAAAAATGGAATTATTTTTCAACGCAGTAGGTTCAAAGGACTCAAAGCTTCAGAAAGCATCGTGTCTGCTGTTTAAAAAAAATTAAGTAAACAGCCACTAAACAGCTAATGAATAGAGGAAGTTTGCCACACACACACACACACACACACACACACACACACGCACACACATCCACACACTGACCTGCCTACGAGGCGGAACCAGGGGAAGCGGTCGTAAAAGGGGTCTCCACCGGTTAGTGTGTGATCGCAGTCTTCCACGCTGCTGCTGGGGATTTCGGCTGCACGGTCGTACATCTCCCTCATCAGATCCAGCCTCTGTCTGTAGGGAACAGAATCAAGTGTAGACTTGTTAATGTAGCACATAGCTTGCAATTGAAGTGCAAACCGAAATAAACAATCAGACAACACACATTTGGGGTTACAGCAGCAGTGTAGGACTGTGGAACTGTGGAGGTGCACCGGTTAGGGTACTGGGCTGCTAAACAGAATGTCCAGGGTTAAAGTCGCTGGTCGGACCTTAACCCGCAACTGCTTGGATTGTATAAGATCTGCAACGTGCTGCAGATGTATTCACACTGTAGAGTGGTGCCCCCTAGGGAGCGACCGGTGAAAGACTGGAAAAGATTCTTTACGTTTGATATTTCTCTCAGTTTTCTTTTTCTCATGTGAGCCCAGCTTTTCTTGGTTGGGGCATCAACTTACAGCAAAATTGCTTCCTAACATATACTCACCAGACAAAAACTGGTCACCTGTGACTGAAACGTACGTAATAGCGTGTAATACCTCCATAAATTCTCACGAGAACTTCCTGTAAACTGGGATACTTGCCACTGCTGGTAGAGCCGTCTGACCGTACGCTTCGATACCCCTGCAAACTCAGCTACTTCCTTGACACTATGGCTGCTTTGTGACCCATTTCCCACACATGTACCACCTCTTCTCAATCTAACTCCCGTCAGGTATTTATAGCACAATCATTCTCAACGTCATCTGCAGGAGCCTACCACCGTAAACATGCAAGGTCTCATTTTTTGTCCGGGGAGTATAGTCGATAATGCTTTAGGTAAAAAAAAAAGCCATGGGGTTTTAATCAGGTCTTGCTAAGAAGTTGATGAGATTATTCCGAATACCTTAATTTTTCCAGCGTCCAATAGTGTGTGGCTCCGTTCTTCTGATCCTGCACTTCCACAGCTACGATGGTATGAGGAAAAGGTCTCTTGTCCCGGTCTTTCGCTACACTGGGAGGCAGCAGATCAGGAGAGAGTGGAGAGTACAGCGTGTCTGTCAGCAAGACAAACTGGAACTGAACCTGCAGGGGCGCAGACACAGCGACAACGGATGAATGAATCATATGTTCTAATCGTCATAATCATACTGTGCATTCAACTTTTGTTATAATCGGTGGAGATGCACTGAGGTTTATGGCACCGAAAACTAAGAAATACGATCAAGAGAGTGGAAATGATCGTAGATACCGAACAAATAGCGTTTAGGAAAAAGTGTTGAGCTGAAGGCATCTGCGAAAGCACAACAGTGAAGGTAACTCATAAGAGTGTCTCTCTCGCTGTGTCACATTTATTCCTTAACCACCATTAAATATTCTATGATTCGTACCTCAGTAGCTGTTCTGTCCATAAGACAGGACAGGATTCAGTATGCATGGCTAAGCTCGAACCACTGTCGGTAGCTAATTAGCACCGCTGAGTGGGAGCATCCCACAAATCTTGTTGCTGACCCAGTTGTCCGGCTATTACTTTCTTACAAAAGGTCACAATTTTCATTTTCATTTCACCCACATCCAGTGCTTAATTTGCACCGGGGCCTTTGACTTGGATATTCCAAAACATGAACTTTATTCGTCTTTAACCATGCTTTGGTAGAACGGCTTGTGTGCTTAGGGGCGTTGTCTTGCGGCATGACCCACCTTCTCTTGAGATTCAGATCATGGACAGATGTCCTGACATTTTCCTTTAGAATTCTCTGATATCATTCTGAATTCATTGTTCCATCAATGATGACAAGCCGTCCTGCCCAGATGCAGCAAAACGGGCCCAAACCATGATACTTCCACCACCGTGTTTCACAGATGGGATAAGGTTCTTATGCTGGAATGCAGTGTTTTCCTTTCTCCAAACATAATGCTTTTCTTTTCAACCAAAAAGTTCTATTTTGGTCTCATCCGTCCACAAAACATACTTCCAATAGCCTTCTGGCTCGTCCACGTGATCTTTAGCAAACTGCAGACGAGCAGCAATGTTCTTTTTGGAGAGCAGTGGCTTTCTCCTTGCAACCCTGCCATGCACACCATTGTTGTTCAGTGTTCTTCTGATGGTGGACTCATGAACCTCAGCCAGTGTGAGAGAGGCCTTCAGTTGCTTAGAAGTTACCCTGGGATCCTTTGTGACCTCGCCAACTATTACACTCCTTGCTCTTGGAGTGATCTTTGTAGCTGCTAAGCTAACCGCAGCCTGTTCTGTGTTCTGGAGGATACAGTTCCTGTTTTGCTTTCACTTGGCTCTTATAGTCTAACCTTTTTAGGACCCATGGAGATTTATTTGCACTAAGAATACAATACTGTGGATGTAAAAAAAAACTAAAAACACGGAGATCTGCACTGAGTAAGAGCTACTGTGAATTTGAATCACTGAACCACTGTGTACTGAATCATGACTCATGAATCGTGAATTGAGTTTTGTCTGAAATGAGTCGAGTAGCTCGGCTCAAAGTTTAAGCAACTGCGCCGAGTACAGCGCAAACGACGAGAACCCACTGTTCAGTTACCATCTCATATATGCCAGAGCTCAACATGTGCTGTTGTAACCAGAAAATGAGCATTAAGTATTTGTGTTTTAATGTTTGGCTGATCCGTGTATTTAATGCTGAATCTCACTATAGTTGCTGGCTGGATTATAACAACACATATTACACAAACATAACATTTTTCAGTATAAAAAAGTGACATCAGTGCACTGCTCTAGAGACGCTCACCTTCTTCTTGAGCTCGACACTGATTGCGTTGGCCTCTTTGAGGAAAATGGCATTACCCCACAGCAGGTCTCGCAGTGAAGTAAACTGGTAGAAGCGCCATTTTCGGAAAGCCCATAGTGCCAACTCAGTTTCCCGCTTGGTCCACGGTACTGCAGAGTATTGACATGTGTAGCATATTTAGAGCAGGCCTTAGAGGGTCACACATAAAGGTACAATACAAACTTCAACACACGTGTAACATATATATAAGCCATAAATACAATCATTACAAATGGGAAAACCACAATCTGTCAGACGGGGGCACCCCTGATCTGGTGTGCGCCACAAATCCAGACCCCATGACCTGATGAATTCAGGTCACTGACACCCCCGGAGCATTGGTAGAGAGCTGAGTTGTAGTGCAGAGCCAACGTGGTTCATGCGCTGCTACTGCCCAGGCAAGATTTGAGTTCAAGATGGCACCTATTCTCGCAACTGGGTTTAGAGTGTTGGACTGGCAGGGGCATCTGGGTTTCTGAGTTGCTCAGCTCACAGGGGTTGGCATGACACTCATTCAGCCTCACCTGGGTTTAAACAGAACCGATTATGTTTTCCATAAGGAAGATAAAACTCACCTTCCTCTTCCAGTTCCTCTTCCTCCTCTGTGGTTTCTGGGTAGTACCTGGAGTCGACCTGTCTCTGCAGAGCCTCCAGCTTACTCTCATAGTCCTGAGATTGAATTCAGGGGTAAAAATGTTGCCCTTTCACATCAGTACCACATCTGTTCAGATCTGCTGCTGCAGCTTACCAGCCTCTGCTGCTCCAGCAGGTTGCTCGCCTCTTCCCTTTCTCTGCGGTACTGGTCTTCAAGCTCCTGCAGTCTGCACACATCACAAATCCAACAAGTAGTACATCCATCGGTGGTGACTGCTACATAGTACAGGAGCAGAGAATGAGGCAGTAGCCAGAAAGATCATAGAAAACGTAACCTCAACCTATGATATGCAACTAAATAGTCATTTTAATCTCTAATATGACTAGCTAGTGTAAGGACGTGAGAGCAGGGGATCCCAAATAAAGGGAAATACAACAAGGAGCTCACAGACTCCAACTCCAAGAAGGAGGAACGGAAAGCAGACCTCTGTGAAAGCGAAGGAGAAAAGTAAAATGAGCAAATCGCTCGGTAAACAGAGAGGAGACACACGGCAGGCAGGCTGAATGGAAAATACTGGCTGCACAAAGAAAGGAGGAACATAGATCCGTGTATAAACGCACTATTATTATAAAGACCAAGACTTTAAGTTGTCGAGTTTGAGTCAAGACCAAGTGTATATTTTTCCCAATATATAAGAATAACAAAGAAAATGGATTTAGTTTGTAATTCACTTTACATTCATTACACATGATGTATAATAATAAATAATACTATATTTCATTATCAATACGATACTGTGTAAAATACAGCATTAAGTAATGTATAGCCTAAAATGTATGTGAATTATTATTAAATTCTAGTCTTAGTCAAACTAAGGTAATGTAACTTTTGGAAGCAAATGATGGTGATGATTCTGCTTCCCATCTTCTGTCAAACTTAATAAGAATCACCACATAAAGTCTCCTGAATATAAACAACAACATCCATTCTATCCATTTATATTATTAAATGAAAACACTTGCAATCTTAATGTCAAACTATTTAGAATTGGATCCTGAACGAGAAGAGCAGGAACTTGTTTTTCCCTTTTAGCCAATCAGTGTGCAGATTTTATTTAGGCATGCAGAGAAAGGACTGATTTATTCTGATTGAATGGATTGTTGATGTTCAATAACGACAGAAAAAGTTCAGTTTATAATTAACTTTACCTCAGACAGACGCTTTGGACTCATTTGGTCTCAAGAACAATTTCTTACCCCAAGACCAAGACAGCACCGAGTCGAGACCGAGGCGAGAACACAAACACTCGAGACAGAACACAAACACTACAACACTAGCAGTGCAGCACCGCACCTCTGCTCCATCTCCTGTTTCATGTCGATGCCCTGTTTCTCCAGCAGCTCCCTCTGAGCAAAGGCCCAGTCCACCGGCTCCATGGGTGTCTCAGCGCACGGCGTCCTCTCGCGCTCCTGCCTCGCCTGCTCTGGGTCATTAAACCGGAACACGTGGCTCTTTCCCATGATGATACGGTTCCCTGGAAAACATAATGCACACTTCTCAGTGTCGTGTGTCGCAAGCACCCCTTCACCCTTCATGGAGGACTATGGTGGATCAGCAGGTACTGGATACCCAACTACAATTGTAAGACTGTATTGGCTATATTTACAAAGAAATTTAAACTGGGTTGTACCCTTAACTCACCTGATCTGAGCACTGTGGGCTCGGTCACTCTCTTGCCGTTGACGTACATCTCAGCGTCCTCACACGGCTCCAGTATAACCACTCCTTCTCCCAACGGACTGGTGGAGCTTGTGAAGATGCAGTGCTCTTCTTTAATGAAGTGACCGCTCAGTACAATGTCCTGCCTGCACTTAGCATCCTCACGTCCAACCCTGGGAAACACAGGGATGTATTACAAAAAATATATATAAAAATCGAATTTGTTTTTCTTGATCACAGGAACACTCTTACTTAGTAATTCCGTCCTTGATGTAGTACAGTAAGCACTCGGACATCAGCGGGTCTTCGTTCAGGTTAACCAGGTGAGGGGTCTGAAATGCACAAACATCACTGACTGTAATCTTATCACGAGTCCATCAACAGAAATGTTGAGATTCTTGGGTTATCGTTTACCTTTTTGGGAGAAAAGACTCCAACTGTGCCTCCGTCTTCTCTCATTGCTACTCCCATTTCAGCCAAAAGGGCCTCTCTATAAAAATAAATGAATACACGACACAAAAAATACACAGCACATATTTAGTATTTATAACATTCTTAAATTACAATGCTTACTGGAAAATTGCCTACAAATGTCTGAATATAATCAGGGTGGAATATACGCAGATATTGTAATGCAAAATGCATGAGAATGGTACAAAATGCAAAGACGCCTGGGTCTAACTCACCTCTCCATCCTGATGGCTTCTGTGCGCCTCAGTTTCTCTTCCCATGTCTCATTCAGCTCTGCAATAATCTTCTCAGTTTCCTAATGATAGTGGACATCATTTAAAAAACTGACAATAATACAGTCAAACCTCATTATCTGGATGTACATTGTTCCTGGGAACGGCTCGGATAATATTCAGAGCTCTGTAGTTATTAGTTCTTATGGGAAAATCCCAAACATATTCTGGCATCCTCAAAACCTTCATACTTTTAGCTCTGTTGGTAAATAGCTCTGTAAGTAAAGCATGCGAGTAAGAAACAGGTAACCCCGACAAAGAACATGTGCTCATATTGATGTGTGTATTTGTACGTGTGAGTCTTTGTATGTTTGTGTGTTGTTCTCACCTCAGGCTATTTTCTACTAAATGTTTGTGGCTTTAAGAGATTGAGAGCAACTAAAAACAGTAAAATCTCCTCTGCTGTCTCATAGCAAATTTCCTCACTAACTGATTTTATAATGAGTCTCTGTATAAATAAAAAATCGTGCTTCTTACAGATAGGAAGGAAATGGAAGGTGCAGGTAGAGGCAAAACACCATTCAGATGCACCATCTATATCAGTCACATTACACTGATAAACACTCACTCGGTGCAGAACTGAAGTTCTCAGGTTTTCATTTTCAGCCTGTTATTCGTTTTCAAGTTGAATTTAACATAAACCAAGGAGATTAATATATAAAGCACACATCATCTAATAAGCTACCTTAAACAGCTGGGCAAAATCGTTAACATAAAGCTTGTTCTAAAATAAAGTACTCAATATCTCATGTAATTTACTGCATAATGTACAAGTGAAGTGGCGTCAGACCATCGTAAAACAGGCAGCTCCTTTATATGTTCTCTGTATGTCGTTACAAAGGCAGTTAAAATCCACCAAATAGCAAATACTGGAAAGCAAAGACATCCAGTAAGTGCTATTCTCGTTTTATTCGTACTTATTTTAGTGCAAGTCTTTCCTTGTTCATTCAGCAAAGCGTCTGCATATTTACCTAACCCCACTCGTTCAGCTATCCTTCCCTACAGCCGTCCTTACCTTGAGTCTCTCGATGGCCTCCTCACTACCGGGGAATATGATGCGATCGTGCAAGTTGCTGATGGATCCGGCGCGGCTGGACAGAGCCGACAGAGAGGGGGAGGGACTCATTCCTGTCATCGCATTGGTCACTGTGAAGAGATCATGCCTTTGATTGACAGCCTGGGGATTACTGATATTAGCGTTGTAGTTGGACAGATCTGTCCGGAAACATTTTGGAGAAAAGAAAGGGAGCACGAGGCAGGAAGGGGATGGTCAGAGAAACGGATAAATATGGACCCAGGGAACAAGAGAGAAATCATGAAATAAAGTTTGGTCATTTCATTACAGAAGCCTCATGATGCATTAAAACGAGCATAAATTTGAGGGCTGTGGATTAGTAGAAAAGCAGTAAGCAAATTTCTAGACCATGTATCACAGGCCACACTGCACACGTGTTCATTTCAGAGCTTTATCAGTATTTACTGTTAGCCTCAAATTCATTCAGCATCATAACCATGCCCGGGCCAAATGCTAATCTGCTACGTTCCTTACATTTGCACCAGCAAGCAAAAAGCAGTGTGCCATTTCATATAAAATGCATTAGCGATGATCCTGTAGCCAGTCATGAGCAATGAATCCAACTGAGAGTTTCTCAATTTTAGGTAAATTAGCTCTGATATACAATCCATCACTGCTGGATCTGATACCTAACATGAAATCATGGCATCTTTTTGAGCTGCTCATGTAACATCATAGAGAAACTGAAAATACTAGAGGAGACTAATAATACTCTCTCAGAGGCCCAGCCACGGCTGCCATCTGCATGTCAGGATTTAACCCTGGGATCTGTTGACAACAGTGTTGTACGCAAGTTGCCTGATGGCCCCCAGTTTCTCATTTCCCAACTTTTAGCTTCACTTTATGGCAAAATGACAGAGAACGTGATAACCGTTTACAATAGAAGCAACCAGGCATCTAGCAAGTTTAATGACTATAAATAACTATTAAAACAATAGAGATTGGTCATTTACACCTAAATTTAAAAAAAGTAAATTGTACAAATTGTTCTTCTTTTACCAAATGATGGTAAAAGTTTGTTTGTCTGAAGTTTGTTTCCTTAGTAATACCATAAATGTATAATGATATTAAAGTTTTGAGCAAGGTCATAAAATGGTCTGTTCTGTGTTATGTCAGTAGCTTGTGTGATTAGTTTCTGCTCAGTTTCACATAAAAAGACGCAGTTTGAAGAGCATGTACGTGTGTGTTTAGCAAACTAAATATATTTGTACTTTCATATTTAAAAAATTGATGGTATGGATTGATTAAAAACACAGAGATGCAACGTTTAACAAAAAAAAAGATCTGTCTCTTATCTCTGGACATTGTGGCTGTTGTGGGACTGGACTACCTTGCCTTGTGGCTTGTTAGTTTTTTTTATACGTTTTTCTTTTCATTATTCCATGTATATATACAAAATACAGTATAAACTATTTACATAGCATTTCATATAAGGGATTTATCCAATTCCCCACGGATACAGATTGCCACCTGTACCTAACTCTACAGTACATGAGAGACAAACTGGGGGTGCCATCATGGACTTGGCACCTTCTACTGTGAGTGCAAGGTGAGATAGAGCAGGGCCAAGCTGGTTACCAACCCTTAAACCTTAAAATAAACCCAAAGTATATACAAGTCACCAAAGCCTTGGATCACCACACTGGATTTTAGTTTAATTTGGGGAAATGTGTGGTGATCCAGAGCACCATGCCTCAGTCTGACCAAGCTGCAAAGCTCTGGCACTGCAGATCTGCAGAGTGCAGGCATAATACACACATTTCAGAGCAGGTATTCCAGGAGCGGCAGCGCGAAACGCTGTAAACAAAAAAAGACAAAGGAAACAAGATACATACTTCAGAGGACCACTTCAGTACTGTGTGAAAGTCTTAGGCCACCATTAGATTGATTGCTTTTGCATAACGATACTGTATAATGACCATATATAATTATTTGTCTTGTTGCCTCTTTATTAAGACACAAACAGAAAATACAGAAAATATGTACACATGATAAAAAGTTTAAGAACAAAATGGCTTCTGCAGCCAAGACTGAGTGTTTAGTGTGACATCCCTGAAAAAAGAGATCTCTTGGCTGCTACCCTTCCAAAAAGACCATTCCTGATCAAGCTTGTTGGGACTGTAGAATTTTTTAAATATTGCATTCAGATTGTATTCCAATAAAGAGACTGAAAAATAATGATATATGGTCATCATGCCATTGCTAAAGCAAACAAATCTGATAGGATCTAAAGACGTTAGCACAATACTGTATTATCCCATAACTGCAATTACCTTCTGGATCAATAAACCTCTACCTGCCTACCAATCAGTGTTAACTTTAACAGCAAATTCTGATTTAGTTTTAATCATAATTTAGCTATCTGAATTGTTTTTAGTTTTAGTCGACTAATTATAAATGAGATTGTAGTCGACTGAAGCTACAGTAAATTCAGTTGACTAAAATATGACAAGAAAAGGTTGCAATAGGTATTTTTTTTAACATTTCCCTTGAATTATTTAAAATTAAACATCTACATGCATGCATTGATAAGAACTGAATACATTAAAGTTGTTATAACTCAATTTCCAACAAAGATCTGCTTCAAACTCGGTGTGGACATTCATAAGATATTGTAGAATTGAATTAAGTTGGAATAAATTATATATTATGCGCTTTATTAAACATGGTTCTCAGTTCCATTCTGGTGCTTGAACCTTGTCAGTAGGAAAGGAGTCACGTGTCAGCTTGCTCTCACATGGCTACAGCCTTTGAATAATCATTATATTAAGAGAACACAGACTTGCGTTCAATGCCTTCAGGCTGAGTCTCCCGTTACAGTTATCACAGTGGAGCTGACATGGAGAAACAAAGGACAAAGAGTAATGATATAGATTAGAGCACAGGATAACTCACTCTCGATGATATCGCCTAGACCCTGGGCGTACAGCAGGTCCTTCAGACGAGCCACTTCCTCCTTCAGCTCACGCACCAAGCGGTTGTTGGGATCTTCGTTAATGACGGCGTTGCAGCGAATCTGCTTTGCACGATCGGCGTACCTGAACGCAGGAAAATGAACCTTTGTATTGTTTATAAAAGTTGAAACACTTACCGAAAATGAAAACAATGGGAACGATATGAAGATGTTAACATTAAAAAATATAGTTTCTGTCTTCAAGACTGCGAAACTCTTGTCTGTCAGCAGGTGTCGCTAGGTTTGCTCGTACTAGTTTTAACCATTCCGATGTCAATTAGTACGTGAACGTATGAAGACAGATTTTTATTTCTTGTTATAATTAAGACCTCGGACATTAAACTGAATGGAATTGATCGGATGGAGGTTAAACAACATGTACCTGTAATTTGTCATTTTTTATTACTCAAACTAAATGACTACTATAAGCATAAGCACCACAATCGTGTTGACTGAAGGCAGTACGACAATAACACAATGCACAGTGTTAGGTTTATTGTTCAAATTTTATGTCTGAAACAAGAATGATTTTCATCAGTGGATTTTACCACAAGTCCAGGCTTACCTGAGAGTGCTGAGGGTTTCATCATAGTTAATATCTGCAGGACTCAGAGCTGCTACCATAGCAGTGCGCGAGTTTCCACCTGACCACAGAACACAGCATGTGATTAAACTATTACAGGTGTAAGGTGGTGGAATCCCTGAGACTAGCGCTGAGACTAGGAAGCCTCTGGCGAGGCGGAAACTCATTGACACCTTATACACACTCACATCACAGCTCAAGTCATAATGGAGCAACCCCACCCGTGGTCCGGAACACACAGGACAGGGGTTTCATCAAGTATTGCTATCTCAGGTCAGTACTGACAACAATGAGACTCCTCACCCACTTGAATCGCAACTTAAATCTCACCTTGCCAGAGGAGGGATATGAACCACAGTGGATTAGTACTGCCCATCAGCTTCCTAACACTGCTTCATATCCCAAACTGTGCTGCGTTTAGAGGCACAGCTGCGAGACACTAAGACCTTACCAATTCCCATGCTTGCTGTGTTTCTAAGTTTCCGCCTAGGTTACAGAACCTTCAAGAGGATGGGGGCTAGATCATGTACTACAGCCTCATATTCAAAATTGAACAGGAAATTAGATTAAGATTTATGGGATGTCAAAAGGTTGGTACCGAGGTTCTCTCTGAGCAGCCAGGTGAGTACAGAGTCTCTGTACGGGATGAAACTCTCCACCTTCTTCTTCTTCTTGTTCTGCACAATAATAACAACACCATAATCAGCATCACACCGTTCCAGCAGTGTGACTATTAATGTAAGTGCATGAAACTTCAAAATCAGTGCATCTAATATTAACATAGTGACAATTTAACAATAATCTTTAGAGTTGTCATGCACGCAGTCTCTATATCCAGTGTCCAAACTCCATTTCCCAGAAGCCCCTCCACACACACCCAAACCCGCCCCTGGCCGGCAGGTTACCGATTTCCCTCTCGTTGCTCATTTCTTTCATGTGTGTGCATTTAAGCTCCCTGTTTGCGTTAGCTCACTGCAAAGTCTCAGTGTTACACCTGTTTCTGAGCGTTCTTAGCTTCTACGGCTTGTTGTCTTCTCTGATTTCAACTCTTTTTCTGTAACCTGGTTATCCGTTTGAGTTAATCCTCCAATTTATTTCATCCGTGCATGGCATTCCCTGTGTTCTGTGTTATGTGATCTGCATTAAATACAAAACTGATACAATGCTGAAATTGTGACTGAGCCTAAAATTAGATCTGAAAATAAGTATTTGTCCCCACTTGCTCATTATAAATTGCACACAATATGAGATGAATCTACCAGAACAAGGTAACATACATTTGCCACGGAATAGTCTGATCTCACCTTGTTTGGTAAGGAGTCCTGTAAATAAATACAAAGAAGATGCCATATGTTAGGTTCATTATACTCCATTTCACTTTGTAATATACATAAAGTAATATTTAAAACTCATAAAATCTTTTTTTTCATTCAGATGTACAAATTTCTCACCACTTCGGCTAAAGCAGAGATCACTTTGCCCAGCGTGGTCAGGGATTTATTGATGTTCGCTCCTTCCTGAAAACATCAGACAGATCAAGTTGTACTGTCTCATGGAAAATATATCTTAGTTCTTTCCTTTAATCAGCGCTGTACGAACACAGTTTACTTTTTATTCATTTGATTGCGCGTACTGCCTTCATATATGTAACTCCAATGTGTTATTCTTATGCAAAAGAAATAAACTGAACCAAACTGTTACTAGGAACTCTTAATTGTTATATGATATTGTATGATCATCATAAAACACTTTCTGTACATATAATACTGCCGGATACGTGCACACTCCACTTATGTAAACACACATCGACAGACAGCATGAGAACGACCTTATAAATCTCACCTTCAGTCTGGTTCCTTTCGCTCCGGTTGAATCGGCTCTTTCGCTTCCCGCCAAGTCCACCAGACTGATTTTACTGACCTGTGTGGAAGGAAAAAACAAACATACTAATGTTCAAAACAGGTCCTACTCATCGTACCCATCTTTTCAAGAGCTGTTATAAAGCTGCACTGTTCTTTGCTTCCTGAAGTTCTCCGGCCCTTTAGATTTTATAGCAGTGTTTATTGAGAAATACTCAATACTGTATTAAGAATCAATAACAACACCAACATCAACAGGAACGCCCAACACCCCCACCAGCCCAATTCAACCGAAAAACATGACTCATACATTCATTTATTCATTCACGTTCTTATCCGCTTAATCCAGGGCGCCAGTCCATCGTTGGGCACATACACTCACACATTCATACACACACTAAGGGCAAATTAGGTTCACAGACCTGTTTGGGTATTGCTCCTGCTTATATTACACAGCTGCTGGAGCCTTTTCCATTCTAGGCAGGTTAGTTTGCTGGATAAATTACTTTTACATATTCCTCAATCTAAATACAAGTCTAATTGTGACAGGACCTTTGCAGCGCCCAGACTATGGAAGAGTCTCATGGTAGAAATTCGCTCTAAACCATCTGATGCTATTTTTAAATCTAGCCTTAAAACCCATTTTTATCATATGGCGTCCAGGAGATGATGTGGCTCTGTTTGTGTATTTTCTCACATGTCCTGTTAGTGATTTTTCTTTCATTTATTAATATTTATAAACATTTTTGGTGGTTGTGTCTTATTGTGCATTTTTAGATGATTGTTCTGCACTTTGGCTTTTAAATGTGCTACATAAACAAATTTACATGTCTTTGGAATGTGGGAGGAAACCAGAGAAAACCCCCACGGACACAGGAAGAACATGCAAACTCCACACAGAAAGGACCCAGGACCTCCAGCTGGGATCGAACCCAGGACTTTCTTGATGTGAGGCAACAGTGCTACCCACTGAGCCACCGCACCGGCCCAACCGGGAGATTAATCTTTTTATAATATTGAATTCCAGTGAGACTATTAAGAATAAAAATGATTTTGAACATGAACTTTGTAAGATGGTAAATATGGATTTTAAACGTAATGTTCATGGGCATTGCAGAAGCTATATTAGAGTGAAATGAAAAAACTGAAATGAATGTATGAATTAATCTTAAGTGCTGCTCCACTGTTAATAAAACATTTAAACAGAACAGGAACGGATGTGCAGCCTTTACCTTTTCTGAGGTGTTGTCCGTGTCACTGTCAAATCGTTTCTGAGTGAAGATGATGTTAAACACAGCGTGAGAGCGACTGCTCGTCTCATTCATGTTCGTAGCTGCTACGGTTCTGTAATGACAGATCAGAGAGCATCCTCAGTCAAACATCCCTGATGTTCAAGGGAATGTTTTTTTAGGGTAAAACCACTGGTTTTCCAGTCAATTATAAAAACTGGCACCTTAATTGATAAGAAAAATGAAACTTTTTGATCACAGCGGTATGGACAGATTACTAAGGAATGTATTTTTTCCACGCATTGCATGTCAGTCCATTGCAGTGTTCTGTAACCACAACGCCCGGCATTCACATTGCAAGGTCCGGGGTTCAAACCCAAGTCAGATGAGCTGTAATGGGAAAGATGTAATCACTAACTAACAAAGAAGATCAGATTAAGCTTCATATACAGGTTTTTTTTTGTCTCACTGGATGTGTGTACACTAATTGTACACTTTTTTTATTCAAGAGAAAAGAGGGGGAAAGAAGCCTCAATCATTCTACTTACTACCAAGATCAGAAACCTGATCACTCTTTAAACTAGTGATGCACCAAAATACATTTTCTTGGTTGATACTGAAATTTTGAAGACACTGAGCAGAATATTTTTTTTCTTTTTTGCAAGCACTGAGCAGTGTCTCGTGTGAGCTTCTGTCTCTGTCGCACTGCAGTGCTTGCATTATACTCACAACTCTGATTTTGATCTGATCTGATTTTTATGGTTTTGGTTTGGGGATAAGAGGAACTTCACTATAATTGGTGACATACATTTACGTTTACATTTATGTCATTTAGCAGACGCCCTTATCCAGAGCGAGTTACCACTGATACAATCTTACAATCCAAGCAGTTGTGGGTTGAGTGCTCAAGGACTTGCTCAAGCACCCAACAGTGGCAGCTTGGCAGAAGTGGGATTTGCACCCTGGATCTTCTGGTCCATAGTCCAGTACCTTACCCGCTAGGCCACCACAGTCATAGGTAGTAGGTGAGAAAGTGCCTTGGGCCTCTAATCAGAACAGTGGACTGTTTTGTTCCAATAAGAGTAATTATAAAAGTCTCAAACAACAGCTTGAGTTGTAAGTGTGATGGCAAGCCAGTTAGAAAGAAGCTCAGGTGACACTGCTCAGTGCTCGCTAAATCTAGGTACGATCACGCGCCAAAGGTTTTCAACATGCAAGCTTCTGTATTTACATTTTGGCCATCCTCTCCATGACGGATAATATTTAAACACCATGCACAGAGTTTCAGAATTCTTTCAGAAGGCTTTGCTTCCTAAGCTCCATTTGCTTGCTATCCGAGTTTGTCTCCGGTCTGTGGGCCAGTCTGATGTTAACCTTTTTTGGTCAGAAGTTCCTGTATTTTTTGTCTTACAGCTGAAAATTCAGTGCATCTCGACTAAAGTCAAGACTGGTTGTTATTTTTACTTGTCAGGCAACAAGTAACTGTAGCTGCAACACTTTCATTAACAGCTTCATGATACTCAGACAGTCATACAGACAGACAGAAAGAAAGAGACAGAAAGACAGCAAGTCGACTATACAAAATAGAAAGATCTTATAAAGACACAGACAAACAGAGCATGTATAAATAACACCTAACTGCTGATTACTATACCATTAAGAAGTAAAAGAAAACAATAAGGACAGTAACATACTGACAGCATGACTCAGATTACAGGTATTTATCCACTTACCTAGCTTTGTTGCCTGAGTCCATCAGGTCCTGGATGTCGTTATAGGAAGTCACGGCCATCTTAGACAGATCTTCCACGTACGGACCCATCAGTGGATGCTCTCTCACGCGCAGGTTGCCTTTGTTCTTTGGGTTCAGCAGGTCCCTCACACGCTCGCAGTAGATTTCCATATAACTCACCTGAACATGCACAAGGAACACGCTGATCTGAAGAAAGCCTCCCCTACTCTAGGTCTGATAATACTCTTATCAGCCGAAATGACCAAATAACAAATGACGCTGATTATCTTGTTATGAAAGCACTGGATATGGGAGAAAGAGCTTTAACAAGGTACATGTACAACAGCAACAAATCCTATACACTCTAGTCCTAATGGAGGAGCTACTGTGGTACACTCCCAAAAATTTCATTTTAATCTTAACCTGTAGGGAAACTGTGGTGCTGCTCTCACCTCGACAGAGTATGACATGTTGTTGTCGGTGTTGTCATTAATTTTGGTAAACAGGTCTTCACAGAGCTGGAAAAGGTACAACAAGAGGTACAAAAAAGGTCAGCATTTCCACAATCAAACATTCCATAATGTATTCCAAGAACTAACAATAACTAGAGTTCTACAAAAATTTTACCTTTCACTACATTTACTTTTCTATTACAGGTTTTAACCTAGATAATAAATGAAATAACATAATTTTTATCACGTCTTATCTTAATCATCGTTACTCTTCTTCATCCCAGCGGCGAGTACTTTAATGATACCATTTTTAATGAAAAGTATTCATTGTACTAGGGATTTCTATTAGAAACAGCACATGCAAGCCGTTACTCCATGTGCAGGCATGTTGTTAGGATGTGCAGTGATGTTTAGTGTATTCATGTAACTGAATCCGCTGTCACACACTAATGAGCAGAGCTGTATAAGGTAGAGTCTGAAATCATTTACTTCCCTCATCGATTGTTTTCTCTGTAGGTTAATTTTCTATATTTCTGCATAAATATGACCTAAAACATCATCAGGTTTTCAAAACAAGGCCTAAAAGTAGATAAAGAGAACCCAGTTAAACAAATGGGACAAAAATATTATACTTGGTCATTTATTTATTGAGGAAAATGATCCAATATTATATGTTAGCGAGTGGCAAAAGTATGTGAACCTTTGCTTTCAGTATCTGGTGTGACCCCCCTGTGCAGCAATAACTGCAGCTAAACGTTTCCTGTAACTGTTCACATACTTTTGCCACTCACTAATGTGTAATATTGGATCATTCCCTCAATAAATAAATAACCAAGTATAATATTTTTGTCTCATTTGTTTAACTGGGTTCTCTTTATCTACTTTTAGGACTTGTGTGAAAATCTGATGATGGTTTAGCTCATATTTATGCAGAGATATAGAAAATTCTAAAGGGTTCACAAACTTTCAAGCACCACTGAAAGTTGTATATAGAAAGTAGGGAATTGTTGACATGGTCTATAACTACGGGTGCCCCGTGGTCAAGCAGCAAAAATGTGATGAGCGGCATTAATATATTATTGACATGAAAATATTACTTTGATAGCCCTAGCAATTTCAACAATAATATAAATGGTCTTCACCAGAGGTATGATCCCCTGCTGGTCCTTCTCTTGTTTGCCCATCATGGTGTATGATTTTCCTGCTCCGGTCTGGCCGTACGCAAAGATGCAGACGTTGTAACCTTCAAAGGCATGAAGCAGCATTTCCTCACCAATGTCCCGGTATACCTGCTTCTGACAGGCGTAGTTAACATCCTCTGGCTGGAATACATCAAGAGAAGACAATAACTACTGTAATTTACATTGTCCATTATTAGTGTGTGTGTGTGTGTGTGTGTGTGTGTGTGTGGACTTTAAACACAATGGGTCCAGGAAACCAGCCTGCAGTACCAGGGAACTGACGGGGTGGACTTCATTGTGCCAGTTAACCAGTACCTACTTAGCCCTCTGGTTTGTATCCCGCTCGAGTTGGTTTCGGTTCCTGGCAACGTTATCAAGTCACACCATTGGCTCCTAAGTCTCAAGGATTCCTATGCCTGGCTCTGAGGTGTGAGCAGCAGGCCAGGGGTGCCTCCATGTTACCTACTATACATCTTCCGTATATTAGAGGTGACTGACAAAAAACACAGGTACGACTGTTCCTTATAGGAGAAAAGTCCCAAAAATCTCCTAATACTTCTCAAACTTCAATCATAACTGAACTGTACATTGTTTATTGGCTGATCAGTTTCAGTGTTTACATACAAACAGCATTGTTGTAGTGAATGATATGTGAATATGGAGTTAGTCCAAACTCACTGTTGTGTGAGACCAGTACGAATAGTCAAAGTTGAAGCTCTTGTTCTCTTTCGGCTGTTTTGGGTTGACGATCGCTGGTGAAGAGAGAGAGAGGTTACTCAGTCAGGCAATAAAGGTCAAGAACAAAGACCTATCTGACATTACACCAAGCCGACTGCACTACAGCTTCATCTTAAGCATTTGAAACATCTTGGTTGTTTGAGTTTCTGACTGAGTGTTGTGTTTCATAGGAAAGCAATGTTTGATGGGTTCCTTTAGTTCTATATATTCCTCTAGTTCCTTTATGTCCTTCTAATTCTCCTAGTTTTCTTAGTTCTTTAGTTCTCTTTTTAGTTCCCACAGTTCCTCAGGTTCCTCTAGTTTTTAATTCTTCTACATCTCTAGTAATCCTATTTGATATATTTGTCAGAATTCATAATCAAGCTCCACTAATTCATAATAACTGATAATCAAGTTCTTCCTTTAGTTCCTCTTGATCTGTTTTCTTTGTCCTGCTCCTCAACTGCTTTCATTTCCACTTCCCAATCACATCTAGTTACAACAGTTTCCTTGCAATAAGTTCTTAGATTCTCTGGCTCTCCTAGTTCCTCAGGTGGATCATCTACTTCCTAGTCCCACAGAACCCAAGCTCATCTGGTTCCTCTGCTTCTCCTATTTTGTCTAATTCTGCTTCCTGTAGTTCACTTTGTTTCTACTACATCTACTAAGGTAATTTGTACTTTCTCTTAGATCTCCTAGATCTGTTCCTCTTGTCATTCCCCTTCCCAGTTCTTGGTCTCAATTGTTTAGATTTCCTTTTCCATATCGCATAGTTCCCATAATTCCTTTAGTTCCTATAGTTTCTCTAGTGCACTTAGTCCAAGTACACTAATTTACGCATTTCCTCTAGTTATTCTTATCACTATATTTGCCCCCCAATCAGGATGGCAATATGCCTTGCTGTTGTGTCCATGTGTATTCTTAGGTTTTACCCTTCACCAAGGGCTCCCAGGTTACAGGGTCCCCTTGGGTACTGGGGGCTGGGTCTGTGGCATGCAATGTAGACCAGGGGTGTCCCTGTTACAGTTCCCTAAGTGCTCTTTTTTCTAGATCACCTCATTTCCACTTACTTGGAATTATTACCCTATTCCTTCCTCTGGTTAGCCTAGTGTTTCATAAGTATTTGCTCCATTTTCTACTGCCTAGTTCTACCTAGGAAGCACAGACAATAAAGTTTGTAATTATTTCATGTGGATGCAAATGCACAGTGTCACTGTAATAGTCTCACATATAACAGGATATTTTCCATTTTTGCTCCACAAAACCATCACAAGTTTGTTAAAAAATACAAATCTGTAGGTGTGTGTGTGCATGCATGCGTGTGTGTGTGTGCGTTGTATATGGGGTAGTTAATCTCCACACATAAGAAACAAAGCTCCACATTGTGAAAATGACATCACATGAAGCTTCCACTGATTCTCTTCACCCACTCACACCAAACAATTAAACATTCACTGGTGCAACTAGGACAACATCTCCCAGTTCCAAAACTGTGCAAGTGGGAGCTATAACAGACAGAAGAGTTTTATTGTAATATCTTCTTACAATTAAGACTTAGTACTATTAATAGTTCTGCTTCTAGTTCCTACAATGTTACTAGTTGCTCTAGTTCTTAGTAGTTCTTCGTTCTAGTAGCCTAAAACGTACTTCCCCCAAGTCAAAGTTACTGTAATACCACTAGGTCCTATTTCTCCTTGTTATTAGTTCCTCTAGTACTCCGAGCTGGTGGATATTCCAATTCTAAGTGACTTGAGTACCCCACTTTCTAATTCTCTTACTTCCTCTAATACCACTAATTCATACTTCCCTCAAGCTGTTGCTGAAATTGTTCTCTTAATCACTAATTCCCTGTTCATCTATCAAAGGCTATCAATGGGCTAACAGGTTAAGGCCTATTAACAAAAGGTTAAGGATTAACAGCAGGTTACGTACTAAGTGCTAAGGGCTAACACAAGCTGTAGGCTAACAAGTGGCTAAAGGCTAAGAAAAGGCTAAGAGCTAACAAGAAGGCTAAGGGCTAACAAGTGGTTAAGGATTACATTTCTGTGGATTGTGGAAAATCCATATAAAGTGCCCATTGTTGTTAGTTACTGTGCTTTATGGGTAATGTAGTACACTATATAGGGAACTTGATCGTCCAATGAAGCTTCAGACAGGAGTACAAAATGAAAAGTGACTAAAAAAACAAAGAAATAGAGCAGTATATATTTCATCACAAGGAAGAAATTCAGATGCAGCTTTAGATTATAGTTTCTCTAATACCACTAGGTCCTAGTTCCCCAAGTTTTTAATTTTCTAGTACTCGCAGGTGTTGGTTCCCCAAAAGTTCTCAGTTCCTCTTGTTCCATAACTTCCTCTAGCATCTCTGGATTCATTTACATTTACAGCACTTAGCACTAGCAAGCCGCCACTGCTGCGCCCCTGAGCAGGGCACTTAACCATCAGTTGCTGTACATGTAAATTATAAAATACATGAAATAATTTATTTATGGGACTGTGGTGGTCTGGTGGCTTAGCGGTTAAAGCACTGGACTATGGACTATGAACCAGAAGGTCCAGTGTTGAAATCCCACCTCAGTGTCAAAAACTACTACTGTTGGGTCCTTGAACAGCTGCTTGAATTGTAAGATTGAAATTGTAAGATCAGTTCTGGATAAGAGTGTCTGTTACATAACTAAATGCAAATGCACTCTTACCCAGGGTGACTTACATGTGATGTAATCTTACCATGTACAACCTAAACAACTGAGAGTTAAGGGTCTTGCTCAAGGGCCCAATGGAGTCAATTTATGTCAATAAAAACTTTGGATTTGGATTAAGACTTAAAAATTCACCACTATTTTTGTGTTTCACGCCCGACCATTTATCTCAAGTTTTTAAATAGACACGATGCAGACTCTCTTATAAGTTATTATTATTACAGATGTAATGTATTACAGACAGTCACAGAACCGTGGTGAGACTTACTGGTTGTGTTGCCCGACATCTGAATAATGCACTTGCTTTCTTTGTTCATCTCTCTGGAGTTAAAGGGTCGAACCCTGACGGCCACTTTCACCGAAGCTCCTGCCATGGTGAGAGATGTTTGGAGCTGCAGGTGAAGGATTAAGGCAGCTTGTCCTCAATTTTTCCACCTGGAGAAGACCAGAAGTAAAAATTAAGCAGGTATCCAAAAATGAACTTGGAAGCCAACTGGCACCTCATCTTGCCAGAAAAGTAATGAAAACCAGTGCTGACACTGAGACGGGTTCTGTGCCAGCTGCCAGGGTATTGGACTGGTGAGAACTCTCGCCACCAACTTCCAGTACCATAAAGCATTCTAATTAGGCACGCTTTTGAATCTCTTGACTCAATATCAATGGACTTGTCATTTAATTGATGAAAATGCTTTTGTTTCTGTGATCAAACAGTCAATAGTCTACAGGCTTCAATATCTTAATGTAATACACAGCAAACGATCTGCAGGACCAAACACAACCTCCATACATATGCTCCTGTCTGAGTCACATGCCTGATACTTAATTTAGATAATGGAAGCTTTATAGATGTTGACCATGACTCATCATTTCCATCACTTCCTGCGCACACACTGTATTCAGTACTTTAATTAAGGAAGGCACTGACACAGTTTCTGAAGAGCTTCACTCCTTCAGATTTCTTTATTTATCTAACTATTTTTTAGTTCAGATACCCCTCAAGAATGAATTAGCTTAACGTTAGGAAAGCGCTTCCCCAAACTGCTGGCAAAACAATAAAAAAAAGATCCAAAATGTCAGTGTATGCTGTGGAATTAAGATAAAATTAAGATTGTTTCACAAGAACTAGAGGTTCAATCCAAGCCATCTAAAACTGTTTCCAGAGCTTTATTCCCCCACTAAACTGTACAGTTAGCACATTCACACATGCCACCTTCTCTGCTGCTGAAATTATAAACCTGTGATCCAAAGGGATGGTAATATTTATTACGTTAAGTGTTTTACTTATAATAGGTTTAAATGGGAGGAATAAAGCTTAACGTAAAAATGATTGCTTTCATTTTGGGCCACAGGTTCGTTGTTTCGGCAGTAGAGAATTTGACCAGTAATAAGTTAGAGATGTTTGGTCGTCCTAGGTACACTAAACCACATTAAGTTTTGTTCACGTTAAGTGTTTTAGACTCTCCCGGCTAATGAAGCATTCGGGCTAGGAAAGCGCTGTCGGTCGAACCCGGTACACTGCTGAAGCTCAGTATCATGCTGGTGTTAGAGGCTTTGCCATGTTAGAGGTTCAACTTCCTTCACAACAAATCAACTTTCCACACCTATTGCATTTAGCCTTTTCGTTTTCACTCAAATTGGAGCTAAACACTTGAGTGCCTTTGAGTGTCCACCTCCCGCTTAAGTTCTAGCCATTGGGATCAAAACAAAACTACTTGATGATGTATGTGATCACATGACACTCCAGTCCTGGCAGATAAGTTCCTCCTTACAGACATATTAATCGTCGCTCTGTATTTGAAACATAAAATGTGTTAGAAGAAACCGATAACCGGAAAAAAATAATGTTTTTTTATTGAGTACCTCGTTCTTGGAAATTTTAGGTTTTGCTACCCAACACTCCTGGTCATGTAATGTTTTGGATAGAACATGGCATGGCAATAGAAATGCCAAAATAAGTAATACTACCAAACCAGAAGATTTTAATATAGCTATGTGATGTATAAATGAACAAGTACAGTATAACGGACTAGTTTTTTGGCTGCCACTGAATTTGATCATATTTTGAGTAGACTGACATAAGATACAATGAATGTGATGACATTTTAAAAAAGACCTAATAGAGAGCGTAACAGAGACATCGGCTTCGAAACATCATAATTCAATTTCATGGTACAGAGGTGATTGAAAGTTTATGAACCCTTTAGAACCTTTGCTTTCAGTATCTGGGGTGACCCCCCATGTGCAGCAATAACTGCAACTAAACGTTTCCTATAACTGTAAGTAGAGGACAGCAATTTTAGAGCAATTAACGAAAATCAATGTACTACAAAATGGAAATGCTTTGCTGGAGGGAATGTAGTTGCTCAGCAGGAAAAGCAACAGTTTTCTTAAAGTGAATGCATTTTCACCCAAGATCAGATATGTCATGTTTAAAGTCTAACGTTTGCTTCTGGACTACTACACTGACAATTCTAATAGAACTGACACTACAGTGATGGTCCAGTGATAAATTTACTAAACTATGGACCTAAGTGTCCAGGGTTTAAGTCCCAGCACTGGCAAGCTGCCTTCAAGGCCCTTAACTCACAATTACTTGGATTGTACTTACTCTATCCGTTGTTAGTTGCTCTAGATAAGGCGTGTGCTAAATGCTGTAAATATAAATTGAACAGTTAGGCTTATAGCTGCCTGAAATGGTGAATTTGTACATTAAAATGTTAAATTATACATTTAACTAGGAGTGGTGATCTGGCTAGTAGTCTAGTCAAACCGTTTAAACTGCTCTTTAATGACATTCATTCTGTCATCATATCCTTCGTGTCATTAGTCATCCTACTATGTTGCCAAACAAAGGACTTCTAAATATCCGTTCACTCTGAGCTACTATTGGTTTATTTGTGTCTGTCAGGGTCTGGACTAGCAAACAACGTAGCATTTGCTTGGGATGCCATGTCAGCGTTTTCAGTGCAAGTAATAAAATGTGTCTAGCATGAGGGCTCTCATGATCTCTTTGTTTAGGCAGACTGTGGTCTCCACCTGTGACCATAACATTGGGAATTTAAGTTCCAGCCTGACACCAGCCTGAGGAACAGTGCTACTGTGCTGCTGTACCACAGCTGGGACAATGAGAACAGAACACTGCTGACGAACTGATTCTGAAACCATGAATAATGGCGTTCAGGTTTCTGTGCACTAATCGATCTTGATGCAACTCGTGGGTAAACAGACAATGTGCCAGAGCTCGAGTTCTGTTCAGCACTGTCAGATGGGATCAACTATTTCCACCCGTTTTAAAATGTTTAGACACACTAGTTGGTTCAGTCTGACATGCTATGAGCTTGTTCTCATTTTCTTTTGCATTCATTTGATGTTGAAGATGTCTCAGGCAAAGCAAATATCTACAAATGCTGCATTTCTGCTAACACTGCATGCTACAGATACAGTAGATTGACTCCACAGACACTGGCCCCATACTTGATAGTTTTTTGTATAGAGTATACATTAGGACCAGGATATTGTCAATTATGTCTGACTGTTATTTATATAATCTACCAGCCCAAGGCCTAATACAGTTAAAACAAAAAAAGCAAAGTGTAAAAGTGTAACAAAGCAAGTGTAAATTATTTTGTAGTTTTGCTGTCATTAGTTGTTTCACCTACTGAAAAACCATCCCTTCATAAACTATCTAAGTAATCTAGAATGCTGTGATTGGTTGGTGTCGAGAGCTTATGACGAGTTCTGACATGCTGACCACGCATCAGTCAGTGACAATCTGGGTCACATAATTTGTTTAATAAAAAAATATTTGAGAAAATGAAGCCCACCTCAGTCTATAAACTATATAATACATAAGCTTGGGACGATAGTATTACGTAATATCACGGTCATTTAAATAAGCAATTGTATTAACAATATTATACAACTTATCATTCATTTTTTAATACAGCACAATTACTATACTGATCCTTTTTTTTACTAATTTCACAAATTAAGTACATTTACAAACTCTAAACTATTTAATGTTTCATTTTCAGTCTGGCAAAGAATGCTGGGATATACACAAATGAAGGTAACGGTGCTCCCCAATTTACAATAGGGATACGTCCCGACAAACCCATCATAAGGTTAAAGTATCGTATACCAAGGGGTTTTGCTATACTGTTTATATCATAGCAGAGCCTGCCTTACACGTGCTTAGAACACTTACATTACCCTACAGTTGGACAGACTCTTGAAAACAAAGCCTATTTTATAATAAAGTCTTAAATATCTCATGTAATTTATTGAATAAAGTATTGAAAGTGAAAAACAAAAACAAAATGGTTAGTCCACTGGCTGCTGAACAGATGGCCAGCAGACTGCAGAGTTAATCGTACTGCATATCGCTCGCCCAAGGAAAAAATCAAAATTCAGAATGCGGTTTCTGCTGAATGTGTGTCTGATAATTAATTGATGAACCTTAACTAACCTTAACTAAGCAACAGTTAAATAGCTATACGTTGTCGACAGCTACAGTTTTTGTAGTACTAATAGTATTAACAAGCACATTTTAAAAAATGGATTTGAATTGTTTGTTACCTGGTTTTAAAGGTTGAGCTACTGGCTATGTTTTTCTTGACAGAACAAAGCAAATGTAAAAATATTGGCTAATACATTCAGGGTGAGTTTGTTACCAAAGGTAGGCATATAACATACGATACTGTACGATACTGGGACTAAAACAGTGGAGTCACACACAAATGGGACTATTAAAATATTTGAAAAGGTTAATCACCATTAATCGTACAGAGAAAGAAATGTATTCTATAAGAATAATATACAGCAGTATGAATGGACATACTGACTTCAACAGAACAGATCTTTCACTGTTTAATAACTGTTTAATAACATAAAATGTTTTATCTTATTTGCTGCATCACAACAATTCATTGTGACTTCTCTGACAGAGGGCTGCCGAGGGCTTGTGATTACCAGAACGATACCTTTCTGACGCAATATGTTAATTTTGTAAGATTCCATTATAAAAACGGGATGTGTAAGCTGTCATCACATATTTGCAGATGTGTTAGGCCAGGTGACAGAATATTGTCATGCGTCCGATTTCGTTTACTACACTCCCCAACTCTGTTCCTATAGGTTAATAGTGCTTTGTACAGTATGTAGAATATAGAGAACACAGTGGTACCTCGGTTCTCGTCTTTAATGCATTCCAAAAGGTTTGTCGAGAGCCGAAAACAAAACTTTTTCCCTTAAGGAATAATGTAAATTGAATTAATCCGTTCCAGATCCCCAGAAAATCCCCTCTGTATAAGGCATTATATACATTAATGGAGCTGTATTGTACAGGAGCTCCTTGATTTATGATGGGAATATATTCAACAAATCCATCGTAAGTTAATATATCATGAACTGATGAGTGTAATATAGTCTATACTGTATCACAGTGAAGCCGATTACACATTAACACTTACATTACCCTACAGTTACCCAAAATCATTACCACAAAGCTTATTTTATACTAAAGTGTTGAAAATCCCATGTAATTTAGTGAGTAATGGATTGAAAGTGAAAGCAAAAGCAAAAGACTTACTCTACTGGCGGTCTTACATGCTAACTGCAGCCTGAAAACCAGAAGGATTCAGTTCCTGACTTCCTTTCGGTTGGCTGTCATTACTAACCATTTTAGAACCTATGAAGGCTTATTTGCACTACGAATACAATACTCTACATGTAAACATAAAGAAAAGCACAAGAAACACAGTGGAGATCTTCAGAGTGAGAGCAATTGTGAATCTGAATTTCTGAATCACTGTGTACTGAATCAAGTCAAGTCAAATTTATTGACATAGCGCTTTTTGTAACACAGCATTGTGTCAAAGCATCTTTACAAATATATTGGCTCAAAGCCCTAGTTGAGCAAGCCTGAGGCCACAGTGGCTGATTAAAAACTCCCCAAACCTTACAGGGAAGAAACCTTAGGAGGACCAAGACTCAAATAGGGACCCATTCTCCTTGGGCATCCTGGATGTTAAATACAAGAATTAAAGAATATATGTAAAGAAAATACCCTATGTAAAATTTGAATAGAATAATATATAGGCTAAGATGAAATGAACTAAAAATACAGAATAAAATCTGTAGCATATATAATTAGGATTGAGTGAGCTGGGACAGGTAGTCTAAACAGAAGAGTCTCTGTAGGTTCTTGTGTCCTGGAAGTTATTACCATCTGATGGGTACTGAGTAATGGTATGAGGACTAGAACAGAGAGAATCATGAATCATGAATCGAGTCGCTTGGTTCAACTCATATGTTTAAGCAAGTGAGCCAAGTACCGAGCAATTTTTTTCTAGAACGAATTCGATGAGTTCCGAGGTGTTGGAGAAGTGGACAGACACAGACAAGGCCCATAACTACAGATCCTTCACAGGACCAAGCTGCAAAGATGCATATTCAAGGAAAGCTGTAAAAATTAAGCACTGAAAAGCAGTCAAATATATTTTATGATCGATCAGCGTTGAAGAACGAGGAGTAATAATAAAGATATAACAGCACCAGTACCTGACAATATGAATCACACTGGGATATTATTTAATGTATCATGCTGTTGATGTATCTATTGTTGTATTATCATAAATACCGTATCGCATTGTCTGTATTTCCCATAATCGTCCTGATTAATATTTAATCATGACAGTCCTGTGCATTCGCACCAGCCAGGAATGTAAACACAGCATCCGCCATTTTGCATAGCCCACGAATGCCACATTGGCCTCACCCAGAAGGGCATGGCGCATCTCCGGCATGGTGGAACAGCACAAATTTACATCTCAACACGGACACGTCTGGATATGAATTTAAAAAGAAGCATTTTCACCACAAAATAGTCGTCTACCTTTATAACTCTTGTACCACAATTACCACAATTCATTCAGTTCACACGGCCCATGGTGTTTGTATCCTCGATGGCACATATATATATATTCTAAAATTAACTCCTACTGTGGTATTACTGACCTTTTTCCCAATGTGCAAGTCATTTACAGCTCATATAAGGCCTGTCAAACATGAGGAACACCCACTTATAGCTCTGAGAAAATCGAGGGCTATCACCCAAACAATGAAATAATTAATTTCCTTATTTTACTATTCCGGCTCGACTTACCCAATCACTGTGAAGTCCTGGGGAGCCTTTCGGCCAGGGACGTTATTCCATTGAGCCTGCTATCGTCCGTTGTTTTTCCTCAGCCTCTCCCTGGTCCAGCTCATCCGCCGCCAGCCACCGTGTCACACTCAGTGTGTGTGCGTGTTTGATGGGTTTGCAGGGCCTGGTACTCGGTGGTGCGTCAGGAATTGGGTGGGCACAAAAAAGGAGGGGGCAGAGAAAGTGTGTGTGTTTTTCTGTGCAGCACAAAATGGCTGTGATGCTGGAGCCAAGGATGCTGAGCTTGATGACATCATCAGTGAGGCAGCGAGCATCGCTAATAAGGAGGGAGGGAGGGAGGAAGAGAGAGAATGAGTGAGAGAGGCAGGATGAGAATGTGGAGGGAGGAAGGGAGGGGGGTGGCTGAGAGAGGAAAATGAGGACAAGGAGGAAGTAGGAGAGCCAGCGAGCGAGAGAGGCAGGATGTGACTGAGGGGAAGATGGAGGAACAGAACGAAAATCAATAAAAGACGAGGGGGGGGAAGAGAAGCAGTCCTGCATCCATTCCCCACTCGTCTTTGCTGCTGTGTGAAAAAGTCAGCCAAATATCCCAGCATGCACTGCACATCCTTACTGAATACAGGCTTTGTAGAGAGCAGCCACCTCCAGCTGTGTACAGACAATAAGACAAATCTTCCTTTAATTCAGACCATTCTAGAATATTACCCACATTATTATCATCGTACACTCAGTTTTTACTGGTTCTACTTTTTATATTAATTATGTTAGGTAGCTAATGTACTGGAGGAGCTCTGGCCCAATATAATGATATGAAGGATAGAGCCATCTGGTGGACAGCTTGGGTATTCACAGTTCTGATGCTTTAATAACACCCCATAAACACTTTGCTAGCTTTAAAGGAATAGTTCGGCCAAAAACTGTCCACCAGATGTATCTATCCTTCATATCATTATATTGGGCCAGAGCTCCTCCAGTACAACACCGTCACAATCCCTGCAAGTCACATTTAAATTATGTTTATTAACAGAATGAATGGGTCTTATAGTAATTATTTTAATAAACATCGCAATCATTAAATTGCACATATGCTGTTCAACATATGTTTTCTATATTGTTAATACATAGTCATATCGGAATATTATGACCACCCATTGTTTCTAGATTTGCTGTCCATTATATCAGCTCTGTTTACCATATAGAAACACTTTGTAGTTCTATAGTTACAGTGGTGTTTGTGAACCCTTTAGAATTTTCTATATCTCTGCATAAATATGACCAAAACATCACCAGATTTTCACACAAGTCCTAACAGTCCTATAGAGAACCCAGTTAAACAAATGAGCCAAAGATATTATACTTGGTCATTCATTTATTGAGGAAAGTGATCCAATATTACATATTAGTGAGTTGCAAAAGTATGTGAACCTCTACGATTAGCAGTTCATTTGAAGGTGAAATTAGAGTCAGGTGTTTTCAATCAATGGGATGCCAATCAGGTGTGAGTGGGCCCCCTGTTTTATTTAAAGAACAGGGATCTATCAAAGTCTGCTCTTCATAACACATGTTTGTGGAAGTGTATCATGGTACGAACAAAGGAGATTTCTGAGGACCTCAGAAAAAGAGTTTGTTGATGCTCATCAGGCTGGAAAAGGTTACAAAACCAAACCATCTCTAAAGAGTTTGGCCTTCCACCAATCCACAGCAGACAGCTGTGACAAATGAGGAACATTCAAGACCATTGGGTTACCCTCCCCAGGAGTGGTCGCCCAACAAAGATCACTCCAAAGCAAGGCGTGTCTAGGTTGGTGATGTCCCAAAGGACCCAGGGTACTTCTAAGCAACTGAAGGCCTCTCTCACATTGGCGATGTTAATGTTCATGATCCCCCCCCACCATCAGAGACCACTGAACAACGATGGTGTGCATGGCAGGGTGCAATGAAAAGACATTGCTCTCCAAAAAACATTGCTGCTCGTCTGCAGTTTGCTAAAGATCACGTGGCGAGCCAGAAGGCTTTGGAAGAATGTTTTGGGACGGATGAGACCACAATGAGAACTTTTTGTTTAAAAGAAAAGCATTATGTTTGGAGAAAGGAAAACACTGCATTCCAGCTAAGAACCCCTTATCCCATCTGTGAAACATGGTGGTGGAAGTATCATGGTTTGGGCCTGTTTTGCTGCATCTGGGCAGGACGGCTTGCCATCATTGATGGAACAATGAATTCTGAATGATATCAGAGAATTCTAAAAGAAAATGTCAGGACATCTGTCCATGAACTGAATCTCAAGAGAAGGTGGGTCATGTAGCAAGACAACGACCCTAAGCACACAAGCCCTTCTACCAAAGAATGGTTAAAGAAGAATAAATTTCATGTTTTGAAATGGCCAAGCCAAAGTCCTGAGCTTAATCCAATGGAAATGTTGAGGAAGAACCTGAAGTGAGCAGCTAATGTGAGGAAACCCACCAACATCCCAGAGCTGAAGCTGTTCTGTACAAAGGAATGGGCTAAAATTCCTCCAAGCCGGTGTGCAGGACTGATCAGCAGCTACAGGAAACGTTTAGCTGCAGTTATTGCTGCACAGGGGGGTCACACCAGATGGGTGACACCGTGTCTATGGGTGGGCTAAGAATCAACTGTATACCCAGTAAAAACTGAAAAATGTTCATTGAAAATTTGAACTGAAAAATACACCTTGTCAGCATTCAGTGTCTTGTAACTTTATTATCGGCCATCAAAATTTCACTGCTTGGAAAATATCTGCAAAACATGATTAAAAACAGCTGCTGAAATAACGCAGGTTTTACCTCAAACGACTTCCTGCTCCCTACATAGGTGCTCTACATGCGCTTTGAGTTAAAGGTTACCCATGCTACTTAGTCGGCCTACACTCTGTGTCTGATTAAAAGGAATTCAGGATCGAGCCAGTCGGTGCAGCTCTTGGCAGAGAAAAATTAACAGCCTAGTGTAACAATGTGTTTGTAATAAATGACATTCTGTATTCTGCTTTATTGTGCAGGTAGGTCATTTCAATTGTGTATCACATGTTGTAAAGTGTCACTATCTTTATATTTTATTTTTTGCTGTAATGGTATTCATTTGTCCCATTCTCAATATTAAACTATGCCCTTGTTAATACCTTAGTTAGTAAAAGCACAATTTTTGTTGCCCACTCAAATAATTCAAGTGCCCACCCAAGATGGCACCCTAGTAACGCCTCTGGTATATGGGCTCTTTGTTAGTTAATGTACAGTAGGAGCTCTAAACGATCTGTGTTTATTATCCACATTACCTATGAGAACGTAAACATAATGATATGGAGGATAGAGCCATCTTGTGGACAGTGTGGGTGTTGACAGTTCTGACGTATTACACTCCATAAGGGCCGGGCGAGCTTTACATGAATAGCCAAAAATAAAGTACCATTTCTGCCACAGAGTAAAAAAGACTGACTTGCAATTTCACAACTCGGACATATTTCCCAATTCTGACTTAATATCTCACAGCTGCATTTTATTTATAAGCTCACCAAACAAGAAATTATTCATTTACATTTACAGCATTTAGCAGACGCCCTTATCCAGAGCGACTTACAATTGATACAGTATTACAATCCAAGCAATTGTGGGTTAAGGGTCTTGCTCAAGGACCCAACAGTGGCAGCTTTTGTCAGAGATGGGGTTTGAACCCTGGACCTTCTGTTCCAGAGTCCAGTACCTTAACCGCTAGACTACCGCTGTCCATTCACCTGTGAATGAAACGTACCTAACAGTGTAATACCTCCTCTAGCATGAATAACAGGTGCGATTCGGTTTGCCATGGACAAGTTTCTGAATGTAGGGAACATTAATGTACAGTGTTCAATCTTACTCGTTGTTCAAGGTAGTCCCACAGATTTAAGAGGATTCACATCTGGGGATTTTGTGGGCCAGTCCAGACGTGTGACTGGTCCTGAAGTGCCTACATACCCACAAACTATGAGATCAGACAAACTCATTCTTTGTGGGCTGCCATGGTAATGGAAACATGGGATTCAACAAGCTGTTCCGATTTTGCTCAGTTTCATACCTCACAAACTGGATAGCCACCCCCCTTGGTTCATATGTAGATAGAACTGCATAATTGTTCTGAAAAGTGCTGTTTAGACAGGGTGAGAAGCTTGATCCTGATTTAATTTGATCCTGGTGTAATACACAGTTAGCCTACTTATGAAGCCTTCTAAATATTGTGTGTGTGGGACTGTGGTAGCCTAGCGGTTAAGGTACTGGACTCTAGACCAGAAGGTCCAGGGTTTAAATCCCACCTCTGACAAGCTGCCACTGTTGAGTCCTTGAGCAAGACCCTTAACCCACAATTGCTTGGACTGTAAGACTGTACCAATTGTAAGTCGCTCTGGATAAGGGCATCTGCTAAAAAATGTTGGTTTGTGTTCCAGGCGTGGTTAGATATTTTATTAAAGAATACTGTTAGGGTTGAGATATTAGTACTGTCTGTACTGTATGCTGTTACTGGTAGATGTAAATCATTTTTGTTCTTCCAAAGTTCTAGAGTTCATCTAAAGCTCTTGCTGACACAGGTTTGTCTATCACTTAAGAAAATCAAAACTTCCTCTAAAAAGTGTCAAAGTGGGATATGAGGCCCACCAAGGTGCAAAGGCCACATATGGACAAACAACAGGCACCAACTTATTTACAAATCCAACTAATTATTGACCGTGGGTCCAAGGTGGACCAGGTTAAAGTCCATGTTCTAGACTACTGCACATCCAAAGATTAACTATGCAAATAAGCAATGCTCAAAAACATGTATGGGGTAAAAAGACATAATTGTTGTCTGTACAGTACTTTTTCTGATATCACATACTGTAACAATGATAAGGACAAACGTCTTCTTTACTTTGGAAAACGTTGGAGACGCACTGCTAATGTCCTCCTCAGACTGGAGGAATTTCAACTGTCACATGAAATAAAATTCTTACTTATGCTGAGCGCAGTGTTAAAATAAAAGGTACACAGCGCTTCCGTTACATTCACTGTAGTTAATTAACCAAGAAGACAAGGTGTCTGCTTATTTAGTATGTTTACTAATGGGGATACTCAGCTTTGGGAGCCAGAGCTCTACCACCTGAGAACATGTGTGTCATGTCTTGTTCTGAGTCTTGTCCCAGGGGTTTTATTCCCTGCTGGGTTTTGTGCTGGGTTCCGGTCTCTCGCTTGCCAGGGGTCCTTGCATTCCAAGTTCTCAGAAGGTTTTCTCAATACCATGAACACAAAGTTCGGACTAGCATACAGGAGGACGCAGTACGGTCATTCTGCAACTGAAACAGGAGTGTACTTGATGCAGTGGGGGAACTGATGACTGAGATGGCCATGGAAGAAGTTTGATTTTGTGTTCAGTAAATTATTTTTGTGTTGATCTGGGCATATGTTTTTCATCAGCGTCCTGCTGGAAGGTCCAGTGATGACCATTTTTAATTTCGGTTCAATTTCTAGGCATGCCAGTAAATGTGGCACATTGTTTTGTTAAAAATAATTAGTTATTGGTGAGGGATTTTATTTTTGTCATACTAAATTTACTTTTTTTAATCATGTTTTTATTGTGACATTAAGTTAATTCACCAAAAGGGGAATTTTTCACAATCCTTTTTACTCATCTTTACCAAGCGTGCCAATAATTGCTGGCACGGCACTATGTGCTTATGGGTCAAAACAGGTGAATTTAGTGTTGATACACAAACATTGTGCCAATGCACAGTGTACTATCACACATGTAAAGGCTGATCAGGCTTTAACTGGGCAGTACTCGGTAAGCATCCAACAGTAAACTTGCACTGGGAACACCCACTAGCAACCAGCAAACAGGAATTTGGGTGACGCGAGGTGAGACTATGACGCTGAGAGTTGAAGAGTTTGGACTGACATAAGCAAGTCTGAGCCGGACTGATCCACTCTGCTGGGACCTGAGTGTGTAATTCAGAAATTGTCTCACTGGCCCTCTGTCGTCACATTCAGGCACGTACAGACATTAATCAAACAATAAACTGATATTTGATTTATGCGCCTACAACCTAAACCAGCTGCTATATATTTCTGATTTAGGTTTTTAAGGGTTCTGGGGACCAGCTGTGTCCAGGATAATAGTTTGTGCCCAAAATCTTGGTCGTCATAAATGATTTTCCTTTACAAAATGCAGCAAGTATTTTTGAAAAACTTAAGTCAAACAAGCACTTTCTGGTACGGGTGCCTGAACTGACACTGATTAAAGCATTTAGTGTGGAAGTAACGCGTTAATAATCAAGAACAAAGCTTAGGTTCAGGTATTCATTATATAATGGTTGTTATGAAGGTCATTCAGGGATCACTTAGTGTGGGACTCAATTAGGAATTAATGTGCTAATAAGAATGTAGCTCATGTTTTTGCTTATCCTACATGTTACAAAATATAATAGTTTTTTGTTTCTACAACATTTGCATTAATATCTTCCTCATGATGAACAATCCATGCCAAACTAGATCAAAGCTGGCACAAACACTAACAATCCCAATGGAAAAACTCAATGGCAGCGTGCTTATTAATACATTAATTTCTAACCAACATACTGTACAATGCTTACTTTCAAACTGTGTGTGTGTGTTGGGTGTGTTTTCAATTTCGGCCAATCCATTCCTCTAATGGGGTCGACTGCTCTTTGGAGCCAGTAAACAAGTAGTGTTTCATCAGGAAAAATCAATACGAGTGCGTAATCAGTTGTACCTTTTACATATTATCCCAAACCCGGCAAGATTTCATAATGAGCAAACATACGAACATTTTGTCCAGATAAAATTTTGCAGCTGATTACCAATCCTGTTCTTGAAGATCTTCCTTCATAGAGAAATGTCTAAAAAGACTATGCAAGTGAAATTTCCCTGTTTCCTGCTTCCCCCTTACCCAGAAAGTTAACTGCAGCAACAAGTAGTGACGAGCAAAGGGGAGTACGGGTCTCAGGAGTAGCGTTGCAGTCAAGACCGCTATAGCCGAGTCCGAGACCAAGACTGGGAGAGGCTGAGACTGAGACGAGACCGAGACCAGATTAAGATTTTTTCAATCTTTTTTTTATCATAGAATGAAAAGAAGAAAATGTAATTAGTTTGCAATTCACTTTACATTGATTATGCATTATACAATTATAGTTATTACTAAATAATATTATATTTCTTCAGAGATTTTGTAAAATGTAACAGTAAATGATATATAGCCTAAACTTGTTATTAATTATTATTATATTATAGTCTTTAGTCAAACTAAGTTAATTGAAGTTTTGGAAGCAAATGATGGTGATGATTCTGTTTCCCTTCTTCCTGCCAAACTTAAATCAGAATCACCACACCTGAATATAAACAACAACATCCATTCTATCCATTTTTATTATTAAATGTGAAAACATAATAATAATAATAATAATAATAATAATAATAATAATAATAATAATTCCTGATTTTACAAACACGGTAAAGTAAAGCGAGTGGGCGAAACCTTGAGTCCTCCTTATCCCGAAACAAAACCGAGTCCAAATGGGTTCATGACCAAGACGAGACCGAGCCTGAACTCAAGTACTACAACACTACTCAAGAGTTCTCAGTTCACGTAAATTTTTGTTTCCAGTGATTTGTTATAAGGACCATTTGCAAAACTTGACATTTAGATTTGGTCCATATTTCCAGGAGTGTGATATTAGCAAAAGGGGACAAGTCCAAATTATAGATGTGTCCACATACTTAAGTGCAATATTGTAATAGTGTAGCTGGAATTAGCATATGCACAAAACAAATGAATACAGTCATGAACAGTAAGAAATGGTCTGGTAGAATATTCACAGAGCAGATTTATATCTCATCACTGTTGCTCTGTGTAGAGAATGGAAGAGGGAGGAAGGTGGGGAGGGTCCGTGCAGTGACGCATGACTAACCCACCAAATAGTCTAGGGTCAAAGACCTGTTTGGTTTTAAATATTTGCAAAAACATCAAGCTGACACCAGACTGAGTAAGTGAGCAAGTTAAACCATGTCATCACTGAGTTCGATCTGCAGGGGTGCGCGCCTCCTCGGGCAGCATGCGGCTGCTCTGGAGTGCTGTTCCGTGCAGTGCAGGAGAACGTGCTCATCCTCACTGCACGTGTCACCCCCGGCATGCATGCTGCGGCCACTTGAGGTGCCCAACCGCTACCTGTTTGGACCGGGACCCTCTAATGTGCCACCTCGCATATTGGCTGCTGGAGGGAGACCAATCATTGGTCACCTGCACCCAGAATCATACCAGGTAAGAGCACAGGAGTAGTTTTTGACACACACTGTATCTAGCACGCAAGAGACCTTTAGGTCGCTCTGGGGTGCGGTACCAAAGTGTGAACAAGCTTGGACACGAATTACATGAACTATATAAAGTCAAACACTTCATTTTTGTTTAGTCTACACAAGAACAAATGTCTAAACAATGAAATAATATCAGACTTACAAATAAAAAACTTCAATCATGAAGCATTTATGATTCAAAAGCACAAGATTTATAACTACTAGATGAAAATCATAATAAAGGGTATCTGTAGGCATTTTTGAGTTATTGACTAAAAAACAATGTGTATTTAATACTGTATACATTTATAAATCTTACAGTGTAGAAAACAGCTAAGTTTACTTATTTTTATGTATTGAAGTGACTGGGTTCAGATGCACTACATTAAAATGGGAAACGTTTATTAATACATAAATACCGATTTGTTTAAGTCAACTGGGTTAAGGATCATTTTCATTGCATATGGCTGGTGTGACATCTTTTATCTAGCTTATTTTATTTAGATTTAGATTTAAGGACGTCACTCCATCCTAGGACACACACACACACACACACACACTAAGGGCACGTTAGAGACACCAAATAACTTAACCTGCATATCTTTGGCTGGTGGGAGGAAACCTGGAGGAGTACCTGGAGTACACCCATGTGGCAACGAGGAGGACATCCAGGACCCAGACCGCTCCATCTGGGGATTGAACCCAAGACCTTCTCGCTGTGAGGGGGCAGTGCTACCCACCAAGCCACCACACCGCCGAAATCAAATGCAAAATGTCTAAAAAACATAAGTTACCAGGTTAAGCTTAAATTATCCCACTCTATATTACCAGATACTTCATTTATTTCTTGTTTCATAAAAAGAAGAAAGAGAACCAAGACCACACAAGAAGGTCCATTAAGTTAGAATTGTAAGAAAAGTCATTAAATACTAGGCTTTAAAACAATATATGCCAGGTAAGGACCATCAGAAACAGCGCATGGTTGGTTTGTTTGTTTATTTGGTTAATTTAACATCACTATCAGCATCAGTGGCCATTCAGCGACACTCACAAGGTTACATCAAGACTAGTCATATATACACTCAAGTCAATGCCGATTTAGTGTAATCTATTAACCTAATGCATGTCTTTGGACTGTGGGAGTACCCGGGGTAAACCCACACAGAGGACATCCACCTGGGAATTGAACCCAGGACCTTCTTGCTATGAGGCAGCAGGGCTAGCCACTGAGCCACCATGATGCCCAGCATGGACTGGAGCATGGAGCTACAGCTAGCCAGATGGGAAGCCACTGACAAGACAACTTCACCAATAATTAACCATTCTCCTGCACAAAATGGGGAGTGCAATGATACTTTAGAAAGTTTAAATTCCACAAAAGCAAAAGTGTGCAAACATTTTTAAAAACTGAATAATTAAAAATAACTAATGATCTCTATGCCAGTTAAACATGAGCTACTCTGCTAGACCTTTCAGCTAACTATAGACAGCTACCTAACCCTATTGTTAAAACAGGCCAATAGAGATCATAATACTGCTGTTACTATTGGTAGTTTACCAGCTGTTAGCTTGTTAGCTAATTATTGTACTCTCTCATGCAAGGACTGTTGGACATTTTAATGCCCATGCAATACATTGTGCTGGTAAAACCTGGAAAATCCCAGAGGAAAGACAAAGCAAAAAGGATTTCTCTTTTATATCTCTGTAGTCTCTAGACACCAAGGAGATCAAATGGACAAAGACGACAATCCTTTACCATAAGTGTCCTGCTGCTCAAATGTGTCTCCTCTTGAGTTGTAGTACAGATCTCAATATAGTCTCACTGTGTGCTCAGGTTTTCCAAAATAACACTTTACTAAAGACAGGAGTCACAATTATGACCTCAACCATTTATCAAAACTAAGAACTTTTGATGCTGTGCAAATAAGTCCCCGGAGGCATCAAAAGTTAAACATTTGTGCAATAACATTTTCCTCTACACTGCCATACAGTGGGCAAGGTCTGTTACAAAGTTTCTCATTTTAATTTCTTTTGTAGATTATGAACGACATTAAGGAGGGGATCCGGTACGCATTCCAGACCTCCAACCCAATGACTCTAGCGATGAGCAGCTCTGGTCATGCTGCGATGGAGTGTGCGGTCTTTAACACGGTGGAACCTGGGGAGAGTGTACTGGTGGCCATAAACGGAGTGTGGGGGGAGAGAGTTGCTGAAATAGCAGAGAGGATGGGTATGATTTTTGTTTTTATATTACAAATGTAATGATATGGAAGCACAATTAATACATTTATATATTTAGTTTATTGTTAGATATGGTGGGTTCACTCACTTGTAATAATATACAATACTATTTAATATATACATACATGTAGTACATGTGGCTCAGAGGTAAGAGCCAGCTGCTGGAAACAGCAGCTCCCAGGGATATGGGTTTGAACTCTGGACCACAAAACCACATGTGGGCAAAAGTATTGGGACACAAACCGACATGTGGGCAAAAGTATTGGGACACAAACCGACATGTGGGCAAAAGTATTGAGACACAAACCGACATGTGGCCAAAAGTATTGGGACACAAACCGACATGTGGCCAAAAGTATTGGGACACAAACCGACATGTGGCCAAAAGTATTGGGACACAAACCGACATGTGGCCAAAAGTATTGAGACACAAACCAACATGTGGCCAAAAGTATTGGGACACAAACCGACATGTGGCCAAAATATTGGGGATAACAAACACGACAGTGGCCAAAAAGTAGTGGACACAAACCAACATGCTGGCCAAAAAAAGTATTGGGACACAAACCAACATGTGGCCAAAGGTATTGGGACAAACCAACATGTGTACAAAAGTATTGGGACACAATACCAAACCATGTGGCCAAAAAGTATAGGGACACAAACCAACATGTGGCCAAAAGTATTGGGACACAAACCAACATGTGGCCAAAAGTATTGGGACACAAACCAACATGTGGCCAAAAGTACTGGGACACAAACCAACATGTGGCCAAAAGTATTGGGATACAAACCAACATGTGGTCAAAAGTATTGGGACACAAACCAACATGTGGCCAAAAGTACTGGGACACAAACCAACATGTGGTCAAAAGTATTGGGATACAAATCCACATGTGGTCAAAAGTATTAGGACACAAACTCACATATGGCCAAAAGTATTGGGACACAATTCACATGTGGCCAAAAGTATTGGGACACAATTCACATGTGGCCAAAAGTATTGGGACACAAACCTACGTGGCCAAAAATATTAGGACACAAACTCACATGTGGCCCAAAACATTGGCACAGAAATCCACGAGGCCAAATGCAGATCTAGTTTACATATTGCTAGCCTATTAAATTAGTAAGAGAAGGAAATATAAAAATGCAGCTGCGAAGTAACAGATACAAAGCTAAAATAAATAATGAAGCGACAGAATAAGAATAAAACATAGATAAAATAATTAATTAATATATTTTTATAACCTTTACCTCAATCTGCACAGGTGCCAAAGTTCACAAAATGGTAAAATCTCCTGGTGGATGTTTCACAAATGAAGAAATTGAAAAGGTAAAGTTTCTCTTTTACAACTTTCTTTCTTATGGTAATGTTTCACTCTGATAGTCATAACGCTGCTCCAGCACTACTGACCTGGCACTGCTGTACCCTTGAGCAAGTTAATAATTGTAGATTGTTAGCAATATATCAGTTTTAAGTCCCTCTGCATCTAAATGTACATGTAAAATTACACTCCAACATTTCGTATCTTTATTTTCTGTAATATACATTTTTCTTAATTTTTTCTAAAAGGGGTCATGATCAAATCAGTTTGACTTTAGCTGTTGTTACCGATATATCACTTTAATATCCACTATTAATATGGTCTATATACATTTTCACATTGTGTATAATATTAGTGGAATTTCTTTCCGAAGTAGAATACTGAATTTCTTTTTTATAAAACCCTTCCACAGGCGCTCTCCAAACACAAGCCGGTTTTGTTTTTTCTCACACATGGAGAATCATCCTCTGGACTCGTACACCCTATAGATGGCATTGGAGACATGTGTCGCAAGTAAGGAATATCACACAAACACATACACAGGTCTGATTTTACCTTCATGAATGGAACAACTGGAATCACCTTCTTCCTCAGCACATAGTTTGGTATCACTCCACACAGCCTCAGATTCAGAAGGTGGGCAATAAAGTCTGGTGAGAGAATAGTATATTAGAGATAGTTTGGTTGACAAGTTATTGCCTGTTTTGCAATAAAACGCCTGTGTGAGGCACAGAAGCTGAACCAACAGACACAAACACTGGAACTTAAATACATCTAAAGCCCTCATTTATTCGGCTTTGACTAGTCGCAGCTAAAGTATAGGACAGAAAACTGTACAATATCGAAAGGAGGACTGTTTGGAGCTGTCATGTGCTGGTACCCCTGGTCTGCTTGCACTAATACAGACTCGACACCTCAAACCTGGAGGAACTATGAAACCCCTGATGAGGCGGAACAACAGCCACATATAACAAAGGCACGGAATAAGACTGTGTGAACTTAGAAGATGAACAAGAAACCAGGGCAAAACGTGCCAGCAGAGAGAATGTACAATCCAAACGACAATTAGCAGATAAGGTTCTATGCACAAGTTCAAGGTCACCCTGTTCCACTGGGCAGGAGCTCCCAGTTCATATCTCTGTTCCACTGAGCAGGAGTTCCCAGTGCATGTCTCTGTTCCAATTGGCAGGAGTTCCAGGATCATGTCCATGTCTGTAGGTACCGACTCTTTATTGGTCAATTCCGGTCTCGAGTCGAGTTAAACCTGCATGTCTGATGGCCGACTCCCTGTTGGCTTCATCCTGGTGTACAGTTTTGTTCTGGTAGCATCTGGGTCTTCAATATCTGTGGACTGCCTTTACAATGGTCTAGGGGTACCTCTGGATCTAAAGGGCTGGATCTGTGACAGCAAACTGGGTATCTTTATTTTAACCAGAAATGAATAATGCCTTATTCTACATTAATCCTCCTCCATATACAACACTCCAAGTTAAAATTTCTCCCTTGTGGCACTGCTCCTAGACACTACATAATTATTTACAGTACTCACATTATACATAGAACAGGGTATTCAGTCGTGAATGAAGATGAATTAGAGTTTATAGTGGTATTCATGTTAACATTAATCAATCTAGCTTTAAGGAACTTACTGTAGTGACTTCTGATATCCAATACAGTGGGCATGCTGTAGTAAAAATAATAAAAAACTAGGTATAGCTAAATATTAACATTTCAAAAACATAAAAAGTCATTCTATTTCAGTTCGTCATAAAGTTGCGTTAGCTAGCTAATTGTAGTTCTAAGCGTTTAAATTAATGGAGATCTAATCCCGCTAATGCTGTAATACCTACTTTCTAAATGTCAACTTTAAAGCCAGAATATACTGTAAGGAGTTTATTAAAGGTAAATTTGTCGAATCACCGCATAATTTATTCTTATTTTCTGATATAGGCTCTCACCGGATTAAAAAACTAGGTTAATTCACCTAAGCAGGAATGACCGTTAGCGTCTCGAGCACTTAATCAAATTTAAATTTGAGCTGAGGCGTCTCGCGCTGCAACGGTTAGAATCTCTCTGTTCCACCATTACGGATTTGAGATTTAATATTAGATATAGATATAGATATAATAATAATAATAATAATAATAATAATAATTGCTATGATTATTATCATTATTATAAGGATGAATGCAGGTTATATTGACAATATTAACACTATACTATTACTATTTGTAGTAGCAGAGTAGTATACCGATGATTATAGTCAACAAACCAATTATCTAAAACTTCCCAGAAAACAGGATCATTTTATAAGATAACAACACATTCAAGTATTGCTAGATTTTTGGGTAGAAAATATGAACATATACAAAACAATTTCTTCAACTGAATTAAAAGATGAATTATTCTAAAGACTTAAAACGTAAAAGAAAAGTTTGTGATCCGATTTCAGATATAACTGCTTGTTTTTGGTGGATGCGGTGGCGTCTCTGGGAGCTGCACCTATTCTCATGGACAAACAGAGTAATCAAACACTTACCAAACACATATTCATTAAGTAATAAGCTGTAATTCAGTTTTTCTTGGTGTAACATAACATATATCTCTATTCTACCGCCACAGAGATTGATATCCTGTACACGGGCTCACAGAAGGCCTTAAACGCTCCTCCAGGCACAGCACCCATTTCATTCAGTGAGAGAGCATGGTGAGCTCTTGTGTATGCCAGAGGGTTGGGAATGTTGATATCTAAATTCCTTGGCTAGGGTGGCGCAGTGGCTAAAGTACTGGATTGTTGACCAAGTTGGGTCATTGAGCCAGCCTTTTAACCCTCAACTGCTAGGACTGCAATTTGTAAGATTGGATCAGTTGTCAGTCACTGAGGAAAATTTATGTTTAGTCATGAAGCAGATGACGTTGTTCAGGGTGACTTAGAAGGTACAGTTCAAGTATTTGTGGGATAAGCTTGGCAATGCTGGGACTTTTACCCTGGACCTTCTGGTCAGTAGTCCAGCACCATTACCACTGCATCACCAAAGTATTTGTTGTTTGTCCATGCTTGATATATACTGTTCTGTTCACCCTGTATATATTCTGTTGGTATCATGCAGCCAAAAGATGTTCAACAGAAAAACTAAGCCTGTGTCCTACCTGTTCGATATGACTCACCTGTCCAACTACTGGGGCAACGATGGCAAGCCTGCACGAGAGTAAGCATTCAATACTGACATCAGAAAGATTTAATTTATTTTAGGGCTAAAATTTGTCAAAAGCCATGCTGTATTCACTCTGTTCTGTAGATACCACCACACGGGGCCTGTCTCTGGGTTCTTTGCCCTGAGGGAGAGTCTGGCTATTCTTGCTGAGAAGGTAATATCATTATTGTACGGAGACATAAACAAATTTACAGAGACTAAAGCATATAAGCATACAAATATTTATAGAGTGGCACCTCGGTTCTCATCGTTAATTCGTTCCAAAAGGCTTCTCGAGAACTGGAGGATTCAGTTTTCCTCTCGGTTGGCTGTAATCGGCAACCATTTTAGGACCCATTGGGACTAAGAGTACAGTACTGTAAAATAACAAAAAAAAAAAAAAAAACAGCAGAGATCTGGAGATCTATTATGAACCAGAATCATTGTGTACTCAATTGAGAGTCGAGTTTCGGCTAAAATGCGCAGCTCGACTCATACAAGTTTAAGCAAGTGCGTCGAGTACTGAGCAACCACAGAGAACCAAGACAATTTTTTTCTAGTCAAAATACATTGAGAACCAAATTAGACGAGCTCCGAGGTGGTCGAGATCCAAGGTACCACTGTACAAGTCCACTGTTTATTAAGTCAACGGAAAACATTCATACCTTCACCTTCACAGTTTTTGCATATGATTTTTTTAGGGCCTGGAGAACTCCTGGAGAGAACACAAAGAGGTGGCAGAGTATCTGTGGAAGGGTTTGGAAGACCTTGGCCTGAAACTGTTCATCAAAGACAAGGTGAGACAATCATCAGCTCTTCAGGATCTACAGGTCTTAACCTGTCTTAAAACCATGTAAATCAAGTGCTTTTTTGCTTTAAGGATTTGAGGCTGCCCTCGATCACCACCATCGCCATTCCTGATGGATATAACTGGAAGGAGTTGCTAATGTACCTATTGAAACATCACCAGATGGAGATAACGGGAGGACTGGGACCTTCTATTGGCATGGTGAGGAAACACAAGATGTTAATAGAGAAGTGTTTACCTATCATACACACCTGAACTACAAATGAGCCAGCCTGTAGCCTTGTGCTTATCCGGATTTTTAGGCTGTGTTCGCACAGCCAGCTCAAACTGAATTTAAGCTCAAACCACATTTGCATACAGTTTCAAATCGGATTTAAGTTATTGTAGTATTGCTATTGTTTGGCTTGGCATCATTTAACTAAATGCTTATCACAGAAAAAGGTGGAAATAAATAAGGTGGAGTGTTTGAATCGCAATAAATTTAATAAAGCTGTTTGTTTTCATAATATGTGGGATTATGATGAGAAACATTATTTCTCATTTTGGGATCTTTTTCTGAGGTCCTCAGAAATCTCCTTTGTTTGTGCCATGATACACTTCCACAAACGTGTTGTGAAGAGCAGACTTTGATAGATCCCTGTTCTCTAAATAAACACCTGATTGGCATCCCATTGATTGGAAACACCTGACTCTAATTTCACCTTCAAATGAACTGCTAATCCTAGAGGTTCACATACTTTTGCCCCTCACTAATATGTAATATTGGATCATTTTTCTCAATTAATAAATGACCCAAGTATAATATTTTTGTCTCATTTGTTTAACTGGGTTCTCTTTATCTACTTTTAGGACTTTTGTCAAAATCTGATGAGGTTTTAGGTCATATTTATGCAGAAATATAGAAAATTCTAAAGGGTTCACAAACTTTCAAGCACCACTGTATATCAGAGTTGCTGTTAAAGTTGTTTAAACATTGACGTGATTTATCTGTGCACTAGCTGATGAGACTGGGACTGATGGGTTACAACTGCAGCAAATACAACGCAGACAAAGCTCTGGCAGCCTTGAACGACACTCTGAAAAACTGCAAAAAACACAAGGCCTAGAGCCGACGTTGGATCTCAGTCAGCACACCCTGCAGTGTTCATGGACAAAATGTCTGTGTGGATTCCAAGCACCAGAGAGAACTTAACACTTTCAATGTGTGTTAACGTGACCCGTCATAATGGGATGAATGTCCATTAAATATGATCATTTTAATCTTTGTTAGTCATCAGTTGACATAAATAGTATGTGTGCCATGTAAAGTAAACTATGTGTTTGTTTGGCATTTGGAGTATGTGGAATATGCCTTTATCCAAAGTGGCTTAACAGTAAGGCAGAAACCAGTCGATCCCAGTCTAAACACACAACGAATCTGGGATTCCCACCATTCCTCGGATTTGAACCTTGTGCTCAATGAAATGTATAGTACTAATTAGTTTAAAGTACACTTAAATGTATCAGACACTGAGCTTTGACTTTTCAAAAAGCCTGGATATGAGAAAATGATCTTATTGTACTGGTGTATATGTATAAAAATAAAACCTGTTCCTTCTAAACACTCTTTATGGCTAAAATAATTATCTAAGAATACACTACAATTACTTCTAAGGGAGGGCCAGATTAAAGCCCTCAGAATAAGGGCACCCCTGGTCAGGCATGTGCTACTGACCCCATCGCCATGACTTGAGGTACACATATCCTGAACAGAGCACCCCACTCAATTCCACAAGAGCAGAAGATGACAAATATGATGTCATACCTAAGCCCCTAATGGGCGCTTTTGCACCAGAGGAACTTCTTCAACGTTCTTAGAACCGTGTTTGCGCCACAGGAACTGGCAGCGATTGTAGTTTCTAGAAGGCTGTGTATAGGGAATTTTTTAGCTTCTAATTCAACTTCTTCTATAAACACAGGTTTTATGAATTCCACTTCTAAACCATGTCTGTCACAGCATACAAACGTTAACAAATCACTTTATCCAGGTACAGTCGTATGAAAAAGTTTGGGCACCCCTGATAATTTTCATGATTTTAGTTTATAAATCATTGGTTGTTCAGATCAGCAACTTGAGTTAAATATATCATATAGCAGATGAACACAGTGATATTTGAGAAGTGAAATTAAGTTTCCATGGATTTACAGAAAGTGTGCAGTAATTATTCAAACAAAATTAGGCAGGTGCATAAATTTGGGCACCCCAGCAGAAAAATTACATCAATATTTAGTAGATCCTCATTTTGTAGAAATAACAGCCGCAAACGCTTCCTACAGCTTCCAGTCTGGATTCTGGTTGAAGGTGCTTTGGACCATTCTTCTTTAGAAACATCTCCAGTTCAGTCAGGTTTGATGGTTTCCGAGCATGGACAGCTCACATTTGTCTAGGGACTGAGATGGCCATTCCAGAATGTTGTACTGGTTCCTCTGCATGAATGCCTTAGTAGATTTTGAGCAGGGTTTTGGGTCGTTGGCCTCGGTGCAACTTTGTCACTGATTCTTGAACATTGTTCTCAAGAATCTGGAGATATTAACTGGAATATGCGATCCTCAACTTTAACAAGATTCCTAGTACCTGCACTGGCCACACAGTCCCGCAGCCTGATGGAACCGCTACCAAATTTTACTGTGGGTAGCAAATGTTTGTCTTGGGATGTGTGCCGCTCCTTGTTATGTCCAAATAACTCAATTTTAGTTTCATCAGTACACAGCACTTTATTCCAAAATGAAGCTGGATTGTCCAAATGTGCTGTAGCACACCTCAAGTGACTGTGGCGTGTCTGCAGAAAAGGCTTCTTCTGCATTACTCTCCCATACAGCCTCTCCTTGTGCAAAGTGTGCTGTATAGTTGAACGATGATTAGTGACACCATCTGCAGCAAGATGAGGTTGTAGGTCTTTGAAGGTGGTCTGTGGCTTGACTATGACTGTTCTCACCATCCTTCGCCTCTGCTATCTGAGATTTTTCTTGGTCTGCCACTTCGGGAGTTCCTTAACTAGAACTGTGCCTGTGGTCTTCCATTGCCTCACTATGTTCCTCACAGTGGAAACTGACAGCTGAAATCTCTGAGAGAGCTTTTCCCTTTCCCTGAACCATGATGTTGAACAACCTTTGTTTTCAGGCCATTTGAGAGTTGTTTTGAGGCTCCCATATTGCCACTCTTCAGAGAAGATGCAAAGAGGAGAAAAACTTCCAATTGGCCACCTTAACCCTTTATCATAGTTGGACTCACTTGTGTATGTAGATCAAGGGTCAGTGAGCTTACAAAACATATTTTGTGTTCCAATAATTAGTGCTAAAGGTATTCAAATGACAAGGGTGCCCAGATTTATGGCACCTGCCTAATTTGGTTGAATAATTACTGCACACTTTCTGTAAAACCTATAAACTTAATTTCACTTCTCAAATATCACGGTGTTCATCTGCTATATGATATATTTACCTGAAATTGCTGAGCTGGACAACCAATGATTTATAAAGAAAAATCATGAAAATTATCAGGGGTGCCCAAACTTTTTCATACCACTGTAAAAATTGGTGTCATTAGTTGTTGGTCTAATTAAATTCAGTTCATATTCCTACCCATGTTTGGAAGAATGCTTGTAAAAAATATACTATGTAATTGCGTTATAATCTGCTTCCACTCCAAACAACAATCGTGTCACTCCGTTCTCCGTCCGCTCCCATGTTCTGGACGGAGGAGATGCACCACTATTTTGAGTTGTATAAGTGAAATTCACACTCGTGGGTTCCTTGTAGCTTCCTTCACTCAAACTACATCGCCCACAATCCCCGGCCGGGTCATGTGGGCTGCGCGGATCCATCAGGGTCTCCGCTCCAGTCCGCGAACGCTAGATTGCTGATTGAACACAGCCGGGTAGAGCTGTATATAAGCTCGAGTGTTGGTCATGTTCGTTGGTCATGTTGTCTCGGTTTCGCCTGAGCATACCGTGCACCCAGTTGTATCAGGATTATGCCTGTTTCCAATTCCGAATGTGGATTTAGCTCCATGGCTAGTGTTTGGCATCCTTACACCCTTTGTTTTAGTTTCCCCATCTCCCCCGATGCTTCATTTGTGTCTTTGTTCTTTGCCGGGTGGTTTTCGTCACACGTATGTTTGCTGTGTTTCTCTTCTGGTTAATGAAACTTTACTTTGATTGGAACCTGCGCTCGTCTCTCCTGATTCATCCAGTCGCACTCGTTACACCCTGGAACAAATGTACTTCAACAAATCGACGGAGCTCCGCAGGGGATATTTCCTCCCCAATTAGTCCCTAAAACTGTTTGGTGTGAACCTGTTTGGTTAATGTCACAGGTTCCAGCCAAGGACCAGTTCACAAAACCAGCTGGGTTATGTGATCATCACAGCCTCATTTTATTCCATTTATAAGAAAACAAAACTCTTACAAACAAGGCAAATTCCTTGGTGAGACTGGATCAATGCGGAAAGCAAAAGAAACTGTTTTTAAACTAAACATATGAGACTCATTTTAAGATTAAAACATGAACAATCGGATATTTTCTTCAAACCAAAACAGCGTCTGCTAACCTCAAAAAACTGAAATATCCCTGACCAAAATAAAACCTTACCTCATAAAATAATACACCTTAAGCAAATCACGGCCAAGTCGGCAAAAAGCTACACAAATGACAAATTGCTGTCATTAAGTGCTAACAAATCAGTGAACAGTACGAACTGCGTGACTACACGAGGTCACCGCGGCTCCTCCTGAAGTGCGCGTTCACTCTGGACAGTCGGATCCAGATGTTTAGGCTGATCAGGGAGTACAGCTGAAGGTCCTGCATCCACACCAGCATCATCCGGACTTTTCCGTCCGCATCCTCGTAGCTCAGCACAAACTGCTCCCCGTCATAGCTTTCGCACGGCACGCGCGACTGAGCCAGGGTGAGAGCGGCGGGTGAGCTGACGCACCACACCGGCTTCTTATCCGCATCCAGCACCGACACCGTCATCATGCAGCAGTTCTGCCGGGACAACAGCGGGGTTTCATTCAGAGACTTGCATGATTCTGCAGCCCCGGAATAAAAGGCATCCTTAGGAATCACAGATGAAAAAGGAGACCGAAATCTAACTGGGCAAAAGTCTTAGGCCACCATTAGATCATACCATATGTGTGGTACCATATGAACATATATAAATATTTATTAGTCTCTTTATTAAAATACAACCACAAAACACAGGGAATTTGTAATAATATTCCAAATGTACTTCAAATACACCGTGTTCCAGAGAAGATCTGTTTTGCTTCCCAACAGCAAATCCTTAGAAACATAAACGTCACTAGTACACTGAACATCAGATTCAGATTATTAGATGTTTGTGTCTTCAAATTAGTCCGCAACACTGTATAACTAAAAACCATTCATATGTCAGGCAGAGGAAGCAGACTCCCAAACCCAACACTAGGAGGTGCTACAAAGCAAAAGAATCCTGGCAAATATATTGATAATGAAACGACTGTAAAAACACTTCCACATCAACTTACCACAAAACTGTTTTCTTTTCTGAGCAATATTAAATACTCATAAAAGTTCATCACCCTAATTTTGTATTTCTTTAAATAATACACCTGTTCTATCGGACGTTATGGTGCTTGATCATTTTCTTCATTTAACAACGGCTAAAAATGTTGTGTTACCTTGATGTCTCCCTGCAGCCCCTTGGCCTTCCAGGGGAAACTGATCTTGGCTGAGAAAGGAGAGCGTTTTGGCCATGGAGACATGTTGGAGATGTTAACGGGTCGTAACCACAAGGATTCACGATGGACATCATCTGGTGAGGACATACAGTGGGGCAAAAAAGTATTTAGTCAGCCACTAATTGTGCAAGTTCTCCTACTTAGAAGGATGAGAGAGGTCTGTAATTTTCATCACAGGTACACTTCAACTATGAGAGACAAAATGAGGAAAAAAAATTAAATTACAAATACATGGTGGAAAATAAGTATTTGGTCACCCAAGCAAGATTTCTGGCTCTCACAGACCTGTAACTTCTTCTTTAAGAAGCTCTTCTGTCCTCCACTCGTTACCTGTTTTAATGGCAGCTGTTTAACCTTTTATTTCCTCGGTTATGTTACAAAGTATTGAGTTGAACTTTAGTTATTGACCAAATACTTATTTTCCACCATGATTGACAATTAAATTCTTTAAAAATCCTACAATGATTTCCTGGATTTTCTTTCTCATTTTGTCTCCCACAGTTGAAGTGTACCTATGATGAAAATTACAGACCTCTCTCGTCTTTCTAAGTAGGAGAACTTGCACAATCAGTGGTTGACTAAAACGTTTTTACACACACACACATACTCCTAAGAGAGAATATATATTGTGATTCACCAAAGAGAGAGCTTTACCTATCTTACAGAGCACCTTTGTGTAACAACGATGCATGATGCGTCTGACCGAGTTGTGCAATAGCATGAGCACCGTGTAACCATGGAGACTGCAGCGTGGGGTGACATCATCATATAAGGGGCTGATCTCTGCTGGTCTGTACGAGCTGCAAAGTGTGCGAGAGGCAGAGAGAGCGGGAGTTAAGTGCGTTATTATTATCACACAGCCATACAAACCCTGCCCGTCAGTATTAACGAAGAAGGCTCTGAAACTATCAGCGTACCAGAACACTGTTCCGAGTACACTTCTTTCCACAAGCTGGTGGAAGTGCAGGGTGGCCATGATGAAGGCGATTGTCCAAGTCCCCTAAATATAGAATAAAGGCATACAAATTAAGGTCACATGCTTCCTCGAGACTCAAAATCCACGACCCAAAAAAAATTAACATACAGCCCTCAAAGCCATGCAAATCTCCAATGTAAACATTTAATCAATCTGACTGGGGAAAAAAGCTCCACATTTGCAACCCCAAATCAGAAAAAGCTTTGATAGTACAGTGTTTATACATTTACTTTTAAGTCATTGCAGACAGTATGAACCTGAGATATTTCTTTTTTTTTCTGGTCAAAATAACACCTGAATCACTCGGTATCCTCGGTGCCAAAACGACTCAAGTGTTGTCAGAAGTAATGGAAATGTTAAAGTGGTAAACGCTTTACCCTCCCAACTTTTTCTAGAATGTGTCACAGGCCTGAAATGCAGGAATGGACGTCTATGAATAAGCCAAACAAAGTAGACCAGACAAAAAGTGAAATATCTCGGGTTCATACTGTCTGCAATGAAATAAAAGTCGACGTATTTTTTATTGCCATTTTCCATACTGTCCCAGGTTTTTATCTGATTTGGGGCTGTACCTTTCTCGTGTGCATCTTCTGCAATCTGAACGTAGGGATAAGATCATAGAACCTTCTTGTGCGGCTAAAACGCTGACGTACCCTCCACAGTCCCACCGTGATGCCCTCACCAAACTGCACCAGTTTCACCAGGCTGTCGGCCCCGAAGAACTTCCACTTCTCAGCCGTGCACACCTCCACTTTGCTGACCAGAGAGCGCCAGTGTGGTCTGAACAAGAGACTCAAACCACGTCATAAGCACGCAGTACAACACACATCAAACCCAGTGCCACAGGCTGATCCGCTTCGGACTTCACGTCATCACCGGGTTGATGTCAAAACAGAACGCCGAAGTACCGAAAACTGACTGTAGTCCTCCAAACACACACTCGCACAGCAAGCAGAAGCTCAATCGTACTCGCGCACCTTTCGGCCGGCGTGGCTACGGACGGACGGACGACTCCGTGGAGCTGCAGGGTTAAAACGTGTCGAATGTGATGCCACTCGGCGCTGTTCCAGCACACAGTCACAGACGAGTCCGAGAAAAAAGCCTGATTCTGCTGATACACACTCTGCTGTCCGTCTGTATGGGTCAGTGTGATCTCCCAACCAAAAACAAGACTCCTGCACAACAATAATTTAATTTTTACATAATTTACAGCATTTAGCAGACGCCCTTATCCAGAGCGACTTACAATGGATACAGTCTTACAATCCAAGCAATTGTGGGTTAAGGGTCTTGCTCAAGGACCCAACCATGGCAGTTTGGCAGAGGTGGGATTTGAACCCTGGACCTTTTGGTCCATAGTCCAGTACCTTAACCACTAGGGTACCACAGTCCCACGACAAAATCACATCAGGTTTAAACTGCATGTTTAAACCCCCAGAAAACCCACAGTCTATAGGGCATTACATGCATTAATTATGCCGTGTTGTCCGGGTGCTCCCTGATTTTCGATGGGGATATATTCCGACAAAATGTCATAACTTAAATATCATGACCTGACTTTAATGAGTTTGGTAGAGCGTCTATACTGTATCATAGCGGAGCTTATAATGAGTAGCACTTCCATTAATCTACAGTCGACCAAAATCTTAAGACAAAGCTTATTTTATAATAAAGTGTTAAAATCTCATGTCATTTAGTGAGGAATGGATTGAAAGTGAAAAGTAAAAGCAAAACACTTACTCTATTGGTGAACTCCGGGCATTAGAATAGCTGCTAATTATAACTGCAGCCTGTGTTCTGAAGAAATCAGTTCCTGACTTTCTTTCAGTTGACTCTTCTTTCTAACCGAATCTGAATCACTGAATCGCTGTGTACTGAATCGTGAATCACGAATCGTCAATCGAGTTTCGGCTGAAAGGAGTCACATGGCTCGACTCGTACAAGTTTAAACAAGTGCGCCGAGTATCGAGACAAATTTTACTAGTCAAAATGCGTCGAGAACCGAATTCGACGAGTTCCGCTGTATAATTATGATGTTTCTGCTTTGTTATGGCTGGCATCATTGCTAGGTTATGTGTGTACATTTAATTGTGTTTATTGTGTAGGTATAATTGTGTTTAACCCAACCTGAGGACTCGCTCGGTTTGCTCCGGCATGCCCGTGTACGGGTTAACGTGGCACAGCTCTTTCTTCCAGTACATGTCTTTATGGCAGCCCATTTCGCCAAACACCAGCTTCTTCCAGAACTGTGCCGGCATGTTCACGCTCTCGGCATCCTCCGTCACGGCTGGACTCGGCCTCCATTTCTTCTTCGCGATCTCGTCGGCGTACAGGTCGTACCAGATTGAGCTGCAAGAGCACTCGTGCAGTTAGAGATCCTTCATTTATCTGTTTTATTTAGCATCACATCAGCATCATTCTGGCCCAATTTAGAGCAACCAATTAACCTAATGTATGCCAAGTCAGATTTATGTCTATAGCGCTTTATACAATGGAGCACCGTCTCAAAGCGACTTCATCATTTCAGATGATCCTCTAACCACTTGCTTCACCGTGCCGTCCCACACAATTCAAGGGGGTGATACCGATCAGAAGCACGTCGAGAGCATAAATGGCACCTACTTGTCGTCAGCCAGCTCGTGAAACTGTCGGTTCACAAAGCCGACGCAGAAGAGAGATGCAGCGTCCAAATAAGAGAAAATCTTCAGGATGATCTCAGGTGGTAATCTGATGAGAGTCCGATAAAGAAATCAGACAATAATTAGTCTGCATCATTAAGGAATCATTTACAACTGACACACCAGAGTCACCTACCTTTCAAAGTAATTTTTTTGGAGGCGGGAGGTGCTGACGGGGGTGCTCCGGGATCTGAAGGGCTGAGGAGGACGGAGCATCACAGACGCTGGTGAAGGAAATGTAGGTTTGCAGCTCTCACCCCTGTAGCTGTGCAGATCCAAGCAAGATATCATATCTATCCACCAGAGAATGCTTTAAAGGAATCAAATCTCTATTGGCCACCTACAAGGTTTTAGCTCCTGACTGACTTACTTAGGAATAACTCTAAAAATAGTTCTTACTTAACCACAAGGGCGAGTGATAGGATCAAAATTATTTACAGCACTCTGCAAAAGTCATAGGCCACTATTAGATTTGTTTCAGCAGTCATATAATGGCCATATATACTCACTGACAAAAATAAAGCACCCAGATAGAAATGTTCCATTGCTGCAAAACTCAGCAGTCAGTTGTAAATGATTACAGGTGTGGTCTGATTACACTGGGTCTTGCCACAAGAGGGCGTACAAGTGATTCCTCCGCCGTCCTGAAAAAAGGCTCTCAGAGGCTACTTTTGGTAAGTGTACCTCTTGGTGAGAGATCGTTGACTGCTTGACATGCCTCTACGACGCACCAAAAGACATTTTGCCCAGTTGTCAGACGTTAAGAGGGGGTGCATCATTGGACTGAGAGAAGCAGAACATTCTGCAGCCATATATATAATTAGATGAATTATATTCAGCAGGATAATGCTCATCCACAAACAGCAAAGGTTTTCCAGGAATGTCTCCACCAGACCGCAATAATTCCTTGGTCTGCCCGGTGGCCACATTTATGGGACCAGCTGGGACACCAGCTTCAGCAAACTACGAGTGTGGAGGTTCTACAGGACCCGCTGTGAACAAATGTGTCATAGAGGCATGTCTAGCAGTTGACAGTCTCTCACCAAGAGGTACACTACATAAAAGTAGCCCCCAATAGCGTTTTTATAGAGCAATGGGGGATGCACTGTATACTTTAAAAAGTTGATGAACTGACTTGTTGGAGATGGAAGCCTAAGACTGTGATTGGTCCAACCCATTCTACTACCACTTTGTGGATGGAGATACCAGTATGATTCATAGCATGAAATAATAAAGATCACTAATTAGAAAGTGTGCACACATACTTTTGGCCATATTGTGCACTGAGGATTGCATAGCATGCTGTATGTCTCACTCAGTCATTCATTGATTCACTCACACACTGATATGATGAAAAAGACACTCCAAAGTGCACCTATGAGGTCGATTCCTAATGTTGGTGTTTGTAATGACGGCTACCTCCTGCTGCCACCATTTGCAGACTTTTTCTTTTTAGCTCCTCTCGTGGTTCCTCCATGTCGACCAGGCTGACACCTCTCTAACCCCTGCTTCAGACTGAGCAGGAACTGACCACGACCGGTTGCCATTCTGGAACATCTACTCTACAAGTCGCCTCACAAAACCACGAACAATCTCGCACGTGCAGTTCGGAGGCGCTACCTTGTTCTAAATTACCGTATTTACTAGTTAGTGCGCCAATGAGTAAAACGGGCGCCCCAGAAAACGTTGCAGTGCCTCACTAAAATCACGACAGTATTAAAGTCAGTAGAAAAGGTCCTAAAGCTTTTGGTTTTATTCTGATCACACGTTTTGTGATGCAACAGTGTCTAAAATGTAAAATGAAAAGCGAATTTTATCGCCTCTGTAGCCTATATGGAGTAAGAAGTGAGGTGATTTGGGACAAACAGCGCCTTAATGGTGATGTAAAACCTCTTTTAATACAGCAATAGTGTTTGTGAAATACTAAACAACATTAATATGGTGAGTAAACATGATATAATCAGCCACAACACCCATTTAATCGGCAGTGTGCACTTTAGAAAGCTAGTAATGTTAAGTTAGTAATACGTCGCCTCCCACCATTACCGGAATGATCCGTTACTCTAGCTATTATTATTCTTGTTGTTAACTATTACCGCCTACATAACGAGCCACTTTATGGCCAAAGGTACTGAACACCACCCTCTAATTACTGAACCGCTACCATGGGTGTCCACATAGTTTTGACACTTTTCAAAATAGGGTCAGTATCCGCCCCTTTTCTTTTGCGTTCTGTTGCCTACATTTCCCACAGTTCATTAGTGGCGAACACTCGCCCGACAAGTTAGCTAACCAAAACAACAGCCGCGTTCGTTACTAGTTTTTGGCTTTAATTTAGTTCATCGGTTTAAACAAAATTACTTAATTTCGCTTCTGAGTCGAAATGACCTGTCCAGTCAGTCAGTCTGGTAAGCCTTCGCTAACTGACGTTGTTGTAGCTTACATCAGGCTAGTGCTAAACGATTAACGATAAAAAAGTATTGTGTAATTATTTATTGTTTTTGTTTTTATATTATTTCCACGTGTGGTATAGATTCTGTGCAAAATTAATCATTTCAGATTTTTGCTTATATACATATTCAGAAAGCAAGGTCACTGGTTAAATTGTAAAAGGAGCCGTAGTGCACCATGTAGGGTGCAGAAGTCATTATTTTATGCCTTTGTAGAGATATAATAAGTTTCTGAAATCATGAGCTAATATTAAAACTCTAGTGCACTCGATAGGATGTAGAAACCTTCATTTTATACCCTAAATAGGGAGTTTTAATGTTTGGCAAAGGCAGGTGTAACAGTTATAATACATGTACTTCGATCAATGGTGTGATATCTTTCAGAATTATCTGTACACCTTTAACCTACATGTAACAAGGATATCATGCTGGACCTCAGTTTAGAGGTTGTTTATGCTCTGAACATATCATGCAGTATGCAGATTGTGGAGTCCATCAGTTCATACCCTATGTAGTGCACTTATATAGGGTGCAAGGTGCCTTAGAACTACATTTTCTGTCTGTGTTGCCTTTAGCGGTGGATCTGAACCCAGCTCTGCTTCCTCTGGACTGGCTTTTGGGGGCGTGGGAGTCAGACGAGCCTGGTGAAGGTTCCTTCCCGTCCATCACACCTTTCCGTTACACCGAGACACTCTACTTCACCCACGTGGGCCAACCGGTGATCAACTTCATGTAAGCACCACTCATCGTCTGGACACTTCTGGTAAACATTAATATAGTTGGGACCATGCAGGACATATCTACTGATCAGCCACAACATTAAAACCACACACAGACTGAATAACAAATAGAGTGGATTATAGGCAAGCATGTATTTTGTATATAAATAGTGCAAAGTGATGAGCTAAGATCATTTTATTAAGGAGCCCTACTTATGGGCTGTGTCTGAAATGGTCACCTAATCCCTACATTCTATATAGAGAACTGTTATCTTTTGGTAAGGACTTTACATGAATTTTGACACTTCTGTGTACATTTTGCTCATTACTGTGTGACATCGGATTCATCACATAACAGCAATAACACAATCCGTGACATGGCACATGAGATAACAACCTGCATGTGCTAGTTCTTATAAAAGTACCTAATGAAATAAATATTTTGCATTAATCTAATCCAATCCAATCGGGGCATTTAGAGTATTTTCGGTACAATTTCTGCCATTACAGGTTCAACGCCTTCCATGCTGAGAGCAAAAAGCCGCTACACAGGGAGAGCGGGTTCATCCGGATTCAGCCTGGCACCAACAACGTGGCCTTCATCGTCGCTCAGAACTCTGGTGAGACGCTGAGGGAAGCCTTCTTAAAGCCATTCTTGCCATCTAACTTGGCTGATTAATAACTGATCTGCAATTTGCTGTAACAGGACTGGTGGAGATTGAGGAGGGTGAGCTGGTGGGCCAGAAGCTGACTCTGCAGAGCCGGGCCATGGCCAGGACCTCATTCGCTAAGAAACCATATGTTCAACAGGTTTGGCTGCTCTTCAACCAGCTGCTTGTTTATATTCTGAAGTTTCTTATGATCGTCATAATATTCCATTATCTCTAACTTATGTCTAGATATTTTATTAAATTATTCTAAAATGTTCTCTCTGTTCATTTTTTATTTAGCTTCTGTTTATGTAAATGATTTCTGCTTACTCATTAATTAGATAACGTGGTTCGTTTTTTATATTTCCTTCATGCCACCCAAGGAGGTCGGGTCCCTTTTTGAGTCTTGGTCCTCTTTGGTTAATAATATATACGCTTATAGCATATGCAAATATTTTATTTGACATAGTTCACACTCCTTGGAAAGGGACACGATTCCCCGTCCGACCTTTCCTCCCTCGGATGCGTTGGTGCGCTGTGTTTATTGGATGATGCGAATACTCTTATTTTGCCAACTTTTCTTCAGATCTCCAGGCTGATCCAGCTGAGATCGGACGGCAGGCTGGAGCAGACGGTGTCCATGGCGCTGGAGAACCAACCTCTGACCCAGCACTTGCACATCACCTACCGCAGAGTCTCCTGACCTCACGGGCACGCGGCTCGCTGCACTACTAACCGTGGTGGTAACTGTGATTAGATGTGAGATGATTAGGATGTACTTTTGTTAGACTGTACACAAGTTATGGGAACGGGGAGCGATATGGAAGTTAATCTTCTGTGGTGTGCATTTATAATCCAGTGGGAATTAAGCCCTTAGTAAGCCAGTCAGGTTTTGTTTAGACTAATTATATTTCTAGTGTCTGGGTGAGGTTTGGCCGTCCGTTATACATAACAAGCTCATTTTCTTGCATACGTTGTGCTTGCTGTCGTTTCAAAAAATCTCTCAGGTTATTGTGTTTGTCTGGAATTTGTGTACTCCATTTCCGTCCTGTTACTTATCGGACTGGACTCTTCCTCAGTTGTTGTAGTCAAGGTCCGGGAAGAGTGGTGCTGCATAGGTCATGAGCATGATCAAAAAACAGCACTGAATTATGACTGTAGCTGGTTTGGTTTTGGGATGTAATCTTGTAACAATGACCCTCCTCAGCCTCCCAAGCACCAGACCCCCTTGGTCTAATCTGTATGCCAGAGAGGTCAAATCAGACTATATGAATGAATATAGGTTTTAATAGCAGTAGAATGGTACTCATTCCAGAATTGGTTTATGTAAATATGTAAGTGGGTAATAACAATAAAAGAACTACATAGGAAATAAAGTTTTTGCGAAGAGCTCACAGTGTAATAAAGTTATTTATTTGTATAGCTCTTTTTAGTACAGACACTGCCTCAAACAGATTTACCAGAAAATGTGACTAAGTGTTTGGGCTTTGCTCACGGGCTCAATAGTGCCAGCGCTGGGACTCCGATCTAGTCCAGTACCTCAACAACTGCGACGTCCATGTTCAGCCACTCTTGCATCAGAGAATTGCAGATGGGAAATGTTACTCCAAAGGATTTGTTTTTTTCTTCAGTTTTATCACATGGCAAAATCCTTTTTTATTACATTATTATTTGATATACTTCATCAAGTCAAGATTTCTATAGCAAGAGAACATTGTTTCATGCCAGCTTTACAAACATTTAGACCTACAACCCTAACTGAGGAAGCCTAGTGTGAGTGGCAAGAAAGAAAAAAGTATTATAAAAGGAAGAAATCATGGGAGGACCAGGACTCAAAAGGGAACCAACCACTTTAGGCAGCCTAGACATTACATGTAAACATTAAACCATATACACCTAATTATACACCTAAAGGCCTTCCATCCAGTCCCTGTGAGCTTTATCACCACCATTCTCCAGCCTTTCAGTTCTATCCCACCAGATTTTTCTTTCATATCCATGTTTTTGAGGCAGCCTGTTGCTCGTCCTATAAGCTCTCTATGAGCTGTTCTGCCCGGCGACCGAGCTCTGATTGGTCAGCCTGACTACCTCTGTGTGAAAAGCCCTTCGGTTTATAGTAATGGTTTTAAATACACATAGGCTAAATTCAAAAATGTAAAGATTAGGGTCGTTTTAAAATAAATAAATATATTGCAAAAATATTCTAGAGGAATAAACCCAGCCTTGATTCATTTTAGCCCGGATTTTACGTGTGTGAAGTCTGTCCAGTGAAAAATCAGCTCTAAAATTGGGGTAGGAAAATAAGTATTAATAGGAATACCATCTTTATTTTAGCATGCATACAGTAGTATTGAGAAGTGCTCAAACCAGTGTGCAATGTGGGACTCCACATCTGAGAGGGAAAAAAAAAAAAAAAAGCTGAAACCATTTAGAATAGAAACATACACAGTATAAAATCAGTTGCATACAAACAAGAGCAGCAGCACTACTTTAAAGTGTATAAATATACAAAAATAAATAAAAACGAATGGGAATTCAGGTGGCACTGCAGCAATTCTCTAGCCCACCACCTCACTGGCTCGGGTTCGAGTCCCCGTGGTACTTTCAGGCCATACCCAGCCCTGCATTGGACTGGTGTCTCATACAGGCTGAGCTTTTGCCTGCAGCCAGTTCATTTCAGGATGGGCTCCAGACTCGCGATTGGCCAGAACGTTAAGACCACGGACACTGTGATGCTCCTGGGAGACCTCCAGTCCTGGCATTCATGACTAGAGGTCTTGATGGGTCAGTGCCCTGGCACCACGAGGGGACTTGCATTAGGTCGGTGGTTTTAACGTCACGGCTGATGTGTACATATTACATTTTCTTGAAAGAGGCTTTAAACCAATATGGTGCAAGCCTACAGAATAATCTCCACTTTGCTCAAGATATCTGAAGATCAGGTGAAACTTACCCCTTTTAAAAAATCTACAGTAAATGCTGAAAAATAATCCGAAAAAATAATCCACCCTGGACAGGGCACCCGTTCATTGCAGGCAATCGCACCATTCACTCGCTCACAGCTGAGGGTTATTGAGAGCAGCCTACACCCCTCCCCATGTGGACACGAGGAGAACCTTCCGTGAACCAGTGTCAATGAAGCTTACCATAGTGCTGCCACGTAGCGCTCTATCTATTCAGGACTGAACTTCCCAAGCACAGTTTGGTGTCACATGCATCAGACTGTGGTACGAGGTGAAGTAAACTTGTACTTTGCAATTCTAACTCGCTAGCTTATCCTTTTTGTAGCTTGATTAAAAAGGCAGGACAAACACCTGGCTAATCGTTATATTTCGAGGTAAATATCAATTTGTACCTCACTTTCTGGCTGAACTGCTCCTTGCCTGACTACTGAAAAGTACACCGGATGGCTGATTTGTGTAATTCGGTACGGAGCCACTGGAGGGAGCCATTAACTACAGAGTTCTTTGGTCAGGTAGATGTACACGGTCTTCAGAAGGTGTTTCCAGACGGACGCGGCCGATTCCAGCCAGTGTGATTGAGCAGGAGTGTCCGTGTTCCGCACACACTTTAAAATGTCAGCCTGGATCAAGAAACGGAGAAAGAAAATCAGTTCAGTCCATTCCGTGTGTTTTAACTATGATCATTATTATAAACGTAATTATACCAGTTAGTTTGATAACGATAACGGCACTGTGACCGACGCTCTATAAGTATTAATCCGCGGCGCACACATAACCTAGCAACGACGCCCGCCAGAAAATCAGCAAAGTTGAGTAAAACACTGCCGAAATGAAAGCCATAATTAGTTTATAAAATATATTGGCTTTGAAAACGATATGAATTTGGAAGATAAAGCTATTAAATGACCAGCCTGAGCCAAATGTTTATCACCTTTAGAATTTGAAAGCGCTGGAAGAGAAACGAAGCCACTACATTAAATCAAACGTCTTTTCGATTTGCTTCAGTCGATAGAATAGTGGATCTTAGTAACAGCCTGCCTTATAAACCCCACCCATTTTACTTGCTGAATGTAAATAAACTTTATTTTTAATCAATTAAAACCTACCAATCGATATATTTGTGTTTATTGTCTGTATAATAAAGTTATTGGTCTTCCTGTTTCTCGACTTTAATGACTGGAGGGCTTAGCCGCGGGGGAACGATAGAACGGAACTATTTTACCTCGCGGAAGGCTGATAAACAAATCGTTTTTATGTCCTCTTTATCTTAAAATCGAACAATAAATGGCGATAACGGAACTGTGGTATAATCGCAATAACACACTCGAGGTCGTGCTTTAATGTGAGATACTGGCACGGGTGTTCTGATCTTCGACCGCATCACACCCGTGCCAATATCTCACGTTAAAGGACGACCTCTCGTGTATTATTGCTTAATTAGGTGACGGTTTAATTCCTTCCTATGAGATTTGGTCCGTTTGAGTCTTGGTCCTCCCAAGGTTTCTTCCTTATAACACTTAGGGAGTTTTTCCTTGCCACAGTCGACTTTATCCACATGCATTTACATTGTGAATCAGCTCGTAACACCATCAGTAGACTTCAATATCTAGCGCTTCTACTGTTCTGTTTCAATAAATAGTTAATGGATTATTTTGGACAGTACCATCTGTACAAACTGCTCATAAATATTCTTGCATTCAGTAGCTATGCGTAGAGGTAAGAAGTCATTCAGAACCCAATCTCAACATCAGTTTACTGACCGACTTCTTGTCGTGTTGGTTTAGACCGCTAGGGGATTAAAGCGCCACACGTTATAGCAGGAATTCAGATGTAGCAGCTTTGAAGGCAGGGTTCAGCTGCACTCCTGTGCATCTGTTCCTCTTTATTAATGTGTCGTCTGGATCCATATTAAGATATAGCAATTACAGCCTGATAATCAGAGCTGGAAAAGCAGTATCACGTATATGGGGTGAAGTGAAAAACCTAGCTGACCCTCTTACCCATCCTCCTCTCCTCCGGAGCCAATACGTCAGGCTTTTCCTCACAAACTCCCCCAGACTCTCCTCTATACAGTGTACAACAGCAGGATGGCCCTGACGCACACAGTCCACTGCCAGGCCTCCTGCCACCGCAAAGATGGCCACCACTTTCCCCCAGGTGATACCTTATTAAGACAGACGAAAATTAGTTACCTCATCATCATCAGGACCACACGTGAGCATTAATACACAAGCAGCATCTACCGATGTGCACAGGATACAGAAACAGGTGGAATTGTAAAGCAGTGACTGAAAACCAAAACTGCCTATTAAGAGAGAGAGAGAAAAATACACATACATCATGTAAAGTCCAGATACAGACAAAAACAGCACAATGTTTCCTTTATTGACCAAAAAAGTTCATCCAGGACCTTTATTGCAATTGTGAACATAATTTACTACTGTATTCAGACATGATTTTATCGTCACACTCTAGCTGTGAGAATCAACATACGCAATAACGGATGAGATGCCATCAATAGCCTGCAGTATACATGGGCTAAAACTAAATATGAAGTATTTTAATCCCCCTCCCCGCTATCCAAACCACTAACCTGCTACAACAGATGATCCAGAAATGAAACCTGAGAAATTAAATTCTGCTTGGAGTGTTTATCATTGTAATCTGGATGGTATTTTGCCTCTACCTGCACCTTCCACTTCAGTATGAAGCTCTACTCTGGGTTTTTACACAGATTCATTTGAAGATCAATTAGTGAAGAAATTCACTGCGAGACAGCAGAAGAGTTTCTACCATTTAATTTACACTCAGGCTCTTACAGCAACAAATGTACTGAAGTGGTCATGCATGCCTCTACTCTACCACACCACAACATTTCCAGAGCCACCAACTGCCGCTCTCTGGTAGCCCTGCAATATGAACTCATCAGTCTGGTCACTGGTGCAGGACCTTAACCTCCGAGTTAGAACTGTAGCCATTACTATACTAATCCCTTTGGGTGACACAGGTCACATTACATCAGACTTCAGTTTGTCTTCTCTAATCAGAAGATGTACTTTGGAAAGTTCTTGAAGCAGAAACACCATATAAGGCTAAGGCCACACCATAGGCTGTCCTGCGGGTTTTTTCTTAGCTCCATTACTGACTGCACTAAAACATTCCTTCCTTAAATAATACTGATATTCTTTCCACTCAGACATTAATGGCTTTAATTCACTGTCCTCTTCTCATAACCTTTGGCTTTTTCATTTCATCATTTTCTATTTATGGCATAGCCGGTGGTCCATGGTGAGCAGTAAAGTCACTACACGGTAACAGTGTTACCTAATCCAGTCCTAAAGGAAGCCTCAGTGGATTCACCAAGTATTCTTGATTCCTGTTCTTTACTGCGGACCCTTCAGGGGGTCCCAGACGACCTGTCTGGGGTCACTGCACACAGGACACTGAGAACTTGAATAACATTCCTGTACCTTAGCCAGTTAGGTACAGCAACCAGGTACTTATTGGTCATTACCAGGCATATACCATACAGTTACTGACTGTAGCCAATCAGGTTCCCTTATGCCGATGGTTCCCACCCTCCGACCAGTCACTCCTGCCTTTGGCATGGAAATTGTTTCTGAGTGGCAGGATGGCATCTGGGTTCCAGAGGTGAAGGGCTAGTGTGTTAGGCCTTAAACTAGTGGTCACGTCCAGATGATAAATCCAGTCTGGCTGTTAATTTGCACAGTTCTTGGAAGGCTTTTACCCATCCAGTACTGAATATCAGTATTATAATGACACTAATCCAAGACGTAAGGGTTTTTTTTCCTATGAGAACTGACCTAATATATTACAGCCTAATATCAGTATTAAAAACACAGGAAAAACAGGAGGGGAACGTCCTTAGTTTGTCATTCTACCCATCTTATACATCAATATTTCATGCTATCCTTTTTGCAATCCAAGCTGTTGCAGCAAATTAACTTCCTGCCAGGGAACAATGTGTAATCGTATCTTAACAGGCCTTTAAGAAGAACTCATTTAAGGACCGACGTCGAACTGTTACTCATGACTGCGTGCAGGTCAGAGCTGGATATTGACGTGACTGACCTGAACATGCTCAGATAAGATAAATGCTCTGTGTAAAGGATAAGGGGAAACTCAATGATTCTGTAGCTATAATGTCATGACTATTGTCAATGGAATGTCTTTAATCGTCCTGTTGACGTCCGTCAGGTGACAAAAACACACTTTATTCTACACGCTGTATATGATCATGTCAGACACACCATACATAAGTCGCGGCTTCGTCCCCATATCGTTAGTGTTCAGTGAGAAAGTGGTTCTTCTTAATCCTTAATACCTGCTGCAGGCATTTTGATATCATATTTTTGGTTCCTCGCTCTAGAAGGGCCGTGATACATACAGTATACGCTCACAAACAGCAGAACCTCCTCCAACTCTTTCCAAAATCATCACCAATCATCAGCATCTGAGAGTAGTCCAGTTTGGAAGAAGACAAATCAGCTCCGCATCAATGTGCTGTTTATATTGATATTTTATTTCTGGGTTTGATTCTCACCACACAAACTACGCTGCTTGTTTTGGTTCTGGACTAAATGATATTCAGCTTCACCTTTCAATTTCAACTGATTCCAAGTATTATAAACAGCTGCTTATGAACATTCGTGTTAATCTGAATAGTAACAAAAACAGTCAGTCATATCGGCCTGGACAAAATAACACGAAGGCTGGTTTGCTGGCTCTCAGAATTTTAACAGCATGCAATCAAGAGGAGAAAACAGAAATCAGAAATGTCCACCTTAAACTGATCATGCATTTCTTCAGAGTGCCAAGCCATTCTAAGAATCACGATCAAAATTCTTGAAATTTCCGCTCACAGACTCTCCATTAAAACAACTACTGAAAAGATACTGCATCTCAGCTGACAGCTTTTAAATGGGCAAATACATGAATAATTTGGTTAGCAAGTCCATATCAAACGATGGCATATCCCAGTAGGCTGGGGTCTCCTGCAAAAAAACCACTTATGGCATGTGTGACTGTCCCATGTAGATAAATCATAATGGTGCAAAAGACTAAAAACGTACAGGAAATCTCCAAAGGGCTCAAAGGGTTAACAAGAAAAACAGTTGAAGCAAAACACTTGTGGGTATTCATGCCTGATTCCTTCCTTTTAGCAACAACGCACACACAAGCATGCAAGAGCTTCCTCTGGTGGATGATGCTCAGCCTTCTAACCATGAATAGTCATCACGCTAACAGGCTATGACTGCAGGCATAAATAGGCTTTTATTCATCTTATATTTGGTTCGTATCCTGATAACGCTGACACACCCACTTCCTGTGTTATTTAGTTTTATTTGCTAAACATGGTTGGTGCATATAAGGTGCCGATTTTACAGTTTCCTTAAAGTAAGAGGAACAGCAAGCTTATCAAAAGCAAGGGATGCATATCATGGATCGGGTGTCATAAAGTAAGGAGCAGCCAGGTGCGTCTTGGACGGATGGAATGCATTTATTCTTGATTAATATGTAGTTACAGAAGATCTCAAACCTCCAGAAGTGGTTTTGGCAATCAGATTTAAATCCTATATAAGACACAGACCCTATCCAAATATAGTCCTGATACTCAAGACAAGAAAACCTAACAAACTGGGAACAAAAGTAGCCGTAATCACTTTTTTGTTGCTTTTATGACACTATAAATCCATGTCCATGGTAATCCCAGTGGTGAGAATGTTAACAGACAGGATATAATTGCATAACAAAACTTATGAATAGATAAGACAGCAGTTAGCTTTTCTTTTTTATTATTGTCAAATACTGCTGGAGGAATTGAATGCAGAAGGGAAGATGACCGATTGGGTCTGGTTGAGTTACACTTGTGCAATAGGACTGCTCCATGGTCCAATTTGATGAACACCATTTTTAGCAAGAAGATCTGGTGTTTATACGGCTACCGGTGTAGAAGAACATTTAAAAATGGCAGTTTCCCTCTACATGGGCACTTGTCTCAAACAACAGCCTCATACTTGCATCACTCAGGGCTCCTGTGTGCTGAGAAAAGTACCAGTAGGAGCTACAAAACTCCTACACACTGCTTTATAAGAACTACCATCATCCCCAGTTCATGCGGTGCGAACACACGGGTAAGGGGGAATTATGCAACAGTTCTAAATAGCTATGAAAAAGTTCCTCCAGTGCAAAAAATGGAGCCACACATTGGGATTCGTAGCTTTAGCAGGTCATAATTTGCATAAAACTGAGAAACATGGGGCTAGGGTTGGGCGGGATTGACGTGTGACAGTACTCAGGTTTATTACAAAGAATCAGAACGTCAAACATCTCTCATGGAATAATAATATGCTACTCGTGACATGACTAAAACTCACAAAAGTCTACTTGGAAAAGGTTTGAGGTGTGCATTATTGGGACTTGAACCTGGCGAGCTAGCAAACTGACGCTGCACCATACAAACGACCAACCAGTGTACATTAGTATTACTAAATCAAGAAAGCATTAGCATGCAGCTTGGCTGGGCTTGTAACTTGGCTCCAACTAATATATACATATGGTTCAAAGGAAAAAAATAAATAAATAAATAGGCATCTTACCCAGAGAGAGGATTTCTGTAGCTACAGACAGGAACGCGTGTGACACCACGGCCTCCGACGCCACAGAGATGTTCAGCTGCTTTGCGATATTTCGATAGACGTGGGGTTGTATGTTCTCCAGTTCATCGCCTGTTACGTAAAGAACGAGATCAGCCTTCATTTTGGGATAGGGTCCCAGAATAACATTAAGTCCCTCACTGTGCATTTACAGGGGCACTTGAAGACAGAAAGCCGAGCATTCAGAAGATCATAAGATGATCTTTGGATGATTGTGAGATCATACTGGATGACATGATCAGATTTTACACAAAGTTGTCAAGTCCATGCAGCTCAAGTGTACGCCATCATTACAGAAAGGGAGAACATACCAAAATACTAATCAATTCTGAAATGCAAACTTTTTTTTTTCCAAAACAACTTCTCACTCGAGTTATGATGCTGATTACAGGTATGCATTGATCATAAAGTGGTATTAGGAATCTGTGTAGATGGTAGCGTTCCACTCGTGTTCCAGGAGGTGTTTCTGGTGCATTTACGTTTCAGATGTATTTAGATATTGTACAAAATGATTTAGATACAAATTAAATTAGCAAACAGATTTTTCTGTGTGGGTCTTGCTAAACTGATGGTTATAAAATTCCTTTACATGTTAACTTTGTAACTATAGCACAAAAGTAAAGGAGCAAACTCCAGACAAAGTGCCTTGGCTGTTCTAGTTCATTTGCTCACTAGCAAAACTGTTCACATTTCATTCACGGTCAGTTCCTTAAACCCTCCTTGTTCCAGCTGATGAGATCAATCAGAAAATGAAAACACACAAATCCCATCAGTATGAAGTCATAAAAGTCTTACCTAACTTAAGCAGCACCACTGAAGCGTCTCCAGTCGCTCTAACATGCGCGTTTAGAGGAAGTTCAACCCGAGACCAATTCAGTCCTTCTCGAGTTATTCTGGAGTACATGAAGTCTCTGCACAACACTTTAGCCTGGAAGACCAGCTCATTTTCCATCTTCTGCTCAAACATTTCCATATCACCTCACAGCAACGCGGTCTTAAACATCCAGCAGCGTTTCAACGCTGAAATTCCATTTTCTGTTGATCCAGATCCAAACACAAAGGCGCTGCGCGTAAAACTGTGCGTAAATGCGCAAAATCATGCGGTCAAAGCTCGGTTAAAATGTCCAGCCCAAGTATTGACGCGCTGTACAAATCAATTAGCCTCATGCTAAAGTGCTAGGTGAACTAGCAAGCTACAAACCTTATCTCGTCGTAAACATCTAGTCGGCGTTTCTTTAAAAGCCAGTCGGAACACGTTTGCGCGAACGGTATCCTTCTCAGTCTCCTTTTTGCTACGTACGTGGCTCATTTTAAATTATTCCGCAGGTAACTGTTCCTTGAAGGTAACTTTTCGAGCAGGACTGGCATCACGGCAAAGGTCCGAGTAGAAAACGAGATGTCAAGGCAGCCTGCGCGCAAAAGGATGGATTGAGGATCGCCACTAATAATCTGAGACTACTGACTGGAAAGACCGAAACCCGTTCATACTCGGTGCTCATTCCTGTCCCTTCACGCCACGCCAAACATTGTACACTCTTCCTGCTCTAACACACCCAGGTTAGACTAAAGAGGGGTGTGTTAATCAGCTGACAAGTTCAATCAGGTGTCAGTAAATGCACACACTAAGTCGTAAACTATTTAGGGCATCGCTACTCATAGATATCATATTTATAATACTGTCTGAGTAATTAATAAGGCACGTAAACTTTTGACTCCAGACACATTTTTGTAGTCAGACTTCCATTTAAATGTTTGAAATAATGTCTGAATCAGATTAAATCAAACCCCCTGTTTTATCACATTAAATGTATTCATTTGACAGATGCTTGTAATCAAAGCAACACATTTAACGTTAAGACCGTTGCTTATCCACTAGCAGCTGCTTGAAAATGCTTGGTTTTGTGGGCTTTGAACCTTCAAGTTGGTTCATGATTCATTAAAACCTTTATTATAAGACTGAAAGTACAAAAGCCATTCCTCTGAATGGACCCCAGTGCCAGTGGGGGTACAAGTTGTGCCCCGTTTCAAGAATGAGCAAAGCCATGCAGTGTAACCCATCAGAAGGCTACAGCAGGATCAAGGAAAGGTTCATTCATGCCTTCCTGCACCGGATTAAGTCTAAAATTATCTTGCTCTCGGCGTATTTTTAACCTGCCCTCCCATAAGGACACGTGATCATAATTAGAGTGGACTCAGATTAACCCTAGACTTTTAAGGACGACGAGCAAAACACAGAGCTCTCGTTACACACGACACAACTCACTTGCTCCCCTAAATGTACATGATTTATCATAAACTATGCACACGTATTCAACGCTGTCTATTTCTTATTGATTTAAAATTCTTACAAAGGAACTCGACTGTTTTTAGTGCTGATGCATTGCATGTCTGAGGGCAGAGCCTGGACTAAATGAGAAAAACCAGTTGAATAAAGTGGTGGGATCTTATTTAGGTTGTTATAGTTAAAACTGCCCAAAGTCCCACTTGTGCACTCTGTTCACCATGTATACTCTGCTTAAGGGATTGTGCTTAAGCGCCAGCTGCTGGAAACAGCAGTTCCTGAGGACTGGGTTCAAGTGATTCAATCACAGAGGGGCCAACGAGACATGATGACGCCTGATGCTGCAAGAACGTTCTCTGGAATTCGTGCCTGTCCTTGTCTTGATGCATAACTGCGAATAAAATTAACCAAATAAAACATGTTCATCATTTTCGACAAGCATCAGCTTGTCAGCCTTAAAAACTGTAGCCCTTCTGGTTAGTTTTCCTTTTTGACAAGTTGCTTTCTCAATAGAATTCTTTTCAGATCAGGATTATCTAACTTGAGATAAGATACAATCCTCGGCCCTCCCGGGTGTTTTTGTATTATCTGCATTTTCCATACTGTCAACGTTTTCTGATTTGGGGTTGTAAGATGATGTGAGACACGATAAGACTAACTTAAGGTAAGGTTTGCTTTTCTGGTCAGAGGTTGATTTAGAACTAAAGACATTTCTGTAATTTGGTCAGTGTACTCCTCCTGAAGAGGGCGCCAAACCAGCACAGGGCTGGGTCGGGGTTGCTGTTACAGTGCTGGGGGATGATCCCCCTTTCTGATTCTCTTCCCTCAGACACAGACAATCCTGCCTGCATGATGTCCTAACCGGCCAGAAGGGACCACCTGGACTTAAACCTAAAAAAAATGATAGGCTGGCAAGTTGCCGCTGTGCCACCTGAACACCCGAAGTAAATTTGTTCTAAGAATCCAAAAATCATTTAACACGCATGACATGTGGGTTCAAGCTCCGGCTCCGGCTGTTTTGCCATCGCAGTTGACTCCCCCTGCCCTCCTCTGGTTGACTGAGCATGCAATGCCACCAAAACCATGGCACAAGAACCTACAGTGGGCTAAAAAATGCAGATACGCTTATTTTATTCACTTGTTTATTTGTCATATATACTATCATGTAACATTCTATAGTTTTATATTCTCTATTTTATTACACTGTTCATAATATTGTTTTCTCTTTAATTTATCATAGTCTACATATCATTATATTTTTTCTCCTAAATGTTATGTGCCAGGTCTCCTCAGATCTCTCTTGAAACATTCATGGAGTTTTTCCTTTCCACCGCCACCCTAGACTTGCTGGAAAAAAAAAACTATAGAAATAAATTTGAGTTTTTCTCAATTATCAGCAATCCTGCATTTAGTACCTTGTGCAGCTCAAGTCATATATGATTTAAAAAGCAGATTTACTAGAAGCAAACGAACAAGGCAGGCTCTGAACGCTTGGGGCCTCAGGCTATACTGTGCTAAGACGTGGCAGTAGGCGGGAAGTTTTAACACGGGGTGCAGTAGAGCTACGTTCAACCAGGAATGTATTATCCACCCAACCGGTACACCGTACTCACATCCGGTGCTAAATGGACAAGCGTTGGTCAACTGCCATCAATTAACAACATTTAGACAGTAAAAAATACTGACACAGGTTTACAAACCCCGGGTTTTGATTATAGCTGGGAGGCCGAACAGATGAAAGGACTGGTCAGTGTATAATCTTGCACGCGTTTAAAGCTATAAAAGTTAGTTTTAAAGCAGCAACATCGTAGTACAGACTGGAAAACGGAACAGGGCTGCAAAACTCCAACTCCCAGAAGTCTAATTCAAACGCGCATGCGCAGAGCAAGGAACCAGCCCGTGTACGCATGCGTCTTTTTCCGCACTGTTATTTTTTTGTCCTCCCGCGAAAGACACAGCCTTAGTGCAGCGTTAATCAACAATAACGTTTTCTACGCGGACTCGCGTCTGACTGCACGGCTGCGTCTTCATAGATGGAGCCACACAACACCTGATCGTCTTCATCAGGTTTCGGGGTTCGGACATAAAGAGGCTGGAGGCCGAACAGACGGCGGACTGGCAGCACTGGTACTGCTGTTTATCTCCCAGATCCAGTTAGGGGGGCAAAGATCCAGTCTGGTGTCCAGCTTCTGTGTCTGTAGGAAGGGCAGTAATCCGCCCTGAGGAGACACCATGGCCCATCTGCGTCCCATACACAACCAGGTGAGCTGCCCCTCATCACCGTGTCCATCTCTAGATACACAGGGCTTGGTCCCAAATCCATCTGTTGTACACCGAGTGCTTAATGTTATACAGGTATAAAGGTAGCAGGGTGCACTTCATACCAGCAAATGGTCCACACCCTATATGATCTAATATAAACATTAGAGGCCGTTATTTAATACCTGTGTTGTGTATAAGTATTAAGGTTAAGGCTTAGACGGACTACAAGTTAGTTATGTATTGCAATGTACGATTGGGTAATCGGTTCTTCACAAACCCTTGTGGATTTTGGCTCACTGTGTTCAACATTTCGTTTCCAGTTTCGGACACATTTTCATCAGTTCAGTACTTCATAGCTCCCATTTCTTCGTACCTTTAAATCTAATCATAATGGTTTAATACTGGACATAGGGGTGGGCAATATGGTAAACATACTGTATCACAATATTTAAAGCAATTTTCATGATACACGATATTTATCACGATGCATGTGATCGCAGAAAAAATGCATCAGTAGCGACAGATTCTTAAAAACTACTATTCAAATATTATCCTACACTTTGTATATATAAGTGATTTTTAAAAATTCAATATGTGCTGCACTTCATCCAGTTAAATAGGACTAATTACACTCTTTATAATGAAACGTGCAGTTGGTCAGTGTTCTTTAAGCACTGACGATATCCTCGATATGCTCAGAAAAACAAAATTTATCATCGTGTACACTGCATTATTTTTACACCACATGTAGTGCAATATTATAGACGTTATTGAGCCATTGTTTAATATGTGTAATGGACTAGCATTCAAGGTAAGGTGCAAAATCCAAATATGGTGTATGGTGGGTGTAATGCTCTACTTAAGGTTGGTTTGTTCTCTGTATGGTTATTGGAGCCAGTCATACAGGGAGTCCCTGATTGTGTTATTGGACATGAACACGGCGCAGGGGAGCCAAGTAGTTCACTAATATAGGAAATTAGGTGTTAAAGGCCAAATGGATTTGTAATGGACAATCACCGTACACTGGATTCATTCTTTTCCTATGCAGTAATCACGTATAAGGTGTGGAGACCATTCCCAAATGGATCCCTGTAGAACATACAGTGGTGCTTGAAAGTTTGTGGACACTTTAGAATTTTCTGTATAAATATGACCAAAAACATCATCAGATTTTCACACAAGTCCTAAAAGTAGATAAAGAGAACCCATCCTGTTTTATTTAAAGAACAGGGATCTATCAAAGTCTGCTCTTCACAACACGTTTGTGGAAGTGTATCATGGCACGAAGACAAAGGAGATTTCTGAGGAGCCAGAAGAAAAAGAGTTGTTGATGCTCCATCAGACTGGAAAATGTTACAAAACCATCTCTAAAGAGTTTTGGACTCCACCAATCCACAGTCAGACAGATTGTGTACAAATGGAGGAAAATTCAAGACCATTGTTACCCTCCCCAGGAGTGATCGACCAACAAAGATCACTCCAAGAGTAAGGCTTGTAATAGTTGGCGAGGTCACAAAGGACACCATGGTAACTTCTAAGCAACGGAAGGCCTCTCTCACATTGGCTAATGTTAATGTTCATGAGTCCACCATCAGAAGAACACTGAACAACAATGGTGTGCATGGCAGGGTTGCAAGGAGAAAACCACTGCTCTTCAAAAAGAACATTGCTGCTCGTCTGCAGTTTGCTAAAGATCACGTGGACGAGCCAGAAGGCTATTGGAAGATTGTTTTGTGGACGGATGAGACCAAAATAGAACTTTTTGTTTAAAATAAAAGCGTTATGTTTGGAGAAAGGAAAACACTGCATTCCAGCATAAGAACCTTATCCCATCTGTGAAACATGGTGGTGGTAGTATCATGGTTTGGGCCTGTTTTGCTGCATCTGTCTCATTTGTTTAACTGGGTTCTCTTTATCTACTTTTAAGACTTGTGGGAAAATCTGATGATGTTTTAGCTCATATTTATGCAGAAATATAGACAATTCTAAAGGGTTCACAAACTTTCAAGCACCACTGTATGACGCACCACACCGGGTGCAGACAGCCATGATTTTATAGCCTATTTATTGAGCTGATATAGTGCGTAAGGTTTGCAGTCTCGAAGGGCTTAATAAATTATGTGACTGTTCAAGCCTCGTAGGACATTTTGCTTGCACTCAGCAACCATTAGCTCATCTAACTCGGCTGATTTTTTGATCCATCAAGGAAGACTGGACTCTCACAAAGCATCCTCGGTGTGAAGATGCCCCGTGTTGTTTGTTCAGAGATGTTCAGAGATGCTCTTCTGCAAACCTGAAATACTCAGATTGTGCATTTATAGCTTAAGAAAAATGTTAATTTAACATCAGCCATTTTGTTTCACATTTATTATAATTTGTTTTATCATATAATTTGTGATATCAGCTTTATGTAGCGGCCATCGACCAACAGCCAGGCCGCATTCAAAGTCAGTTAAATTACATTTCTTCCACATTCTGATGCTCAGTTTGAACTTTAGCAGGTCATCTTGACCATGGCCATATAACTAAATGCGTTGCCGCCATGTGATTGGCCAATTAGATATTTGCGTTGTGTCCGGTGAGTGTGTATATGTATTTGTATGTATAACATTGTGAAGTCTCGCCCAGTCTATTTATAACACAGCGAGGTCAGCAACATCTCGTGTTTGACATTTCAGCAGTTTATCTGCTAAAAGGTCACAAGTTATAAAAGAGGGAAGTCCATGTCCCAGACCTGAGACGGATCCATCATATTTAACTCTCGGTTCATCACACACACTGTGTAATGTTGACAGAATGCCCGTCTGGACCCCGAGGAGTATTTCACCAAGCAGGAACGCATAGGGAAGGGATCGTTTGGCGAGGTCTACAAAGGCATCAACAATCGCACCAAAGAGGTGGTGGCCATCAAGATCATCGACCTGGAGGAGGCCGAGGACGAGATCGAGGACATCCAGCAGGAGATCACCGTGCTCAGCCAGTGCGACAGCCCCTTCGTCACCAAGTACTACGGCTCATATCTCAAGGTAAACGATATTACTGAACAAAGAACGTAAAGGTTATTTAACCATAGTTCTCCAGGAAAAATATAGCTAATAAAAAATGACACTAATTACGAACGGAACATTAGTTCTCCTGTCAAGGTGCACACCAATCTTCAACCAGTTTTCTGTCATTTTCCCCAATTATGAAACTTTTCATAATATTAAGTTGTGTCCTCGTTTTCTGGGTATCCATGTCACGTTTGATATGCAATTCCAGTACTTCACCACAAGGCGGCAACAGATTCCATTGCTTGGCTTGGACGTTGGCGAGTTGAAAGATTGTTAAATGAATCAAACCTTACTGATTTTTTTGCTCACTGAAGCTAGACATGCTCTCTGAAACAGCCGTCAGTATAATAATACACCGATCATTCAGTTATTAAAACCACCTGGCCAGTAATGATGTTTAGATCGGTGTTACATGTCAAATTACCATCCAGATGAATGCCCGGACCTAGGGTTTCCCAGCAGGACATGTCCCAGAGCATCTCGCTCCCTCCAGCAGCTCATCGTCACCCCTCAGTGCATCCTGGTGCCATCACGCTGCAGAAAACAGCACTATTCGGACCAGACCACCTTCTTCCATTGGTCCTAGGTCCAGCTCTGACATTTGCATGCCCATTGTAGGCGCACTCAGTGATGGACAGGGGTTAGCGTGGTGAGCACTCTGACTAGGCTGCCCCATACTCGGGAGATGCTCTGACCCAGACGTCTGGCCATGATGATTTTTTTCTTCATAAAGGAGCTCAGGTCTTATCCCGGAACATTTCTCCCACATCCAACACGCCAACTATGAGAACCTACTGTTCATTTTCCATCTAATATCCAAGGGCTTAATGTCTGTTTACATGCACTTAATAATCGGGTCAGATTTCTGCAGTTATCTGATTATTCAAATGGTCATGTAAACAGCATACTCCGACCTAGAAATCAGATTATGGAATGCAATAACGAGAGCTGGATTTTACCCCAGTAATCGGATTACTTTTTTCAGGTTGTGCATGTGCGCATGCCTTCCACCATGGTTGCCAGGTCCACGTATTCTAAAGACTTGGAGTTATAGTGCAGAAATAACTGCAACTAAACGTTCTCATTGTTTGGTGTTGTTACAGGGAACTAAACTATGGATCATCATGGAGTATTTGGGAGGAGGCTCTGCTTTAGACCTCGTAAGTTTTCAGTTTGTCTGTACGTACTGACTTTATAGAAGTAAAGGCTCCTAAATGTGTGCTCCCTTATTGGTGTAGCTTCGTCCCGGAACCTTAGAGGAGACCTACATCGCTACTATACTGAGGGAAATTCTGAAAGGTCTGGAGTATTTACACTCGGAGAGGAAGATCCATCGTGACATTAAAGGTGACTGTCATAACACACACACACACACACACACATGGGAAGGACGAATATACTAATCATATGCTCGTTAAAAATCGCATGTTTATTTCTTGCATAACAATCTCGGTGTGAAAAGGGCTTTACTTGCGTTTTCTGTACAGTGATATGTGCTCAGTAGAAAGAATATAGCAATGCAAACATCTGTGTGTGTTGCAGCTGCCAACGTACTGCTGTCTGAGCAGGGGGACGTCAAGCTGGCAGATTTCGGGGTGGCAGGGCAGCTAACAGACACACAGATTAAGAGGAATACGTTTGTAGGAACCCCGTTCTGGATGGCACCGGAGGTCATCAAACAGTCCGCGTACGATTTCAAGGTGGGTCAGGTAGAGGAACTGAGAGCCACAAACATGTACTTGGTGCACATTTTGGACTAGAACCTCAGGTTTTTAATCAACATTCACATTCGATTCAGTTTTGTCCCTCAGACCAAAGTTTCTCTGTAAGGTTGGATTTAAAAAAAAAATCTACTCTCTGGAATCTGTCTTCAAGTCTCTGTGTGGTTTGCAGGCAGATATCTGGTCGTTGGGCATCACAGCCATCGAGCTGGCGAAAGGGGAGCCACCGAACTCGGACCTCCACCCCATGCGCGTGTTGTTCCTCATCCCCAAAAACCCTCCGCCTACACTGGAGGGCTCGTACAGCAAACCCTTCAAAGAGTTTGTGGAGGCCTGCCTCAATAAAGACCCACGATTCGTAAGTATTCATACAGGAGATGATGTACCGGTAACGGGTATCCATCCAGGCTCTGTTTGACTTGCTGCTCTCATCCAGAGACCCACAGCTAAAGAACTGCTGAAGCACAAGTTCATCACACGCTACACCAAGAAGACCTCGTACCTGACTGAACTGATCGACCGCTACCGCCGCTGGAAATCTGAGGGACACGGGGAGGAGTCCAGCTCAGACGACTCTGACATGTACGTCATCCATCCACTCTTATCCAGTATCTAACCATACTTCTGTTCCTCTAGCCATCCCTCCTCTTTCAGACCTGTATACCCATATGCATATCCGTCAGTTCATCCTTCCATACTTTATTCCTATCCACCAGTCAAACCATCTACTTTCTCAATCCACCTTTTATATATACCTCCATTCATCTACCCATCCACCGACCTGTATGTTTGTCCAACCGAACATCTATTCACCAAGACAACCAACCATCGATCCATCCATCTATTTATCTATACATAAAAGCATCCACATTTATATCAGTCCTCTGTTCATCCATCCATCCATCCATCCATTGTTCCGCTCTATCATTCTGCTTTGGTTCAGCCATTTGTCTTGTGAACAGGGAAGGAGACGGTGATGAGAGGGACCAGGGTCCCATATGGACCTTCCCTACAGTGCGTCCCAGCTCCATGAATAAACTTCAAAAAGGCTACCCAAACGCAGACTCGGAGGTGAGGCAGCACCTGAACGCTTCTCAATTATCCTGCATTAAAAATAACCAGCCATGAGTCACCAGCTATGATTTGCTTCCTGCTGCAGTATAAACAATTTATTGTGTGTGTGTGTGTGTGTGTGTGTGTGTGTGTGTGTGTGTGTGTGTGTGTGTGTTTCTCCACCCAGGCTGGAGAGACGGTGAAGAGACAGCCGAGGTCCCAGTGTCTGTCTGCACTCGTGTCTCCCATATTCAGAGAGGTACGTCCACATACTTTTGGCATTATATGGCATTAATGATTCCCTATAAAACTCAATGGATCAGGATTGAGACTAAAACAAGACTCATAATCTTCAAAATGAGATTTTTTTTTTAATCCTGGAGCAAAATGTCGTTCGATTTCCACTGTCACACGTTCTGGCAGGTAGTTGTGGACTTGTTACCTGATCATTAATCACTAGGGGTGTGACAATACAATCTGCACATGATTCAATTCGCAGTACTTGATTCATGACTCGATATTCTTGCAATATACAGCGGTGCCTCGGTTCTCGCCACGTTCCAGAAGGCTTGTCTAGAACCGAAAGCGACGAGTACCGAGCGAATTTTTCTCAAAAGGAATAATGTAAATTGAATGAATGGGTTCCAGACCCCCAGAACATTTTTCAGAATCAATGTCGAGAGCCGAGAATTATTTCTAATCAAAATGTGTAGAGAAGCGAATTTCTGAGATTAATATGGGTTTTAGGGAGTAACTTAAAAAAAGGTAAAGAGTAATTGGATTACCTTTTTCCAAACACAAATGAAAGAAAATCATTCACACATTTCAATGCATTACTAATATTGTTATTGGATTGGTGATGAATAATTGAGTTGGTGCATCCCTGTGGTCTGCTCCAGGATTCTGCATCGTGGTCCAGGGCACCTTTTTCTGTTAGTAAAAGGTATTGATCTTTCTATAAACAGGAGCTTTGTGGGTCAGACACGTTCACCTTAATATATTATTTATAACTGCAGTTTATGGAGCTGGCACAAGCTCTGCAAATTAAATATCCGTGTGTGCATGTATTTCTATCTTTGTGAGGACAGAGTCCTCATAACAGCTGCAATAGCTGAAATCTGTAGGATTATAAGGGAATTTGCCTTCCTCACAGACAATGGTGCAATTTGACTGAAAGCTTTATTTTGCTTTAAGATTAGGTGTAAGGTTTGCAGTATTTAGCCTCAGTGACCTGCAGTGATACTGTGTGTGTGTTTGCTTACCTGATCTGGTGTGCAGTTAAAGGAGAAGCGCAGGGCGAGTGGTGGAGGAATCGGGGCAATAGAGGAACTGGAGAACGCCTTTAACCTGGCGGAGGAGTCGTGCCCTGGCATCTCAGACCTGCTGGTCACACACGTGATGGAGAGAGTGTGTCGGTGAGGGACTACAGCATTCACTCGGTGTCACTGCATCAGTCAGACATGGAGCGAGGAGAGAGTGATTCTAAACAAGTAACAGATCAGTGTAGGGCCACCGAACAAAAGTGGTTGGGTTTTGAGAATAATGTTGAAGAGTTTCTAGAATAAAGTCATAATATTTTGAGCGTACAGTTGAAATATTGAGAATACTCTCATAGTATTTCAAGAAGAAAGTAATATGTCGAGAAAACAGAAGTAACTCATGTAACCCTTTGTCCTTTAGGTTCGCTCTCAATGGCAATGGAAACACGACCTCATCACCACGGTGAAGCCCTTCCTGATCGGGTTCGACCTTTGATTCCCGACCACATCCCCCCTCCACCCCGTAACGGTTACCATCACCCCACATGGACCATCTCCTCACCTGCAGCCCCAACAGATATCTGTGCATTAGTCCTAATGAAATATTTTTACAGTTCGCGTTTCTTTATAGAACGGAGAGTATTTAAGAGACAGAGTCCTGCCGTCGAGAGCGCTGTGTTTACCTGGTAGAGTCAAAATCCGATTATAAACCTTTATGGAAATACCGAGTTGTGGTGTGACGTTGTTTTTATCATGTTTGTTTGTGCCTGTGAGTGTCAGTGAAAGATGCAAGATGACATTGAGTATTGATTGCATTGTATCATATTGTATCATATTACAGCATGGTGTGTTTTTTATTAATCCAATACATCATATCGTCTGAGCAGACCTGATACACTCTGCTGTTGTGTATCTCGTTCGGTGTGAGTGCTGTGAGTCATAATCCTGCAGGTAGAGATGAACATGTCACACACACACATGCGTCTGATCTGCTGTGTGTATGAGCTGGAGCACATTTACACATCCAAAGGAGACCAGTGTTCATCGGCGTGTGTTTGTGCTGGACTGACTGCTGATACTGACTACGTCTGACATTTTAGATCATAATAAAAGACCAATTCTATGAAGACATATATAGGATTCCTACATATTTTACTTCCATAACCAAGCAAGGGCGCTCGGGGGCTTCAGCAGTCGAATATGTTTACACAACTGAAGAACTGAGGAGGCATGGGTGGTTCTGGGGCCAGTTCCCCTGTTACAACAAGCTTGGCCCCCCCTAAGGACCGTGTTACCTCACTCTTGCAAACGCACGGTGATTTATAATGTGAAAGTCAAACCAGGGTCCAACACGAAACTTTACATCAGTTTAATATATTTATATATTGATATAGACGACCTGAAAAAACACGAAGATACCTGAATGTACATATTTTATCTAAATTATTTAAACCGTAGTAAATACTCTTTGCCAACGACCGTTACACTTGCCGCTGTTTTAACTCGACAGGGTAGCTTTGTGCTGGGCTTTAACTTCTTTATTACTGATACTACAGACTTAAATTAATATATTTTTAATTATTAAGTCAATTTTAGCATTCCTGTTAAGCGAAATCTAGTGCTAACGCCTAATTTGCCTAGCGCGTGCCTGTGTTTGGAATTGATTCATTTGAGTCGACTCTCAATTCTTAGTGCGTAAAATAAACATATCAAGGAACCGAGTCTCTTCGAGACTGACTCCCGAAGCTGAACGGTACAGGATTTGCTTCACGCGAACTGAATAGTTGTCGAAGGCATACACAATGTTTTATCGTCTAATTTTATTAGTGTATGTAACAATAATTTGTTATATTATACAGAAATTAAATATTCTACAATACAGCCTTTATGTGACCGTACTGTCAACACAAAACTCATTTTACGCATTTTGAGTTTGAGGTTTTCGGTTCGTCTCACCACTGCTGAGCGGGAGCATCTCCCAAGCTTTGTTGTTTAGATGCTCTGACTCAGTCATCTGGCCATTACGATTTGTTCCTTATTAAAGTGGCTCAGGTTTTTACTGTTCGACTTTTCTTCCACCTACAACACCAAATACCTACTATTTGGTGAACCTACTGTTTATTCACTTACCGTATAACATATTGCTTAACATGTGCTGCTGCAGCCAGATAATCAACATCATTTGTTATTGTGTGTGTGCGTGGTTTTTATGTCTTGGCTGATACATGTGCACACACCAGCCAAGGTACTGATACATGTGCACTCACCGGCCAAGGTACACCTTTTTAACTGCTTGTTAATGCAAATATCTGATCAGCCAACCACATAGCATCAACTCCTGACCTCCATCAGGAGAACATACCATGTGCCAAAGCTCAAATCACCTCAAACTGGTTACTGAACATGAAGATGAGTTCGCTGTAGTCAAACAGCCTCCAGTCACCAGATCTCAATCCAATAGAGCACCTTTGGGACGGGGTGGAACGGGAGACTGGCATCGTGGATGTGCAGCCGAAGAATCTGCAGTAACTGTGAGATACTGCCCTGTCAGTATGGAACAAAATCTGAGGAATGTGTTCAGCACCTTGTTGAATCTATGCCACAATTAAGGCCGGATCATGTCACACCATACAATACTGGTTGTAGTACATTACTGTTATTGTTACACTCAGACATTTTGGTAGTAAACAAGTTGGGATGATACACACACTAGAATAACTGCACAGGGAACAATTCATATAAAAACAATTTATTACAATGTAAGAGAAGGTGGAAAAACAGTGGTAACAGGTGCGTGGTTTAAAGTGGGATTGAAAATAGAAAAGCAGTAGGATAAAAACCTTAAAAACAGAACGCTACAGAACAGGCAGTGTACACACACACACACATACGTGACAAACTTATGGCTCAAGGAATTATTTAGCATGCAACAGGTGCGCACACCTGGTCCTACACTTCACATCATCACTAGGCATGTGCCAATGATCAGTTCTAAGGCTCTACATAATTGGCACATAGCATTAAAAAGGTACAGTCTTGGGTACCCCAGGTCAAATTACTTGGCTTTGAGAGCCTAACCCCAGAATTCACCGACAGCAGATGGGCATGTACCCTGAACAGGGTGCCAGCCAGTCCGTTGCAGGACAGTCCTGATGATCACTTTAGGCTGTACTTCCGGTTCCTTCATTTGGAAAATAAACAAGCCATGCATATTCACCCTGGGTGTCCCAAAACTTTCCCTTAAGGCAGTAGTTTTTGTAACACTGCTTGTTTAGAAGCTTATCAGCCCACACTTAGTGGTTCCAGTCAGGATGAGACGAGTCCGTGTTTATTCTGCTGCAGTCACTCATCCATCAGCAGGTGAGTTACCCTTCTCAGGTACTCAATGTTCTTATCACAACCCTGCAATCACACGAGCAAGCGAAGGGCAACTCAAGTTCGAGTGAAGAGTCGTTTGAATCCCGAGGGTCCAAGGTTAGGATCTTGTTCCCACACCCTAAAAAGTCATGGCCAGGCCTTAATACTAAAAGAAGGGACGTCACTGGCAGGGCTCCGTACAAAGCTGAATCTCTCAATACAAAACCTAACATTGGCACATGCCTAAGAGTAAGCAGTTAGCACTCGGGCCCAAACTCTTCCTGTAACAGACTAGGTTTCGTACAGTGCGATAAAACATCTGGAATCCACTCAACAGCTATGATCGGGAACAACGAGAGCCTTGCTTACTTCAGTTCAGTATTTAGATACAAATAAAACGATACCAGACAGCATTTGGTGTCACGAAGGCTTCTGTATCTCCCATTCAGCAGGCAGCGAGGAGCCTCCTAAAGGTCCTTGTATTGGACATATTTGACTATTGTGTGTACTTAAGAAGAGCCAGGGCTAAAATTCTGGCTTGAGTCTAAAATCTTTTAATTATTCAAACATGATAAACAGTTCAGAATTCGAGATACAAGCCTCTTATTGGCACATGCCAATTTGTGTGAAAACAAAATAATAATAATCAGAATACTGCTTATAAAAACAAATAACAAAAACTTTATCCCAAGGAAGAGTAGAAAAACTAAAGGGCAGACTATGTAAGACCTGGACCAGACCTCCGCCTCATCTCTCCTTTGACTCTGAGTGTCTGGCCTCGCTTAGTCGATAGCTCTGCACCTGGAAGACAAACAGATGTACGAGTAACATCGGGATTCCTGTATGTTTACCAAAAACTCAGTGCAGTGTTAATATATTAGACCACATCAGATCGGCTGCAACACAGGTCTTATCCGGTCTAATGCACTGGTCCTGGTATCGGCCCGACACCGATACTCAGCGTCTGGATGTACTCTATCAGTTACACCTGTCCCACTGCTCATTAATGAAAATATCTAATCAGCCAATCAGACGGCAGCAACACAGTCCAGACGAGTTGTTATAGTTGAAACCGAGCATCAGAATGGGGAAGAAAGGTGATTTAAGTGACTTTGAACGTGGCATGGTTGTTGGTCTGAGTATTTCAGAAAATCTACTGGGATTTCCACACACAGCGCCATCTCTAGGGTTTGCAGGGAATGGTCCGAAAAAGAGAAAATATCCAATGTGGGCAGATCTCTGGGTGAAAATGCCTAGTCGATGCCAGACGGGTTCGAGCTGATAAAGGTAACAGGAACTCGAATAAACACAATATATACCGAGCTATTCAAAGAGCATCTCTGAACGCACCGAGTTCTTCACACATGGTCCACTTCTCCGTCTCCCTGCTTCTGCATCTGCGCCTGCATCTTCGCGATCATCTCCTGCATCCGCCTCAGCTGCAAACAGACACAGCTCCATACATTTCCTGTCTTGTTTGAACTTAGCCATTATGTAATGTATACAAAACAGTCATTATTTAAATAGGATATCCAGCTATGACACGTTCTCCTCACTATCCAAACCACTAACCTGCCATAGCAAAACGAGCTGCAAATAAAACCGGGGCAATCGCTAAGTATGTTTATCGGCGTGGTGCAATTTGAATGGTATTTTGACTCTACCTGCACCTTCCATTCCCCTAATATCGGTAAGAATCCCAACTTTGGGTTCATACAGAATTGGGTTCATTCTACTGAACCCAAAACTGCGACTTCTTATTAAACAAAACAAAGTAAGAGCTTTACAGTGGAAAGAGTCACGCATTATTGGTCTTAACTTTTTACTGTGGACTTGCTTCTCAAAACATTTCAAACATTGTAAACAATTTATTTTAGTAACCTAAAGTTATGACTCAACTGACTGACTCGGTGTGAAACCTGATATCTTACTGCCCTCTAGTGGAAGAGAAAGTAATCGTTCGCTACTGCTTTATTGGGTCCACCTGTTCAACTGCTAGTTAATGCAAAGATCTAATCAGCCAATCGCTGGCAGCATCTCCATGCATTTAGGCATGTAGACATGGTCAAGACGCGCTGCTGAATCAAAGCGAACAAATGGGGAAGAAACGTGATTTAAGTGACTTTCAAAGCGGCATAGTTGTTGCTACTAGACGGGTTGGTCTGAGGATTTCAGAAACTGACGATCTACTGGGATTTTCACACACAGCACCATGCCTAGGGCTTACAGAGAATGGTCCGAAAGAGAAAAAATACCCAGTGAGGGCAGCTCTCTGGGCGAAAATGCCAAAGGAGGTCGGAGGAGAATCCGAGCCGTACGTACTGAAAACAGGGTCGATTATATAAATACATGCACTGTACCTCAGCCTCCTTCTCCTGGAGGATCATGTCCTTGTCCATTTCCTCAGGCTCCGGACCCTTCCTATAACACACACGGACGCATGACAAGGTGTGAGAAGCCCCCGTCCATCACGCATTTAAATATTCGATATTCAGTTTGAATATCTAAACCCAGATTTATAAATCGGTACATCAGATCAAATCATCCCTTCGGTGTACGATTCACACTCAGCGTGATGCCATGAAGCTCGACTTCCCAGGTGAGTGTGTGAGTGCGGACAGAAGCAGCAGGCACAGCGCCGAAGAGTGAGCGGCACAGAGACGTGTGTGTTAGTGAGCAAGCCGGAGCGTATTTGTTTTGCGTGTTGTGGCAGTGCAAGCGATAAGCTGAAGAACAGACAGAGCTGCAACTGAGCTCCCAGCAGTACCTCCCCCTCCTACCCTCAAGTCTATCCACACACTGTATCCGGACACGGGGGTTATATATGTATTGTATATGACTGACCGAACACTGTGGAATCCAAAGACCCAGCAGGCTGTATCCTTTAAAAAATGGACACTAATTCCTCGGTTATACAGTTATTACATACATACAGCGGTACCTCGGTTCTCGTCATTAATCCGTTCCAGAAGGCTTATTGAGAAAGGAAAACGACAAGTACAGAGCTTGTTTGCCATAAGGAATAATGTAAATTGAATGAATGGGTTCCAGACCCCCAGAAAATCCCCCTCTATAAGGCACTATATGCATTGATGGAGCTGTACTGTACTGGAGCTCCCTGATTTATGATGGGGATATGTTCAAATCCATCACAAGTTAAATGGATCATGAACCGGTAAGTTTAGCGAGTGTTTGGTAGAGCGTCCGTACTGTATCGTAGCAGAGATAAGGATAATATGATGTTTAAAACGCTTACATTAACCTACAGTTGGCCAAAATCATTAACACAAACCTTATTTTATAATAAAGTGTTGAAACATCTCATGTCATCTAGTGAGTCATGAACTGAAAGTGAAAAGTAAAACACTTACTCCACTGGTAACCCACGGCACTCCCATAGCTGCTAAGCTAACCGCAGTCTGTGTTCTGGAGCATTCAGTTCCCGTTTTGCTTTCGGTTGGGTCTTATAATGAACCTTTTTAGGACCCATGGAGACTTATCTGCATACAGTACAGTATTTTACACTATAAAAATAGCACGAGAGCTATTGCGAATCTGAATCACTGTGTACCGAATCGTGACTCATGACTCGTGAGTTCCGGCTGAAACGAATCCCACGGCTCGACTCGTACAAGTTCAAGCAAGTGTGCCGAGTACTCAAAATGAGTCGGGAACCAAATTTGACCAGTTCCGAGGAGGTCGAGAACCGAGGGACCACTGTACTGTGATGATACAGTATATAATATTTTACCTAATAAATGAGAGCTGATCAGATGTCAGTGCGTCTTTAAAAATGTTACTGAAATTTTTAAAATCTGTCTCTAATACAAGGCTGTAACTATGCAAGAGTAATAAAACTGAAAAATACTTGTATACTTAACATATAATATAGTAACATGGCTCCAAATTGCAGATGTTTTGTTAGCTGATGTCAGAAAGGAGGACTTTTAAAACGAGGCCCTTATTGTTCATTTCATATTTAATGACTTATTATTCCAGTTTAATTGAACTAGAACTTTTTGGCTGGTGAAACCGGTACAGTAACTTTAATGTAACTTTTAATTCAGATGCACTGCAGCCCAGCAAAACAGCCAAATCTGCCTGTAATGTGGTCATTCATAATTATGCCCTGGATGAGCCTCTGTTCCGTTCATAAAAAAGAAGTCCTTTTGGTCTTTATTATGTTTCAGAATAACGTGATCAAGTCCATCTACCGTCTATCTCATACCCAGTTTGCTTAATAACGCCAGTACTGATGCCCGATCTGTCGAGTTTATGTACTCTGCCTCTCCGGTCAGGGTCGCGGTCCACTTCACATAAGCTGTCTGATATTTTTGGACTCGTCTGTATAAATGAACTGCACCACCAGAGATGTTCTGGATATTTTCCACTGTAAATGTCTGAGGCGTTTAAGATGTTTACCATTATACAGCCCAGGGCATTTATTTCCCATGGACTTTTGGTATCGGCAGGTCGGGGGAGGTGAGGAAAGGCAGGCAGAGCGGTACGTACGCAGGCGACAGAGGCAGAATGTAACCGTGGGAGGACAACCTGCCGACTCGTTTGAGCCGTTCGGAGCGGAAGTTCTCGTAGTGCAGGTCCTGAGTCACTTCCTGCAGATCCTGCATGTGGGTGCTGCACGGAAAAACAAGAGTCAGACCCAAAACGAGCCACAGACCTCACTGCACTACCAAAACTGATACTGTACTTAGTGTATTAAAGACATACATCCCTGCTGGACTGTACGACCCTTACACTGACTGACTACTAAGTCTAGTTCCGATCTCTGTGAGCTTTAGTACATCTTAGCCTTTTCATATGGGCCTTATTCCCCAGCTAAAACATGTATCTAATCTAATGGTGGCCTAAGACTTTTGCACAGTACCATATATCCTGAGCCACCTCTCTCTCCCTGAATCTGTTTCTCTCCATCGGTCTATACATCTCTGATTATTTCCTACACAGATGGAAGTCGACATGTCCGTGTGTGTTTGTGCCGTACATGAGCATGATGCGCAGTTTGAGGAAGTCGTTGTGTTCGGGGTTCTCCACCTCCACCACTCCCCAGGGATACAGACGTCCTCGCACCTTCTTCCCTTTGGCCTCTATCTGCTGGTTGGAGCCGACTACTGCAAACGGGATGCTGGTCTGAACGCAGAGGACACGCCCAAACGAGCAACACCACATCGTTAGGGGGTAAATAACCACCGGTGCGAACGACTAACGGTGCTAACAGCACAAACCTAAGCGTCTTACCGCATTACTGATTGGACCGCTGTCCAGCTCATCCCGCCTTTCCACATATATTCAAGTTATGATTGGGTCTTTGCTAAAATAACAAATCTAATGATGGCCTAAGACTATTGCACACTGGTACAGATATAGTGACAGGTCCAGACATGAGCGCCTATGTCGTGGGCAACTGCCATTTTTAACTATATTTTGAACAGCGTTAAAAACAAACACAAACAACAGATCTTCGCACTAACAACGGAAATTAAGAAAACCAAATAAACAAAACAGACCGACAGAAAAGTCCAAGTGAAATTTAAAACCAAAAATGTTAACCAAAGAATGCCCTGGACCGAATGCAGTTCTCGGTACCATAATGATTAAGAGCTGAGGACGTACCTTCAGAATCCTCGTCTGCTCCTTAAACTCCTCGTCTTCGTCCGACTCGGCGTCTGGCAGGTGGTAGATCTTGATGCCGTGCTCGTCGATCTCGTCTAAAATCTGCGTCGCGTTCACAGAGGGAAGAGAGCACGTTACTCTCCATTAACAAGAGATTTGTTTGAAGAGTTCATAGGCCGAGGCGTTACCCTGCGCTTGAGCCTCTCTCTCTCCTTCAGAGTCAGCGTGTCCGCTTTGGCAATAACAGGCACCACGTTGACTTTGTTGTGAATGGCCTTCATGAACTGAACGTCCAGTGGCTTCAGACTGCAGAACACAGCGAAGAGATGTTAAGGTTACAGCACAGGCCGCAGCGCCGTCCTTAAAAACCCCTACAGACGGCAGCGCTACATGTTCCAAATGTTCTACAGGTACAGTGGTGCTTGAAAGTTTGTAAACCCTTTAGAATTTTCTGTATTTCTCCATAAATATGACCTAAAACATCATCTGATTTTCACACAAGTCCTAAAAGTAGATAAAGAGAACCCAGTTAAACAAATGAGATAAAAATATTATATTTGGTCATTTATTTATTGAGGAAAATTATCCAATATTACATATTAGTGAGTGGCAAAAGTATGTGAACCTCTAAGATTAGCAGTTAATATGAAGGTGAGATTAGAGTCAGGTGTTTCAGTCAATGGGATGCCAATCAGGTGTGAGTGGGCCCCCTGTTTTATGTAAAGAACAGGGATCTATCAAAGTCTGCTCTTCACAACACATGTTTGTGGAAGTGTATCATGGCACGAACAAAGGAGATTTCTGAGGAGCTCAGAAAAAGAGTTGTTGATGCTCACTAGGCTGGAAAAGGTTACAAAACCATCTCTAAAGAGTT
>JAJAGP010001050.1:0-82500 GCA_025084515.1 Ancistrus triradiatus
TCCAGCATGACAGTGATCCCAAACACACCGCTCGAGCAACGAAGGAGTGGCTCCGTAAAAAAGCATTTCAAGGTCCTGGAGTGGCCTAGCCAGTCTCCAGACCTCAGTCCCATAGAAAATTTGTGGAGGGAGTTGAAAGTCTGTGTTGCCTAGCGACAGCCCCAAAACATCACTGCTCTAGAGGAGATCTGCATGGAGGAATGGGCCAAAATACCAGCTACAGTGTGTGCCAACCTGGTGAAGACTTACAGGAAACTTTTGGCCTCTGTCATTGCCAACAAAGGTTATGTTACAAAGTATTGGGTTGAACTTTTGTTATTGACCAAATACTTATTTTCCACCATAATTTACAATTGAATTCTTTAAAAATCCTACAATGTGATTTCCTATATTTTTTTCTCATTTTGTTTCTCATAGTTGAAATGTACCTATGATGAAAACTACAGACCTCTCTCATCTTTCTAAGTAGGAGAACTTGCACAATCAGTAGCTGACTCAATACTTTTTTGCCCCACTGTATACAATACTGAGGCACTAATTCTCCAAGTGCTTTGTGTGTAAAAATGTGCAATCTGATTATACTAACATCATCTATGGTTTGCATGAAGGTTTGTGTCTTGGAAATTAACTCATATTGTTAATGTATGTGAATTTCTAAATTAGTGTGCAAAAAAAACGAAAAAGAAAAAAGTGATGCCACTGCAGCAGCAGGGCGAGAGAAAAACATGTTATTCTGTTGCATGTTTTGCATGAACTCATTATCAGTTCTTATTCATAAATATGTGATAAATCAGTTGCAACAGTCTCAATAATCATACTTATTTATCAGACTGTATACATAAACTAGTGACATTTGTTTGGGATCTTAATAAATCAGACCACAAGTGATAGTCTGTAAGTATGTATAGGTATAAACTCTTTGAATAATTTAGTTATATTAATGCAACTAATATATTGTCTTAACCTGTTTTAGATCTTTGTCCATTATTCAAGCAATTTTCCTTTGATGCTTTATTGTAGCAATATGTTATTTATTATCAATGTTAAACACTTCACCGCTTGCAAAAGTTTGATATTTGCCACAGCATATGGTTAGGCACGTCCACGCTTTCTAAGCATTCACATATTCAAAAACAGCTACTGATTCCAGAACGTTTAATCATTGGGATATATTTTCCCTCCCCTGACGAAACAGACAGTACATCTTAATAAATCACCCCTCGGATCTCAATGTTTGGAATTCCTGTGAAGATTGTAACTGTCATACAAATGAGGTTTGTGAAATATGGAAACAGAAGTCTGTGTACTTTCCCAAAGAATTTAGGGAATGACATTCGAATGCATATATTGTTTAAAAGTCTGGTAGGCAGAGGTTGGATTTGTTTTTATAACAATTTAAAATATGTTACTGTGACTGTGATTTAGCCTTGGTAGGCCACACGAGTGCACATGTGTGTGTGTGTGTTTGAGGAAATAGTTTTTGAAGACAATATTTATGACCATAGACAATATGGGTTCACAATACTGTACCATTTAAATTTTTTTTATTCAGAATGTATTTTGAAAAAAGTCTTTATAAATGCAATTTTAATCTGGAATAATTAAAAAATGTGTATAATAATCAGCTTTATTTGATTTACAGATTGAGCAGCATGTTTTAAGTGCAGATTGCTTTAAGCAATTACTGAACAATAAAAACCGTACAAGATCAATTCACAATTAAGATTTTATTCATTTATTTATTCATTTATGTAGGTACAAAATATTTTTTATAATTGAGGTGTATTGCTGAACCAGAAGGCCTAGGCAAAAAATAAGCTTTCTAAAAATATAATTTACTAGTGCATTTATTAATGCATTTATTTATACATACTATGGTGATAAATATATTAAAATTCCAGTTTACACAAACGAATAGGTACCTGACAAAGAACTAAACAAATTATTTTTATAATGTTCTTGTGTACATAAATAATTACATATCACAGTTAAGATGTAATTATCAGGTGACAACTTTTAGTAATTTTGCATAGATTTTGTGAATCGACACTACTGACAAACTTGACAAGCTTAATAGAAAAGACACGATAGGGTTGAAAAACAGATTTGAAATTACATGAAATGCCTTATCATTAATGTCATTTATTATTTAATGCGTGCTATATGTAGGGGTATGAACTCAAGTGATGAGTTGTAATAAGTGTGGAGGTGAGCAGAACAAAACCTACAGGCAATGAAAGACTGGGAGCCAGTAAATGTAACAACAAGTACATGAAGCAGACAGCTTGGGAAAGACTGTTTGCTGAAGGAAATGTCTTAGGGCTGGTTGTCAAGAAACATTATTTCATCAAACATGAAGACTAATGTTCCCAGCTTCGAACAATAAGAGCCATATCAAACCTTGTACAGGATCTACAGGCTGTTATAGTCTGTTCATGTGTTTTCAGTCTGACCCAATGAAAACACATGAAATTAAATGTGCACTCTTCTCAACCTCTCAAATGTAGGCTAGTAATTGTTTAGTAGTTGCCAGACAAGTAAAAACCCCAATAAATGTGCTTTTATGTAGGTATTATCAGCACATAAGTAACAGACCAGTGGTTAGCAAGCAGTTAACAGCTAAAAAGATAGCTCTTTTCCCGGAATAAATGTATCCTTTAATAATGTAAATAGCAGGATATCCAAGACATTTACATCATTTAGCAGACCCTTATCCAGAGCAACTAACAATTGATACAATCCAAATTAAGGATCTTGCTTAAAGACCCAACAGTGGGGCTTGGCAGAGGGGTTTGAACACTGAACCTTTTGGTCCATAGTCCAATGCCTTAACTGCTAGGCCGCCACAGTCCCTCAGTCTCCCCATACTCACCCACAGTCCCAAGAGTCCTGATTTCGTATATACATTACTATTGGAAAACACTATCATACTTAAGATGTATGTCATTCTTCATTTCTCCTATTCCATTAAAATATACACGCTTTCTGTTAAAGTACTACAACCAAATTTGTGCCTCAATATTTTGTGCTCAGCTCATGTTTTCAACCCATGGGCAGTTGAGAGCACTCTAAAACAGCCAGCCAAAACCGGATTGCAAAATGGATATTAGATAGGCTCAGAATGGAAAGTCATCTAGCCAAAAGAATGCTAATTACCATAGAAATTAAACACCATCAATTGTAGGGTTTCAGCATTTATGCATGTCAAAAACCTTCTCTGTTCAACTCTCAGCAAGTTATGTTCTCATAATGGGAAGGAAGACAACCATGTTAGACTACCCTGTTCCAGTAACTCAAACCACAAAAAGCATCTGAGAAAATGTTAAGGAATGCCTTAAATAATAACCAAGGGTGGAGAGATAATAAACAGCCTAATAGTGAGGAGCACAGACTTCATATAAACACACCAATCACTTTACAGACACAAACACACATCTGAAATATCAGGGTGATCTATAAGCAGTGTGTCTATGAATAAAACATCACAAGTATTAGACTGTATTTTTGATGTTGTGAGAGATTTTATTTTAGGCCTACACATTTGTGAAAGTGCACTCCATGATGTCACAGCATGGCTGGTTTGGACTAAGGGGCAGAGTGATACCGGCTTCGCCCCCTGGGAGTGCTAGAGGCAAAATCAGACTATGTAGAAGAACCTTCCCTTGTATTTATTTAATATAGTATAATCAAATGGCTCATTGGATGGATAACAGGCACATGATGGAAGGGGAAAGAAATTGTGTTTGTGCAACTGAGAAATATGAGTGGGGATTTGATTCTGAGATCAGAATGTTTTAGGTTTGCACTCTACCACTGCAACACTATTCAGCACAATTGAATGTTAGCATGTGCACACCTATAAGGATGAAAAAGACAAATTAAACCAAGAACTGAACACATAATAGCCTCTGCCAATGTATATAATAATCAGCTTTATTTTATTTACAAATTGTGCAGAATGTTTCAAGTATAGATTGCTTTAAGCAATTACAGTTGTTATTGCTGAACAGTAAAAACTGTACAAGATCAATTCACAATTAAGATTTTAGTGATTTATTTATTGTCACGCCCCCGTCAAGCGCCGCTCCCATTTCACGCAACCTGCCTCGCTCTTCCTCGCCTGCCTATTGATTACCCACACCTGTTCTCGTTCCCGACCTGTCTACACTACCACATATAAACACCCCTCAGTCAAACCACGGACGCTACACAACAAGGTATCAACCTACTCACGTAGCTCCTGCATCCCGATTGCAATTCAGTGTTCAAATAAAGCCTCCTGTTTATACTCCACTACCTGCGTCTGTCTCCTACCTCCCGTCGGCGTTACAGTTTGTGTAGCCCAAACATGGAGACAGCGGCTAGTGGTTCCGACCTTACGTCAACCACAGCGGAGCAACTCGCCGAACTCCGCTCCCAGCTTCAGGAAGTGGCTCAAGCGGTTTCCCTGCTGGCGGATAACCAACGCTCGCTCAACGCGCTGGTCCCCTCTGTCAGCGAGCCTTCCTCCCAGCCCACCGCGGCTTTCACAGTCCTCGTACAGAATCGCCCTGCCAGGTCAATACGACGGCGATCCGGAGCGCTGTGAAGGCTTCCTTCACCCACTCACCCCTGGAATCCGCATCGCCTTGGTGGTTTCCCTCCTCTCCGGTCGAGCCTTGGATTGGGAAACCGCCATCTGGAACCAACAAGGTGAGGAGGCCAGCGATTACGGTTGCTTTCTGACCGCTTTACGCGCGGTATTCCAGCATCCTTGCGAGGGACGCACCACCGGTGAAGTCCTGCTCACTCTACGCCAGGGCCGTCGCCCTGCCGTCGACTACGCCCTTCACTTCCGCACCCTGGCGGCACAAAGTGGATGGAACACTCCTGCTCTTCTCTCCGCATTCCACCAAGGTCTGCGTCCCGATCTCAGGAGAGAACTGGCCGGGCGTGACCTCAACCTATCTCTGGAGGAGCTCATCACTCTCACCATCTGCCTCGACCAACTTCTTGTTCCCTGGACGACCTCCACTCCTCGTCCCGCTCCACGGGCCTCTCCTTCTGACTCCCGTGATCCCTCGCCTCCGGCTGAGCCCTTGGAGATCGCCCGCACACATCTGTCCTCCGAAGAACGCCGCCGTCCCTTCGAGCAGGGTCTCTGCTGTTATTGCGGCTCTGACCGCCATCTCCGTCCTGCCTGTGGCCTCGCTCCACCCACTGGGTCAGACCACACACGTGCCAGGGACCCGACACGTACACCTCGGGTGAGTCGACTCCTTCTTGAATCTTCGTTTACGCTACCTGTGCTCCTGCGGCTCGCTCACACTGACGTTTCTCTCACAGCGTTGATCGACTCCAGAACTTCATCGCCGCCCGCCTTGTGACCGAATGGAAGATCCCCTGTATTACACTCACAGCCGGACGCCGGATCACAGCGGCCGACGGCCGTCCGCTCGGATCAGGACTGCTCACCCGTACCACCGCTCCTCTCTGCCTGCTCACCGGCGCCACCCACCAGGAGTCCATCTCTCTGCTTCCCGTGGACTCTCTCACCTATCCAGTCATCCTGGGGCTTCCCTGGCTTCGCCGCCACGATCCTCTCATCTCATGGTCCGCCCGTGAACTCACCCGCTGGTCTCCGTTTTGCCAAGACCATTTTCTGCTCCGTCCCGCTCTGCAGGTCAACTCACTTCCTCTCTCGGACTCCGCACCCCTACCGGACAACGTGCCCGACCAATACAGAGACCTGGCCTCGATCTTCGCGTCCAGCTTGCCTCCTCCTCTTCCTCCGCATCGCTCGTATGACTGTGCCATCGACCTCGTCCCAGGCGCACCATTACCCAAGTCCCGTCTATACCCTCTCTTGTCGGCCGAAGAACAAGCCATTTCAGACTACATCACGGAATACCTCGACCTCGGCTTCATCCGCCCGTCCCCTTCCCCCGTTTCAGCGGGGTTCTTCTTTGTGCCCAAGTGGGACGGTGGCCTGAGACCTTGCATAGACTATCGGGAACTCAACCGCATCTCCCGCAGGTACGCCTATCCGCTCCCGCTGGTACCCTCCGCCCTCGAACAGCTCTGCACAGCTCGCTGGTACACCAAACTGGACCTCAGAAATGCGTACAAACTAGTCCGTATCAGGGAGGGCGACGGGTGGAAGACCGCTTTCAGCACCAGCAGCGGCCACTACGAATACCTGGTGATGCCCTTCGGCCTGGCGAACGCACCTTCGTTCTTCCAGTCATTCGTGAACGACGTGCTCCGGGATATGCTGGGCCGTTTCGTCATAGTCTACCTCGACGACATCCTGGTGTATTTGTCGGATTTCGCCACTCACGTCTCCCACGTCCGCCAAGTGCTTGAGAGGCTGCGTCTTCACCATCTCCGTGTAAAGGCGGAGAAATGTGAGTTTCATTCCCAATCTGTGCGCTACCTGGGCTATGTGATCACCCCCTCCGGGGTCACCATGGACAACTCCAAGCTCTCCGCCGTCCTCGCCTGGCCCACGCCAACCTCCATCAAACAACTGCAGCATTTCCTGGGTTTCGCGAACTTTTACCGCCGCTTCATCAGGGATTTCAGCTGCACGGTGGCGCCCCTCACCGCGCTTTTACAAGGCAAGCCTCGCTCTCTCCGCTGGTCCTAGGAATCCGAGCAGGCCTTCAGCGCGCTCAAGGCCACCTTTACCCGCGCTCCCGTCCTGGGACATCCCGACCTGGAACCTGGAGGTCGATGCTTCATCCGTGGGGGTAGGAGTCATACTCTCTCAGCGCCTCGGAGATCCACCCAAACTACACCCAGTCGCCTTCTTTTCGCACAAACTCACTCCGGCCGAGTGCAACTACGACGTGGGGGACCGCGAACTGCTGGCCATCAAGCTGGCCCTGGAAGAGTGGAGACACTGGCTCGAGGGCTCCAAACACTCCATCACAATCCTCATCGATCATAAGAACCTGGAAAACCTCCGTTCAGCCAAGCGCCTCAACGCACGTCAGACCCGTTGGACTCTCTTCTTTTCTCGTTTCACGTTCTCCATCACCTACCGCCCAGGAACAAAGAACGCCAAGGCAGATGCTCTATCCCGCAGCCTTGACCTCGAGCCAGCCACTCCGGAGGAACCCACACCCATCCTCCCAGCCTCCTGCACCATCGGTGCTATCACCTGGGACTTCGAGCGTGAGCTGGACGACAGGCTCTCCCAAACGCGCGTTCCGCCCAGATGCCCGTCAGACAAGAAGTTTGTGCCCATCGATCTCCATGACCACCTCCTCGCCTGGGCTCATCTCTCGTTGTGTTCTGGCCATCCCGGGGAGACCCGCACCTATCAGCTCCTGACGGCGCGCTACTGGTGGGAGAACATGCGCAAGGACGTGCACCGTTTTGTGTCATCCTGTAACATGTGCGCCCAGGCCAAGACTCCTCACACTCTCCCCTCGGGCCTGCTTCATCCTCTGCCCATGCCACAATGGCCATGGTCCCACATAGCACTTGAACTTTATCACGGATCTCCCTCCTTCCCACGGATCCACTGCCATTCTCTCCGTGATCGACTGCTTCTCTCGCACCGTGCGCTTCATCCCTCTGCCGAAAATTCCCTCCACGCTTCAGACAGCGGAACTGTTGTTCGAACACGTCTTCCGCGTATTCGGCATCCCGGAGGACGTCCTTTCGGACCGAGGACCACAGTTCTCCTCAGCGGTGTGGCGCGTGTTAGTGGCCAAGCTGGGTGCCTCCGTCAGCCTTTCCTCGGGATACCATCCGCAAACCAACGGCCAATGTGAGCGAGTCAATCAGGAACTCAAAAAATACCTCCGTTGCTATTGTCTCCACAACCCTCACAACTGGTCCCAGTTCCTCCCATGGGCCGAAGTAACCCAGAACTCCCTCAGGCACTCCTCCACCGGTCTCACGCCGTTCCAGTGCATCCTGGGCTTCCAGCCCCCTTTTGTGCCCTGGGATTCCTCGCACTCCGATTCCCCGGCCGTCAACGAATGGTTTCGCTGCAGCGAAGACATCTGGTGCCAGGTCCACCACAAAATTGCCAAGGCCATCCGCCGCTACCAGAGGCACACTGACCGGCACCGCCGCGCCGCTCCAGTCTACCAGCCAGGAGACCGCGTCTGGCTGTCAACCCGGGGACTGCGCCATACGCAGGGAAGTGCCCCTTTTTCTCCTCGCTTTCTGGGTCCTTATAAAGTAACACATCGCATCAACGAAGTTACCTACCGTCTTCAAATGCCTGCTCACTTACGCATCTCTCGAACATTCCATGTCTCGCACCTGAATCCCTGGGTCCCCGGTCCCCTGGCGGAGTCCTCGCCATCTGATCAACCTCCGCCCTCCGGCTCACTGGAGGCTCCCACCTACATGGTCCGTCACCTCCTGGACTCCCGCCGGCGCGGCTCGCGTCTCCAGTACCTGGTTGAGTGGGAGGGCTACGGCCCCGAGGAGAACTGCTGGGTGGACGCATCGGACGTCCTGGACCCCCTCCTCGTCCAGGAATTCCATGCCGCCCGACCAGACCGGCCAGCACCCAGACCGCGCGGCCGCCCACATCAGTCCTCCTCACTCCTCCAGTCCTCCAGATCCCGCCGCGCCCCTGCTGGCACGAGTCCTTCGAGGGGGGGTACTGTCACGCCACCGTCAAGCGCCGCTCCCGTTTCACGCAACCTGCCTCGCTCTTCCTCGCCCGCCTATTGATTACCCACACCTGTTCTCGTTCACGGCCTGTCTACACTACCACATATAAACACCCCTCAGTCAAACCATGGACACTACACAACAAGGTATCAACCTACTCACGTAGCTCCTGCATCCCGATTGCAGTTCAGTGTTCAAATAATACCTCCTGTTTATACTCCACTACCTGCGTCTGTCTCCTACCTCCCGTCGGTGTTACATTTATTCATTTGTGTAGGTACAAAATCATTTTTATAATTGAGGTGTATTGCTGAACCAGAAGGCCTAGACAAAAAATAAGGTTTATAAAAATATTATTTACTAGTGCATTTATTCATACAGTTATTTATACATACTATTGTGATAAATATATTTAAATTCCAGTTTACACAAACGAATAGGTACTTGATAAAGAACTAAACAAATTTAGTTCTTAGTTCAGTTTCTTTCACTTTCACTGACAGTAACAACCATTTACCGACAGCATATCACTTGTTAGGGCTACATGTGTCGATTCCACATGACTACACTGTAGCTTCTGGGCAATATAGTTCACAGGGCTGCTCTTGTAGACTGTGCAGAGTGCCTCTGTTTCCCTCTGGTGGTATTTGCAGATACAGCTGATGCACTGACACATAGTACTGAGTTATTTGGGGTACAGTGGGTGTCAAAAGTCTAAAACTACTAGTGAAAGTGCTTGTTTGAATCTTTGTTCAGAAAGCTTCATACTGCAGCAGGATGATGACCCAAAACATACTATAAAACAATGCACCAACTGCTAAACACCAAAAAAGATCAAGGGGTGCTGACTACTATTCACACCTGACCTAAACTGTTTCAACCATTTACAGGGCTCTTGAAGACAAAGAAAGCCAAGCATTCAGTAACATCATATGATAATCTTTGGGATATTATGCAAGCATTCTGTGATAACATCTATCATCAGATTTTGCACAACTTGTGGAGTCTATGCAAGCTCAAGTCCATGCTATTATTACAGCAAAACGGGGACTTACCAAATACTAATAAATTCTGAAATTTCTTCCTTTTCTAGCTATGCTGTTTTATTTAGTGCTGCCAGAGTCTCATACTGCACTTGGCATAACTGTTCTGTCTATAAACTCTGTGTTCTTAAAATCACTAACTACATGTTCTGTATTTCCAGGACCAGTTCCAGTCCTCACTATGAGTTGTTCATCTGGCACTAGTTTAAGCCCCTGTACCTTTACCCAGACTACATCAAAGGAGCCTAACTCCACCTCCCCTTCTCTTGTTCTCTGAGGATGCCACACCAAAACCGTTATCTGCTAGATGACATAAGAGCCTGCAGTAACTGCATTTATACCGGACTAAATAATGCCCAAAGACTCTCTTACATTCTATATTTTATTATTTTAGTAATTATTTAGTATATTTAATTAAAAAGCACTGTATATTGTTATCCCTCATACTTCTTCTTCTTATTGGTATTATTTGTGGATCTTCTTCTTCCACACATTTCTGTGATTAATACAGCCCAAACCATTTAACATACAGCACATCATCAGAAGAACACTGATCAACAATGGTGTGCATGGCAGGGTTGTAAGGAGAAAGCCACTGCTCTCCAAAAAGAACATTGCTGAATGTCTGCAGTTTGCTAAACATCACTAGGACAAGCCAGAAGGCTATTGGAAGAATCTTTTGTGAACAGATGGAGAAAGGAAAACACTGCATTCCAGCATAAGAACCTTATCCCATCTGTGAAACATGGTGGTGGTAGTATCATGGTTTGGGCCTGTTTTGCTGCATCTGGGCCAGGACGGCTTGACATCATTGACGGAACAATGAATTCTGAATTATATCAGATAATTCTAAAGGAAAATGTTAGGACATCTGTCCATGAACTGAATCTCAAAAGAAGGTGGGTCATGCAGCAAGACAACGACCCTAAGCACACAAGTCTTTCTACCAAAGAATGGTTAAAGAAGAATAAAGTTAATGTTTTGGAATGGCCAAGTCAAAGTCCTGACAATTGAAATGTTGCGGAAGGACTAGAAAGGAAGCAAGCAGTTACTGTGAGGAAACCCATCAACATCCCAGAGCTGAAGTTGTTCTGTATGGAGGAATGGGCTAAAATTCCTCCAAGCCAGTGTGCAGGACTGATCAACAGTTACAGAAAACGTTTAGTTGCAGTTATTGCTGAACAGGGGAGTCACACCAGATACTGAAAACAAAGGTTCACATACTTTTTCCACTCACTAATATGTAATATCGGATCATTTTCCTCAATAAATAAATGACCAAGTACAATATTTTTGTCTCATTTGTTAAACTGGGTTCTCTTTATCTACTTTTAGGACTTGTGAGAAAATCTGATGATGTTTTAGGTCATATTTATGCAGAGAAATAGATCTAAAGGGTTCACAAACTTTCAAGCATCACTGTACATTAGCTGCTGTAGTACAGCAGTTGTAATGACAACAGTGCAGTCCTTTAAATGCCTGTAGCTGAATGTTGAGCAAAGTATGGCTGGCAAAGCACTCATTAAAAGCACTGAGGTGATGAGCCATAGTTGGTACCACTCAGATGAATTACTTTGCTGGATCTGTGCTCAAACTTTCAAGCACCACTACAGCTTTTGCTGGACATAGACCATATTATTAGCTAACCCCTTTACTTTGATTAGTGATTGTCATAAATGTTGGCTTTTCTGTTTAGGAACTGTCTGTAGGAACCCCCCCCCCCCCAGCCTCCATTAAGAGTTACAGTTCCAATGGCCATGTGTCTATTACCATGTGTCTTTGTTTATGTTCATGTCCATGTCTCCACCTTTTGCTTTGTAATTTGTTCCCTTGTCTTTACGGCTCTGCCTGTATTGACCCTGGCTGTCTGTCATGTTACCACTGGATGTGTCATATAAACTCAAAGTTGATTATTCGGACTAATGTTAGCTAGTTATCAAAACTTCACCAAGATCACAATAAATAGCTTTTGCTTTAAAGCCAAGTCGTCTCACATTTGCACATTTGCATGAGACAACTTTTTGGGAAGCTTTTAATGGTTTACGGGATTACAAATTGATGACAACATTACTGAAGGTTCGTTTTGTTTTGTCTAGTGGTCTTTTTTCCTCAAAATGGGGCTCATGTGAAGAGTCCCAATATGCATGTGAGGTTGGTGTACATTTCAGGGTGCAAGGAGGTTGAGCAAATGTTTTGGCCTGTCTGTGGTAGGAGACAGCTTTATGAGCACACTTTCTCCACCTTATCAGTCCACATCTCAGGCCAGCCTCTCTCCGTGCTAAATCAAATGTTCGTCTGTGAGAAGACAAACACTGAAAGGAAGAGACGCATTAACAGCCATACTCAAAGTCCTGCCAAGTGTCACAGAGCATTACAGTCAGAGCCACATTGTAACACTGCACTGCCAACCTCTGTTTCCTGTTTAGAACCCCAAGAGAGCAGGGAGACAATCTACGGAAATCATTCTGAATTGTTATAGCAGAAGGTGTTCCCTAAAACATAAAAGAATAAAGAAAGGTTGTGAGACTGGCACCACTTAAAGTGTGATTAAGTGTATAGATTTTTAAACTTGATTTATACACATTACAATTACAAGTACAGTAAGTTCAGAAGTACATATATATAATACATTCTAATGAGCTCATTAATAGATGACAGTTAGTAATTAAAACGGGAAGGAGGTGCCTGTGTGGGGCAAGTGGTCGGAAGAATTGTACCTATATTCCTATGATATCAAACGTAATTCCACTCTTATCAACTTAGACAGAATGTTACTGAGGTCAGAATGCCTGAATCCCTAATTCAACAGCGCTGAGCTGTTTTATCAAATATAAATTCAGTAAGGCTTAGATCAAGGTCAAGTAATGGAACAGATGTATTGTTTTAGCCTTCTCCAAAATCCTCAGACTTCTCAGATTTACTCTTTTAAATTTCTTACTGATTTAATTTTCAGATTCCTCTCCTGAGTTATCTATGATAGTCTTTTACACTGTCTTCCATCTTTCACAACCTTATTTCACTTGTCAAATATTTAGACCATTTCTTCTTTCAAACAATTCTCTTTTGTTTTCTATCTTTTCAAAATGCTCTGTTCAAACACACAGAAATACTCCTGACATACCTCTCCCTGGTGGTCTCTCTACAAAGACACTGCATTTTGTGTTAGCCTTTGGAGTGCATGTCTGACAGATGAAAATAATGTAGTGTCTGCTCAAGCTGCACTTCTGATGCTTTCACTCAGCACAGCATTGGCGCAGTGGCTTCCTTCAATGATCTTCAAACATAAGGTGTGCATCTCTCTCAAAATGTCTACAAAACTATCTACAGAACATTGTACCCGAATCACTACAGAACATCCATGTGACTTGTCCAGGGTTTCTTATAGTGCACACCTGAACATGGGTGCACACAGAATGAGAGGGGCAGAGTTGTACCTCATGGTTGCCAATCAGTTATAGGGGCACAACTGTGACTAAAAATGGCCTGTTAAACACTAAATAGATTAAGTGATTAAAACTGAAGTGAATTCATTTTTTCATTAAATTTGTTTATGTTATTGCAACTTGAGGGACAGCTCAGTGGGTAGCACTGTTGCGTCGCAGTGAGAAGGTCCTGGTTTCAATCCCAGGTGGAGCAGTCTGGGTCCTTCCGTGTGGAGTCTGCATGTTCTCTCTGTGTGGGTGCTACGGTTTCTGTCCAAAGATGTGTGCTAGGTTAATTGGAGTCTCTAAAAGTGCCTCTAGTGTGTGGGTGTATGTGCCCCATGATGGATTGGCTCCTTGTCAGGGTGCACTCTGGGTCTGTCTTCACTTTATTATTTTACCTCGGTCACTTATTTTGCCCCATTGTGTTTATGTTTTTTGAGTGTGGCATGCGTGTTTTTGTTTCCTCAGAGATCCATTGGCTGTTAGTCTCCACATCTCGACTCCACCCCTCATCGCACACCTGATCCTGATCTTCACTCGTCAACTCCATGCCATAAAGCGCTGGTTCTTTCTGCCAAAATTCACCAGATCATCCCGTAACATCATCTGTTATCTTTGCCATGTTCCTTAGCCTAGACTAGCTTAGCCTTGTCTTCACTGCCCTCAGTGTTACCTCAGCCTTGCCTTAGCCTAGCCTAGCTTTCTCATCTCTAGCATTCTCAGCTCTCCTGCCACCATTGTTTTCCTTGCCTCATACTTATACCTTGTTTTACTTTTATCCTAGCCTCCAGTACATCCCGGCCATTCTTCCTGCCACTGCCTGGGTTCAAGGAGCGCTCCTGGCCCCTGGAAGCAAGCCACACTCCGATGCCACATTCTGTTTGTTTCGGTTCTCATTTGTTTTACTGTTACCGGCTTCCTGGACTCAACTAGCCGGCAGCCAGGGCTTACCTCGCTTTGGATTCATGCTAAAACCAAGTGTCTTCTTGATGCATTCTGCTTAATCAAAACCTTTTTTAAAAATAAAATCTTAATTTTTTTATAGCCTGTTATTTGTCTGTTGGTCTGCATTTTGGGTTCCTATCAAAATTACCTGTGGGGTCTTTGATCCCACCCTAACAGAACAACCTGGCCAAAAATGGAACCCACAGATCCTCAGGCAGCAGCCAACCCGTCATCGGTAGGCATGCTACTCAACTGACAGGAGGTTTGGTTGACACAGCATGACAAGTTACTCCATACCTTGCTCGAATCTAACAGGCTCCTTAACACTCAGGTTTTGAGTCTTACTAGCAAAATTAACCACCTGCTTGTAAATTCTCCTCAGGTTTCCAGTCCCAATGCCTTGATCTTCTTGCCTCAGCCTACAGGCGTGGAGACCTCCATTACTCATCCTGAACCCTAATCAGGCGATCTTTGTAAGTGCTGGGTGTTAGTCCCTAGGCCTTTGCCACTGATTCCAGCAAGGTCTACTACATTATTGGCTTCCTTTGGCCTTAATATGGGCCGTGCTCTCCAAGGGGGGTTTTGAGGACGTCTCGTACGACGACTTCCTCCATCGGTTCAGGGCGGTTTGTGACTACCCTAGCCATGGGGAAGCGGAGTCAAGTTCTTCAGACTTCACCAGGGCTCTCGGTCGGTCGCTGACTATGCCGTACGGTTCTGGTCCTTGGCTGCAGACACCCACTTGAATGACCCCACATTGCGCGAGGCATTCCGGAAAGGGTTGTCCGAACCCCTCAAGGATGAGCTAGCAGCCCGTGACAGCATTCTGACCTCCAGGCTCTGGTGGCCCTGGCCGTGTGCTTCCACGAATGCTGGTTGGAAAGAGCCCAGCGTCCGGTCCAGCCAATCCCGTCTTCCCGCTGTAAACCCACTGCTCAAGAGATCCCGCTTCCTCCTGCACCTGATCCAGTCTCTCATGGAGAACTGGAACTTATGTAACTGGGTCACACTAGGCTGTCCTCCCAATGAGCTCAAGAGATAAAGAGTTAGGGGCTCTGTATCTACTGTGGGGACTCTATTCATGCTATTCCGTCATGTCCATTTCACCCAAAAGGACCAGGTCATCAGTAAACCTGGGGGTTCTGACAAGCCCCTAGGAAAGTCCTCCACAACCACGCCAGTCCTCTCGCACGTTTACTGCTGTCCTGTACCTCCCAGGAGTCACGTGCCTGGTGGAAGCCCTCATTTATTCAGGAGCGGAGGACAACCTTATGGACCAAGACCTTGCCGCTCAGCTTGGTACCCAGCTGAAGGCTCTAGAGACCCCTTTGCGGGCCTATGCTCTGGATGGCAGGCTCCTAACATGCATTACCCACTGAACCCTCCCTATTCCTCCGGTCCTGTCATGGAATCCCCGAGAGGTTGCTTCCGTCTCAGTCATCCACACACCCAAGCCCCCCCTGGTCCTCAGCCATCTGGGGCTGACTTGCTACAGCCCCACCATCGACTGAAACCAGGGAAAGATCTCTGGGTTGAGCGATTTCTGCCACCAGAGCTTCCTCTTATTGGCTGTGCCTCCTCACCCAATCTCGCAATTCTCGGCCCGAAGAACCCACAGACCACTCCAAGGTGCCTTTCCACTACCATGACCTTTGAGAGACGTTCTGCAGGGACCGCACCAAGAGCCTTCCGCCTCATCGCCCATATGATTGCTCCATTGACTTGCTCCCGGGCGCGCCGCTGCCTACCAGTCACTTGTATATTCTGTCCTGCAGCAAAGGGGACTTTATGAAGAAATATATCGCGGACTGCCTGGCTGCCGGATTAATCAGGCCCGCCTCTTCTCCCCTCAGGGCCGGATTCTCCAAGAAAGATGGAACTCTTAGACCCTGTATCAATTACTGAGGCCTAAATGCCATAATGAAGCGCAACAAGTATCCGCTTCCTCTTATCTTGCCAGCATTCAACCTTCTGCAAGGGGCCACCATTTTCTCTAAACTGGACCTACGCAACACTTACCACATTGTGCGCATAAAACAAGTGGAAGACTGCGTTCAACACCCCACTGGGCCACTTTGAATACAGGGCCTATTTGGCCTCATTAATGCCCCTGCAGTTTTTCAAGCCCTAGTTAATGATGTCCTAAGAGACTATCTAAGTTGCTTTGTGTTCATCTACCCTGATCCTCATTTTGTCCCGGACTGAAGAGGAGCATGTCAGGCATGTCCGCCTAGTTCTGTCTCAACTACTGGAAAGCAAACTCTTTGTCAAGGCTGAGAAGTGTAAGTTTCATACAAGTACCATAGCCTTTCTCATTTTCATCATTCAGAGGGGGTGCATCAAAGCGGACCTAGCCAAGATCAGGTCAGTCGCAGAGTGGCCGTTCCCCAGGGGCGGAAAGAATTACAACATTTTCTGGGCTTTGGCTGAACACACACTCTGTTCACTTCAAGGGCCTGTTCACTTCAGCCCCAGTCCTCGTTCAGCCGGATCCAAGCAAGCAAATCATCGTTGAGGCATATGCGCCAGACTCCGGCATAGGTGCCATCCTTTCCCAGCAAGTGGGCTCGGACAATAAATTGCACCCCTGTGCCTTCTTCTCCTGACGTCTCACCCCTGCTGAGGCCAATTATGACGTCAGCAACCAGGAGCTGCTTGTCGTCAAGCTGGCCCTAGAAGAATGGAGACACTGGTTAGAGGGTTCTTTTTGTCGTCTGGACCGACCATAAAAACCTGGCCAGATCCAGACGGCCAAGCTGCTTAGTTCTCGTCAGGCCAAGTGGGCTCTTTTCTTCTCATGTTTTGATTTCACCCTGACCTACCGACCCAGTTCTCAGAACGTTAAGCCGAATGCTGTCTCTCATCAGTTTTCTGCTGAAACCTCTAACGACCAGGCTGACACTGTCCTCCCTCTCAATCGTCTAGTGGCCCAACTATCCTGGGAGGTTCAACGGACTGTTAAAGAGGCGCAGGGGGCCAAGCCCGACCATGGGGGTGGACCGCCTGACCGCCTTTACATGCTTCAGTGGGGGCACAGCTCAAAGTTTGCCTGCCACCCTGGTTATCATCATACCCTGGCCCTTCTCAAAAGTTATTTCTGTTGGCTGGCCATGGACCCAGATGTGAGAGAGTTCGTGGCTGCTTGCGCCATGTGTGCACGGAGTAAAGTCTCGCACCATCCTCCTGCTGGACTCTCTCTATCTCAGGCTATCCCTGGTCACACATTGCTGCAGACTTCATCACGGGGCTCCCCAAGTCCGATGGAAGATGGTTATTCTTACTGTAATCGATCGATTCTCTAAGGCTGTCTGCCTTATAGCTTTGCCCAAACTCCCCACTGCTTCTGAAATGGCAAATATACTCTTTGATCAAGTCTTCAAGATTCATGGTATCCCTTCGGATATTGTATCAGACCGGAGGCCCCAATATACCATGTATGAAAGGCCTTCTGTCAAGCCATTGGGGCCATTGTGAGCCTTACTTCTGGATTCCACCCCCAATCCAACAGGCAGGCGAACGGGCTAATCAGGAAATCAAAGCCACTCTGTGCTGCCTGTCCACTCAAGATCATACCAAGTGGAGTTCCCACCTAACCTGGGCCGAGTACGCCCATAATACACTGACCAACTCCGCCACGGGCCTTCCTCCTTTTGAGGCCTCCCTGAGTTATCAGCCACCCCTTTTCTATGACCTTGAGTCATTGACCTTTCAACATCAGTTATGTCAGAAGACATGTCCGAAGTCCACCAGGGAAGCCCTCCTTAAGGCGTGGTGCCACCCAGCGCTCAGCCATTCACCGTCGGAGACCTGGACCTACTTACACCCCTGTTCATACAGTCTGGCTCTAGGCTCAAAACATTCCCCTACGTGTTGAGTCCAGGAAGTTGGCACCTCGTTTTAACGGTCCCTTTCCTGACGAAAAAGGTAATTAATTCCATTTCCGTCCCTAAAATTGCCTAGACATATGAAAATACACCCCACGTTTCACGTTTCTCAGCTTAAGCCAGTCGCCCTCCTCGGCCCTTAGCCTAGCCTAGCTTTCTCATCTCTAGCATTTCCGGCTATCATGCCGCTATTGTTTTCCTTGCCTCAGACTTATACCTTGTTTTACTTTTATCCTAGCCTCTAGTACATCCTGGCCGTTCTTCCTGCCACTGCCTGGGTCCTTTACTGACTTCAAGGAGCGCTCCTGGTTCTCGGAAGCAAGCCACACTCCGTTTATTTTGGTTCTCATTTGTTTTGTGGTAGCTGGCCTCCTGGGGGGTATTTCAGAAAGCAGGTTTAACAATCCCTGAGTTCAAATCTGAACTCGGGTTGACCAATCCTGAACTGTCCAACTCAGAGTTTTCAGTTTCTGAACAGGGGATAACGTTTAGATCCGTCAATTCCGAGTTACTTCAACCCTGAGTAAAGCTCGTGCACGCGGAGATACAAAGCCCTCATCAATGGAATGCAGATAACACGGATCAGCATGGCAACGGGAGAAAGAACCGGGCTCGATCCTCGCACTTCAACCCAGTGGAGTTAGAAATAAGTGCGTATATATAATTTGAGCATAAATTTTGTAAAAAAAATAATACAGTAGCAAAATAACGTGAGCTGGCGTGGCAAAAAAATACTGCCCGAGTCAATGGCGTGAGTAATAACTGAAAAAAAGTTTTATTCCGAGTGTTCCACTTATTTTATTTTACGTGTGTGTGCATGTTAATATTTATGCAGGTGCAACCCAACAAGCACAAAATGTAGCTACTTATCAGGAACTGAAGATAAAACACAAAATATAGTTCAAACAGGTAAGGTATAATATCATTACATGCAATCGTGATGATGTTTAGCTACCCTACATAATTAAATAATTCTCAGTGGTTATGTCATATATGTAAGTAGCTAGTGAAATTTCCTAAGAGAGAAAAAGTAAATTGTTCAGCCATTCCAACACTGACAGTATTTCATATTATTTATTTGAAAGCAACACCTACCTGCCTTTATACATACAAGTCTCCCAATTTGTTCAATGTTGGATGTGTTCAAATTTGACCTCCATTATAGCAATAGAAAAAAGGGTGGAGGGCCAAAAAAACAGGTGGGGGTCCACCACCTCCTCTCACAGAGGCTGAAGAGATGGCCCCTCATTCAAAACACTGGTGAACCTGCTGCTGAAGGCCATCCCTGGAGGAAGCTCATCTGACCCAGCCACCCCCCAGGACCCAGCAACAAAAAAGTTCAGTTAGGTACATTGTCCCTGTTCAAATCAGTAAATTAGTTTTAAAGCTATAATTTAACTGTCTAGTCTTCTCAATTTTTCTAACCAGTTTACTGTTGGTGTAATCTGGTGGGACCCATGACAGAGCTCCATGCAGGTGTAATTACTTTCAGTATCCCACAGAAAATTGTTCATTTGTATTGCAGGAAGGTAATGAGGAAACCTTGTCAGCTGCCACAGAGAGGGAAGAAGAGTACAGAGAGGCCTACTGAGGTTTTTACATCTTGAAAATCACATCTAACATTTGATCATACAGAGTGCTGCTGGAAATTACAATCTAGAAGAAGGTCCATCCATCTCCACAAGAACAGTGTATCTCAGTAAGATGTGATTCAGAATTGGCCCACGACTTTAGACCTGGGCCCACTGTGATATTCAATGTCATTTTGGTGTTTCCTGTAGCTCCCCCATAAAAGGTGTATTTTTAGGAACAACTTGAAAAAAATCAAATTTTAGAAATGGATCACATAAGTCTGCATATATAAAAGACAATAATGGAAATACAACTGCTGGAACATCAGTTAAAGGTGGATGAGGTGCCCACAGGTGGATGATTTTACTTGTTTTTGAAGAGCAAGATATTAACCTCTGTAACTGCATTTGTACTTGCCAGGACATAAATACATAATAAAAAGACAGACATAGTGTTTTTATTTGACACTGGGGAGGTGAAGGCTAATCAGTAATATGGTAGCAGATTTGTGTCTCTCACTGCTCTTGCTCTCGTGCCTCGCGTTGGGTCATGGAGGGGGAAGGAACTGGGGAGGTGATAGGCTAATCAGTAATGATGGTAGCAGATTGTGTCTCTCACTGCTCTTGCATCTCGTGCATCAGCGATGTGGTCAGGATTTATTTCAGGATTGGTCACTGGATGAGTGGGACATTGTCTGATCACCAGTCAGTGAGATCCCCAATGGTCATCTCTACCCTGGCTCATGTCCTGCAGTGAGCCAAGTTATAATATTGCCATGGGCCAGGCTCAGAATCAGCGCAAGGGGTCAGCAAATTTTTGCTGGCAGGGGAACCTTCTGTCTGTAATTACCAAACTCTCCTATGATAGATAATACAAGGATACAGTTTAAAGTATCAGTGGCAAATAGAACTAAATATTGATGAGAAGATTTGGTTATGTGTACTGTATGTATTGACCATGCGCAAATCTAGCATTCACTGTACACTCATGAAAACTTTACAAGTCATGCACAGACCCAGGCCACTTTGCTTCCATGTTGCTGATGATGTGGGCTGTATCACATATGATCTTCACACTGCAGGACAGTAATTAACTGCAGTGGCTGTATTGTGATTTGTATTTCATTTGTAATGCAAAATTGCTATTTTTTAGGCCTACCTGCACAATAATGTTGTGGGAAAACTTCCTATTCACTTAATCTCCTTCATTTAGCAGAGAGTGCCATCCATGCAGCCAATCACACTTGGAAACCTTAAAATCATACTAATAATGGAATCATATTAACTGATTCAAGACTCAAAGCTTGATACTAAATACATTTCTTGTTGTTTAGGCTCACCACAAAGGCTTATAGTAACCGTTTTAATGCAAGTGTCAGAAATGTGACAGCCAGACAGACGGTTGCTTTAGAATATGCTCAGCATCACTGATTTTGTATAGAAAACTCCCCTTGGCAAAAACATGGAGCGCAAAACAAAGAATTTGCTCCCAACTCGGGGCATGTCCACGGAGTGTCATATGAGCGATTGACAGCGGAGAAGATTGTCAATAGAAATGATCGACTGTGCTGAGAAACGCTAAGGTTCACACAGATATCATCAGGGAACGAGGAAACATTACAGCGGGGTCTGATCAGCCTCTCCCGACGGAGATTTCTCCATAGTATTTGTGCTTCAATGTCAACTGGCTCTTCGAGAAAGGGAGACGCCATTTCTCACACTACCTTCAGTCTACCGGCTTCAGGTAGAGAGAGGATGAACTCAGGGGTTGGTTAAAGTAAACCTTGCTAGCGAGCAGGTTAGCTACACGGAGTATGTTGCCGGAGTAACTGACTCCAAGTTACGCTGAACTTGCTTTGTGAAACCGGAAACCTAGAGTATCCGTAAACTCTGAGTCAACTTACTCTGAGTTTTCACTAAACCTGCTTTCTGAAATACCCCCCTGGTCTCAAATTGCCGGCAACCCAGACTCTGAACTTACCTCACTTCAGATTCACGCTAAAACCAAGTATCTTCTTGTTGCGTTCTGCTCAATCAAAACCTTTTGTAAAAATAAAATCTTCAGTTTTTGTAGCCTGTTGGTCTGCATTTTGGGTTCCTATCAAAATCACGTCTGGGATCTTCGATCCCACCCTAACACTTCCTGTCTAGGGTTGCCTCTGCCTTCTGGCCTGTGCCACTGGCTAGGCATCAGCTCTGCTGCAATGGGATCCACGATTAGGATCAAACCGGGAATCTTGGAGCTGTGAGGCAAGCTGTGAGCTGCTAACCACTGCACCACCATGCCGCCCCTGTTAAAGACATATATAAAAATAAAATGGGAAAAGTACTGTTTGCCTATTAAATCAGATAAAAAATTAACTAAATAAGCATACTGGTTTATTCCCTACTCCTGGTCAAAATTAATTTTTTATTTCCCTTTATGGGTTTATGTTTTGTTTTACTGCCCACTTCAATCTCTCCTGAGAATGTTTAATAGATTTTATTGGAATTCTATAGTGAGACAAAGATTTCCACAATTTTTAAGCCGTTCTCTGTGCTCTATGAATTTATGAAGATATAACATGGTGTTGTTCTACCGTGTCACACATATTTTATGGCTGCGCCTTTGCCCTTTAAATAAACTGTTGCAGATGCACAAACATAAAGCAATGAGGGTAATAAAGGGAATCAAAGCAAAGGCCCCAACTTGATGCTGACAGATTGAGAAAAGATTTCAGCATGCTTGTAAAACATCTGCTTCTTCATCTTCATGATTGTTCTTGACAGTATTTGCTAAAAAATACAGGAAATGTATTATGTAGCAGTGGGTCTGTGGGCTAATGCCAACTGCAAAGGGAAGGTCTGTCAACGATAACAGTGGGTGAGGCCTAAAAAAGACTCACCTGTGTATAATTAAGGACAGTTTACTTAAATGACCTGTGTTGCATTCACTAGGTTTCTTGAATCCAGAGAGACAAGAACTCATCTTAAGCATGAAGCTGGAATGGTGAAATCCAACACTCACTCACCACTCACTGACATTCTATACCCACTTCTTCCAAATCATGGTCCCTGGGGGAGAGAGCAACTAACTGTTAACGCAGTTTGCAAGGCAGGAACCACACAAAATGGGACACTTTAGACAATCAAATGAACCTAACGCATATCTTTAGAATGTGGGAAGAAACCTGGGTCTGTGGAGCTGTGAGACAACAGTGCTACTGCTGCGCCACTGTGCTGTCCCTGAAATGCAATAAGACTCAATTAATTTTGTGTCCTAACCAATAAGACTTGCTCTATAATGCACCTGTCATTGTGTGGTTCCTACCAAAATCTTGAAATAAACAAGTCAAGTCAGATTTATTTATATAACGCTTTTTACAATGGAGCATTGTCTCAAAGCAACTTTACAATTTTAGATTATCTTCTAAAATCTACAGCCAATCCCAAATTGAGAAATAAACACACTGTTACTGAATTCCCACAAGAACCCGGTACACTATAGGGATGGGGTCTAAATTTAGGGATGTGATTAGGTTGGTTGCCAGCCAAAATCAGGTGGAGCATCAAGTGTTCCTTGCCATGCACAAAGAGGACCAGCAATATTAGGATGTGGCCAAGGTTCAGGCCAAGGATTGGCAGAACCTTTGGAGCTCACTGCAACCCATAAGCAGCCCAGCTGCAATGCACATTATACTCAAAGATGTCTTCGCAGGTTGTGCCAGAGGAATTTGCAGAACTTTTTCAGGGTGTATAATAGGAATGAAGATGGGTCAGAGAGGATTAGGTTTTCCACCATCTGCCACTGCTGACTGAGAAGGCTGGAGTATGACAACTAAAAGGTGGACATCCTACAATGGCTTGGCTTGGAATCTCAGAGCAATGCTGTAAATACTATATCTCTGACACTACAGGAGTTCGACTGGTCCTTCGCCTGTCTGAAGACATCACAGAGGATGTCAAACTTGTATTAATGGAGCAATTCGGCAGCAATGGCAGTGTGTGTTTAATGCCACCAACTGGCATTACTGGAAAAAGGGTCATGGGTCAGGAGACCACAGTGGAGTATATTCTGGGGTAGGTGCCCCTCCTCTTTCATTTCCCTTACTAAGAATGGGTTAAAAAACATTCCAACTCCCCACACGATAAATGTGTTCTTCTCACCCCTTCACTCTTTCCTTCATATATCTCTCTCTCTACACAAGTTGGATTGTTTGAGCCATGAGAACTGGGAGGATGTCTTGGCAGGCATGCTGGTCTTGTGGGGAACCCAGACACTTCCAGTAAGATTTATCAAAGATGTAAGTTGTAGCTCTGGCTTAGTGAGTCCCATTGCACCTCACCCCATAGTAGAAGTACATTGCATAAGACTGAATATTCAAAGGGTTGTATATCAGGTTGTGGTGGATTCTGGTTGTAATCAAACCATAATTCACCAGAGCCATGTTCAAATTGTGCGAGTGAGGAAGCTTGCGTGATGAAAATAATGTGTGGCCAAGAGTGTGTGAATAGTGTGAATTCTGGGAATAAGTGGGTTGAATTTTTTTATATGATTTGCTGGTGGTTGGTGCCAACTGGAAGAGGAGGTGCATCTATGTCAGACATGTATTGTTTATACATTTTAAAGTATACAATTCTGAATGCAACACTGGTGACAATGATCTATTGAAAATATTCTGATTTACCAAGGAACCACTTTAATGCCAAATTCACTCTGTATGAATTATTGGGCATTAATTTGGATTGACTCAAATTATTTTATGAGTGAAAGTCCCGCGGAATCCTAGATTTCAACTGTGGACAATGGAATGAGGGTGCTTCACACAGCAAGATAGAAATTCAATATGTTATGGACTTGCCCCTTTAAATAGGAATATACAGCAACTGAAGAGTTTGTCAGTGAGCTTGTTTTTTTGGCACGTCTTTATGTCCTCATGCATGTCTGACGCATGGGGAATGCAGTCCGTGCTCCTTTAGCATACTAGCTTCACTTTTCAAACATTTAAAAGCAAGGTCAATGGAACGTGCTATCGGTAACAATGTGAGAGATTTCTGGCTTGTTGGCTAGTGCAAGCCATAGCCAATTCCTAGATTAAAAACAAAGACAGGTTCTGTAATTTAGTTTGTTAGCAATAGCTAGCTAGCTTGCAAGTTTTGTAGGCCAGTTCTAATGTGATGTTTGTTTAAAATATACTCATAGTAAATTTCTATTCATATACAAGGTAAGATGTTTGGTATCCTAATAATGATCTGAAGAGTTCTCATATAGGGATAGTTAAAGCTTCTGAAATCTTTTTGTAAGCTTTTCCTAACTTGTGGCTTTCTACAGTTTCATCCTAGAGCCCTTTAGAAAGCCATTTGGGGCTGTGTCATTGGTTTTACATAAGCAGGTTTATAAGAGTTACTGTCAGGTTAATGATGGCTTATCCAAACAAGATATTTTACTAGTTACATTTCTTCAAATGTTATTTCAACTGTGATTTGAGGTTTTTTCAGCTGGAAAGTTAGATTTAATGTACAGTATTTAACTTTTTAGGGTGTAACAACCAAAAGTCAGGATTTTAACATGATATGATGTGTTTCACTTTTAAACAGTTTTTGAAAATATCTACTTAGTGTAAATTGCATTTTGTGCATATTCTATATACTCAGATCAGCCATACCATTAAAACAACCTGCCAGATATTGCAGATCCTCCATGGGGCCTCCATGGATCGGACTCGATTGTCCGGCACTTCCCACAGATGCTCGAATATAATTGAGATTTGTGAAATTTGAAGGTCAGGCCAACAACTTGAACTCTTTGTCAGTTTCCTCATACCATTGTTGAACAATTTTTGTATTGTGGCAGGGGTGTATTTGGCCTTGAAGTAGTGTATATGGTCTGCAATAATGTTTGGATAGGTGGTGCTAGTCAAAATAATATCCATATGAATGCCAATACCTAAGGTTTCCCAGCAGAACATTGCCCAGAGCAATTTAGTGGATATTATTTTTGCTTTGTAGTTTGTATATGCATTTTTAAACAGTATTTATGTTCTATGTCTATCACTGTACTCTTTATTGAGAGTATGATGATGGTCCCACCATCATTTACAAAACCAAATACCTTGTTTAAGTTGTGCACCGATTAAATGATTCTGATTCTTTGTTGACTTGCAAGTTACAAATCTGACAGGGTGGCATGCCATGGTGGTGTAGCAGAGGTTTGATTGGATTTGATTACTGTGCTTCCTTCCACATTCCACAAAATGCACATGGGTGGGTGGTCTGGATTCTACAAATTGGCCTCAGGTTTCAGTGAGTGCAAATAAATAAGTGCATGATGACCTGTCCAGGGTGTATTCCTAACTTCCCTGGTAACTTGATGTTGTTACCAGGATAGGTTCTAGAGCCTGGGTAACTTTCACAAAGGATAAGTGGTTACTGCAGATGACGGAAATGAATAAAAATGATAAGCATCACTACCACAGACAAAATTCTAAACCATTTTTTTCATTAGTACTACAAATCAACCACAGAGCTATACCGCCATATTATCTCATAGGTCATTAGGGGAAATGCAGTTTCTAGATTGCCTTGATTCAAGTGACGCAGAATGCAAATGCATACTTCTAAACTCAAGAAAAATAGCTGTTTTTTGGCAAGTTGAAATCAAGCATTACAAAAGGAATGAACAAATGAATTCAACTGTCAAAACAGATTGTAGCACAGATAACCAACTAATGATTATCCAATAGGTAATAACATTTTTATGCATTTTGACCATAAACAGACCAGTATTCAACACAAGTACTTATAATTGAATTGGTATCTAATTATAATTAATGTAATGAATATTCACATGCAGGTTTCAAGTCCCTAGCAATTTTAAATTTGTACTGGCCATCTGATTTACTTACGCTGAAATGCTTATGGCTCAAATGCACCAGATTTCAGACAAAGAAATAGCCCTATTTATTATGTTTATCTGTCTGTTTATTTAATGCTTTAAATGTACTTTATTGGTGTATACATAACAGTGGTGCTTGAAAGTTTGTGAACCCTTCAGAATTTTCTATATTTCTGCATAAATATGAGATACAACATCATCAGATTTTCACACAAGTCCTAAAATTATATAAAGAGAACCGAGTTAAACAAATGAGACAAAAATATTATACTTGGTCATTTATTTATTGAGATAAATGATCCAATATTACATATTAGTGAGTTGTAAAAGTATGTGAACCTTTGCTTTTAGTTTCTGGTGTGACCCCCCTGTGCAGCAATAACTGCAACTAAACGTTTCCTGTAACTGTTGATCAGTCCTGCACACCGGCTTGGAGGAATTTTAGCCCATTCCTCCATACAGAACAGCTTCAACTCTGGGATGTTGGTGGGTTTCCTCACATTAACTGCTTGCTTCAGGTCCTTCACAACATTTCCATTGGATTAAGGTAAGGACTTTGACTTGACCATTGTTCCATCAATGATGGCAAACCATCCTGGCCCAAATGCAGCAAAACAGGGCCAAACCATAATAATACCACCTCTATGTTTCACAGATGGGATAAGGTTCTTATGCTGGAATACAGGGTTTTCCTTTCGCTAAACATTATGCTTGTCTTTTAAACCAAAAAGTTCTGTTTTGGCCTCATTTGTCCACAAAACATTCTTCCAATAGCCTTCTGGCTTGTCCACGTGATCTTTAGCAAACTGCAGATGAGCAGCAATGTTCTTTTTGGAGAACAGTAGCTTTCTCCTTGCAACCCTGCCATGCATACCATTGTTGTTCTGTGTTCTTCTGATGGTGGACTCATGAACATTAAAATTAGACAATGTGAGAGAGTCCTTCAGTTGCTTAGAAGTTACCCTGGGGTCCTTTGTGACCTTGCCAACTATTACACGCCTTGCTCTTGGAATGATCTTTGTTGGTCGACCACTCCTGGGGAGGTTAACAATGGTCTTGAATTCCTTCCATTTGTACAGAATCTGTCTGACTGTGGATTGGTGGAGTCCAAACTCTTTAGAGATGGTTTTGTAACCTTTTCCAGCCTGATGAGCATCAACAACTCTTTTTCTGTGGTCCTCAGAAATCTCCTGTGTCCGTGCCGTGATACACTTCCACAAACATGTGTTGTGAAGAGCAGACTTTGATAGATCCCTGTTCTTTAAATAAAACAGGGTGCCCACTCACACCTGATTGTCATCTCATTGATTGAAAACACCTGACTCTAATTTCACCTTCAAATTAACTGCTTATCCTAGATTAGTTCACATACTTTTGCCACTCACTAATATGTAATATTGGATCATTTTCCTCGATAAATAAATGACCAAGTATAATTTTCTTGTCTCATTTGTTTAACTGGGATCTATTTATCAACTTGTATGACTTGTGTGAAAATCAAATGATGTTTTAGGTCAAATTTATGCATAAATATAGAAACTTTTCAAGCACCACTGTATGCTCATTTGATATGGCTGACTTATCCCATAATCCCTCACTAGTAAACACTGAAGGGCTTTATATGTAAATTTTCCACTGCATTTTCCCCCTTAACTGCGCCAATAATGTGTACCAAGTTAAAGAAATAAAAGAAATGCATGTTCAGTATCAAGTTCACCCCAGTGTATGGTAAAACACTCACAAGAGGGTTGGTGACTGCATGGCTTGATTTTAATTACAGCAGAGAGAACTGCTTTTGTCGAGCTGCCAGCTTTGGGTTTTACGGTCTGTGGCCAGTTAGAGGATTTGCTTTGCTGAATTTCTAATGATTGTGGAATGGGAAAGGAAGTAATGACCTTTCTGACCATTAATGATAATCAGAACTGCTTGTTCCTGGATGCATTGGGCCATATTGTAAGAAATAGTGCCTCTTTCATAGCAGGTAATTCCACTGAGAGCTAGACGTTTTTGTGCCTCAGGGTCGGTATTTACAATACAAAGATTATCACTTGAAGGGAGTGTTCTAATCACTGTGCTAGCACTAACTCACCATTTCTGTAGACACAATAATTTATCTAAACCCAAATTATTGTAATGTTTAGTACCATTGACTGTCTGTGAATCAATTTATCAGTACAAACTATTCTTTCCTAACTTTACTGGATAGTTGTAAATTGTATAACTTACAGGATAGTTGCATGAATGGCATGAAATAGTGAATATCTATAATGAGCGCTATACACTCATTAACAAAAAATAACTCACCAAGAAGGAGTTGTTGGAATATATGTGTTAATAACGATGATTATGTGTAAGTGATTACAATATTAGAGCGAAATGATAAGTTTATTAGGGAAAACTGTACAACTGAAAGGAGGCTATTGTACCCTGTTGGGCCATCTCTATCCTGGATGCAAGATGTGATACGGTTGAGCATTGGAGGCATACAAGTTCCATATGGTATCCTGTGGCACATTTACCCAGAGATGTTGCAGCTGGACCTGTAGATCCTGCACGCTCATAGGTTGCAGCTGGTCCCATAAATACTCAATTGTTGATAAATCTGGCAATCTGTGGTGCAATCTGACAGAGGCATTCCTGGAAAACCCTTGCTGTGTGTGGGTGAGCATTATCCTGCTGAAAAATGCCAGTTGGAAGCCCTGCCATGACAGGCAACACATGAGACTGCACAATGTCCTGCACATCTCGCTGAGTTGTTAGTGTTCCTCTTAGGGGTGACCTATTGTGGTATGTGATGGTTCCCCAGATCATCACACCAGCAGTTGGGGCAGTGTGTTGCTTCACAGCAAACGTAGAATTGAAGCGCTCACCACAAGTCCTTCATACTCAAACCTGACTGTCATCAGATCTCAAACAGAACCTTGATTTATCGATAAAGATGATACAGTTCCAGTCCATAGCAGTCCAGGTTTCTCGTTCACAACACCACTACAAACTACGGTGGCTGGCTGTTAATGGCAGGAAACATAATATGCACCGTGACAACAAAACTGTTGGAACTGCTCAAATAGGCAGATCAAACAATCCTCTCTATATGTGGTCTGTCTCGGCCGTCCGGAACATGTTCGCTGTGTGTGCATCCCTTCATGGAACCACTGTTCCCAACACCTCATAACAGCTAGGTCAGAATGGCCTAGATGGCAGGCAATTCATCGAAACAAACATCCTGCTTCCCTCAGTCCACTGATGTACCCCCTCTCACAGTCTGCCAACTGGGCAAAATGTCTTCGGGTGTATCATAGAGGCATGTCTAGCAGTCAACGATCTCTCACCATGACGTAAACTATCCAAAAGCAGCCTCTAACTGTGTCTGGCCAAGCAGGTTTGCGTGTTCTCCCAATGCTTGTGTGCTATATGATATTTCATTTCCCTCTCACAATTCAAAGATATGCGTTAGGTCAACTGGCATCTCTAAGGTGTCCCAGAGTGAGCGAGTCTGTTTGTGTGCTTATGCCCTGTGATGGATGGGCAACCTTTCATTCCAGCCTTGTGCCCTGTGTTAACGGTTAGGACATAGACCACCTGCGATCCTGATATGGATTAAGCTGGTATGTAAAGTGAATGAGTGAACCTAATGATCTGTGATTAAAGTCTTTTTTCTCCCAAAAGGGGTCAGTTCCAGAAACATTTAGTAAGCAGTACTGTTAGAAAGTAGTATTCTCAGATGCTTGCATTTGTTATATATGAAATTCTATTCTGCATTACAATTATTCATGAACATCTGGGAGCTGGAAAAGTTGTGCAAGTGTATGGGATTCAGGTGGGTATGTTGGAGTAGCAGTGCCAGCCTGATAAGGTTACTGCATAACGGCTTTACTTCTCATGCAAAAATGTCAGTAATTGCATTCATATGCAAGCCATGAAAGGACATACAGCAATTAGAAAACATGTTTTCACATTTTCTATACCTAGTGTAAGGTCTGTTCTTTTTCACCATAATATCCTGCTTGTAGTTTATTTAGAAATGTCTAGTGTATATAATTATACATTACTAAATTATCCACTAACTGGTTTGTGTTACTAAATACTCTTACAGCTGTCAAATTATTCCATGTTCAACTAGCATGAATTAATTTACATGTTTATGCCTTTGAACTGTAAGAAAACTATAATTTGCAGTAACTGATACTAAGTTGCCAGGTATATCAAGTGTTTGACTCTCTCACACTATGATTAAACATATTTTAAGTTGCATTTAAGATTATAGAGCAACTTTTTGTATATACCCTTTTTTGTATATAGCAACACATTATCATTACATTTTGCAAAAAGAAAATAAGTGTGAAAGGAAGGCTTGGTCATGGAAAGATTAATAGTAGTTGAAGGGCACAGTAATTGTGTGGTTTTCTCAAGGGCAAAATCAGACATGATAGGTGTCCTCACAAAGGCAAGCTGGAGACTGTCAAAAATAACAAAAACAATCCATGGCAGATTGAAAAGAAGTAATTCAAGCCTCTGAAGTGGCCTGATAGAAGTGAGGAGTTTGGTTCCCCCACTTCCATATACACACCCTCTGTGTGTTGTGCGAGTGGAGGGAAGAAACTTCTCTACTGAGCCAAGATAAGCAAATAGAACAGTGCCATACATCAACTCTTAACTGTGAGGAGGGAGGAGAAGAAAGGGAATATGTGAGAAAGAGACTGAGTCTTAACCAGTCATGCATATCCCCAGCCCAACTGGCTACCCCTTTTCTTCGCATTTAAAATGAGAAGCCATGTAAATGAAGGAATCACCCTTAAGCCAAATCTGCAACAATGCCCAGTGCTCATTGCCATGGTATGGTTGATACACACTCGGTGTATCAAAGTTATCTGTAGCATTTTAGCATATATATTTCAAAGCCCTGGCTAGCTATGGGTAAAAAATACCTAATGTGCAAGTTTTTAATTTGCATTTATTAACATGAATGTACTGTTACAGGATGGTGTTGGCTTAGCCCCACCATATCAACAGGGCTGGGAACTTTTAACTTTAACTGATCAGCTCAGCTCTTTCCTAGCTGCAATAAGCACATATTATATGTTCAGTGGTACCACTCGGAACTCGTCAAATTCAGTTCTCGACGCATTTTGACCAGAAAATATGTCTCGGTTCTCATCATTTACATGGTACTCAGGACACTTGCTTAAACTCGTATGAGTCTAGCCATGCGACTCGATTCATAATTCATGATTCAGTACACAGTGATTCAGTGATTCAGACTGACAAGAGGTCTCACTCATTGAAGATCCCCTCTGTGTTTATCGTGTTTTTCTTTATTTTTAAATCTACAGTACTGTATTCTTAGTGCAAATAAGTCCCCATGTGTCCTAAAACGATTAGTATTGACAGACAGCCGAAAGGAAAACAGGAACTGAATCCATCAAAACAAAGGCTGCAGTTAGCATTAGCCACTATGCTAGCTCCCTGAGTTCACCAACTCCAAGAGTAAGGCATCTAATAGCCCTCGAGGTCATATAGTAACCCAGAGTAATCTCTAAACAACTACAAGCCTTTCTCACAATGGCTCAGATTAATGTTCATGAGTCTGTAATCAGGAGACCATTGAACAACAAATGTGTGCATGGCAGGATTGCAAGGAGAAAGCCATTGCTCTACAAAAGGAACAATGCTGCCCATCACCTGGAACATGGACAGTCCAGAATGATATTGGAAAAACATTTTACCTATGGGTGAGTCCAAACAGATCATTTTGGTTTAAATGAGAAACCAATGATAAAGAAAAACACTACATTCCAGTAAAATAATGGTGATAGTAGTACAGTTTTGCCTGTTTTGCTGCTCCTGGGCTATGTCAGGATATCTGTCTGTGAATATTAGACAAAAGTGGATCATACAGCAGACAGCAACGCTAAGCACATAAGCCTTTCTTCCAAATGGTTAAAGAAGACTAAAAAAGACTAAAGTTCATGTGTTGGAATTGTCAAGTCCAAGTCCTGACCTTAATCCAATAGAAATGTTGTGGAAGAAATTAATATGAAAAAAAACCCACCAAAATCCCAGAGTTGAAACTGTTCTGTACAGAGGAACAGACTAAAATTCCTACAAACTGATTTGCAGCACTGATTAGCATTCACAGAAACATTTAGCTGTAGTTATTGCTGAACAAGTGGGTCACACCAGTTACTGAAAGCAAAGCTCCACATACTTTGACACTCACAGATATGGATAATTGGATAATTTTCATCACAAAAAAAATGACCCAGTGTAATAGTTTTGTCTAATTTCTTAAATTGGGTTCTCTTTATATACTTTTAGGGCTTTTGTGAAAATTCATATTTAAAAGTCATATTTATGCATAAATTTTAAATTCTAAAGCGCTCACAAACTTTCAAGCACCACTGGAGGCATAAATATAATTTTGGTATAAATTAATAAATACAATATAGTTAAGGGCAGCTCAATGGGTAGCACTGTCACTTCACAGCAAGAAGGTCCTGGGTTTGATTCCAGGTGGAGCAACCTGGGTCCTTTCTGTGTGGAGTCTGCATGTCCTCCCTGTGTATGTGTGGGTTTACTCTGGGTACACCAGTTTCCTTTCACAGTCCAAAGACATGCTTGTTAGGTTAATTTGGATATTCTGAAGTGCCCTTAGTTTGTGAGTATGTGTATGAGTGTGTGAGTGAATGTGCCCTGTGGATCGGTGCCTGTTTAAAGTTCATACGATCCTGACCAAAGATTAAGTGGACAGAGAAATGAATAAATGAATATATTACAATTTTCCTCTGGAGCTGTGAAAATATTCTTAACTAACTTTGACAACAGAGAAAAAAACAAAAGAGAAAATTAAAAATCTCTGCAAAAAATGCATTTATTCTACACTTATGTTCCAGAAATAAAGCCAAGGCAGTGCTATATTAATAGAACTGACTCCATAAAGCATTTCTGTGCCACTTCATTGATTTATTTTTGGCTATATAAAAGGGAAAAAAAGAGACATTTATAGTCACAGCATCTGTGAAAATACTTTACACAAACATGAAATAGTCTGAAATATTTTCCGAGGAAAGCCCATTTACTAGAAAATGCAACAGGTAGTCACACAACTGTGTCACATACCAAAATGGGTTTAGCTGCATACTGCGTAAATTACTACTACCTGGAATAATATGCAGTACATACACCCAACACAGCTATAGGTTTTTTGTGCAGCACTATCCACTTAAAATCCAGTGTTTTGAATTGTTCCTGCCAAATGCAACACCCCATCAAAAACCTAAGCCATAAAAAAGTCACTGACATGCTACAGCACAGGAAAGGTTCTGAAGTGTTGAGGAAGTAGAATGTGTCCCTGTCCCTGGATTGCAGGATATTTCGTCTGTTCACGAAAGGTCCTTCCTGAGTTCTTCCTTTCCCATGGAACATCCTGTGACCTTTGAGAAGGTGTGACTGGACATGTAATATCCCGTGGTGAAACAAAATAACCTAAAGACACCTGATGTTTACAGTTGTCATGCAGGAGCAGCGGATGCAGGTTTACACAGGAAAAAAAAAAGGAAAACGATTTCTGATATTATCAAATCCCACCTCACCAAATTGCTATACATTAAATGCACAGGATCTACAGTGGTGCTTGAAAGTTTGTGAAGCCTTTAGAATTTTCTATATTCCTGCATAAACATGACCTAAAACATCATCAGATTTTCACACAAGTCCTAACAGTAGATAAAGAGAACCCAGTTAAACAAATGAGACAAATATTATTGGTGGCAAAAGTATGTGAACCTTTGCTTTCAGTATCTGGTGTGACCCCCCTGTACAGCAATAACTGCAACTAAACTTTTGCTGTTGTTTCTGTGGTTTCATCTGTCTGCCTTTCTATTTCCACCTCATCACTTGAAAGCAGCCAATCACAGGTTCACCTTTTCACCTTTCCCCGTCTGTATGATTACGCTGTTTAATGTCTATACTCAATGTTGGTTTGCTTTAAACGGCTTTTTTGTGCAAGTTACTTGTGTTTGTGGGTATGACGTTCTCCTAGTTATTTGTAACAAGCTGTAAATTGCATTCATAAGTCTATTGCCTCTCCTATGGTAAACAGTCCTCATTTGTTTATCCCCCCACCTGTATATTCTCTCTAACTTATAATAATAATATAATAATACTGTATAAACTGGTTCACATTCACTCGCTGAGTCTCTGTTGCGTCTGGCTGATCTTCCTAGTACTGTCTATCAGTGCATTTTTTTTCTTCTATCAAACAAAAGTATCAGTCATTTCAATCAGGTGTTTTCAGCGGTATCTCTGACACATTTACATATAATTTAAATGCAGTTTTTTTTTTAAATAACCTTTATATTTACATTACAGTAGCCTAAAAAGACTACTATGGTGATGTCTGGTCAACGACCATTTCAGTCAACATCCTGTTTCACAGATCGTAATGCCAATGTTAAACATGCATTCCTGTATACATACACATTACAAAACTATACTAAATAAGAACAGACAATTCACCAATGCAATATCATACATTTCTTCCAGCCTGAATTCATGCAATTATTGTCATGTCACATGGCTAAATGTACCAGAAAAGTACATTTACAGTGTTCTCAAACAAAAAAAGGTTATTTATATAAATTATTTTTACTGGCATCTGAAGTTTGACAGTGAAAAATACCAGCTGTGCAAGGTAGAATAAGCCTTTTTAGAGGAACTTTCCGCCTTTAACACTATGTTTGCTCTGTCTGAAATAGGCATAATTATTATTAAATTTACGGAAGGGAGTAACTGCTGCTACCGCAGGAGACGTACCTGCCAAACGTGGTGACATACTGACTATTCCCATTCTGGATTTTTCCTGTGGTTTCTGCTCATCTACAATAATTAGGTGGTGATTTGACAAAGGCTTAGCGTTTTGTCTTCACTTATTTCACTGACAAGGACATGAAGAACATGACTTTCCCTTTTTACGTTACATAAATGCATGAAGTACTTTCTTGAACAATCTCTGAAGGCCTTTTGTTAAATAAGTTCTTAGTGCACTGTGCTGCATTTTTTTTGAAAACTCTGTAAGCCTGGATCAAACTCTGGATCAAAATAAATATTGCAGTTTCAAAGAGTTACAATAATAGATTTACTGATAATTGGTCTTGAATACTTTTTTATGGATGTCTGAATTCATGGAATCAAATTGGATCTAATAACCTATGTCTGATCCTCAAACTCAAAACAGAAATCATTTTGACTGTGATTATACACACATCCAAAATATTTTGATGTGTTCTCATGGAGAACAGATACTTGTTCTACATGTCTAAATAGCCCAACTATTTGTCAAACCAAAATCAAATCCAAATCCACTTACAACACTCAGTAGACCATGAAAGACCATCTATATCAGTGAAGCACTGGTGGCTGTTGGTTTTTAAAACAGGGGAAACACAAATGTTTGTGGTCAGACGAATCAGTATTCAGTATACATTGTATATACAGTATGTACAATCCCGGACCTTGAGAATCAAATATCCATTATTTCCTAGGATAAAATCCCTACTTCATTCAAACATCTTCCAAAGCTAGGTTCAATGATATCAGCTTAATATACAGTAGTGCTTCAAAGTTTGCGAACCCTTTAGAATTCTCTGCAACCCCAAACCAGAGATGAGGCAGTATTGGGACAGTATGGAAAATGCAAATGAAAATGCACATTGAAAGCTCAGGCATGTGGCTCCTCAAATACATGCGATGATGTTGATCACTTCTTTTTACTGGCCACTAATGACGGATTGATCGATTACTCCTAATAAGGATCTTTCATATATATAGAAGATGGTTAAATTGTGAAGTCATGAAACATTCTCCACACAATTGCGCCACCTCCACCAGCCTGGACTGCTGATGCAAAGCTGGTTTGTTCAATGGATTCATGCTGTTGGCACCAAATTCTGACCGTACCATCTGTGTGCCTCAACAGAAATTGAGATTCAGCAGACCAGGCTACCTTCAGCTGCAGACTCAGATTTCTGTTCTTGGCTATCACAAGTTGATCATATGTGAGATTACACTTTCCCCTATTGTGATGGTTGATGTAAACCTTACATGAAGCTGCAGGCCCATATCTGCATGATTTCAGTGTTACACTTATGACACATGATTGGCTTTATAAAATGCATGAATGAATAGATCTGCAGGTACATAGATAAATACTGTAAGTAGAATTAGTTGTACCAAAGAGTTCAGTGTCTTTCAACATGGCACTGTCACAGGACATGGCATGGCCCCAGTCAGCATTGGTTGGTGCACATAAATAATCTGTTTTTATAGATGCAACAATAGCAAATATAATTAATATAGTTTTCATTTGTTAAATACAGTAAAACACAATTATTTTAAAGTACCTATGTCTGGAAAATGGCTCTGATAAAAAAAATATTTATATAATGAGAATCAAATATCCATTATTTCCTGGGAAAAAATCCCTACCTCATTCAAGCATCTTCCAAAGCTCCATGATATCAGCTTAATATACAGTAGTCCTTGAAAGTTTGTGAACCCTTTAGAATCCTCAACAATCGCAAATCAGAGAAAGTTCGGACAGTGTGGAAAATGCAAACGAAATGCAAATGAAAAACGCATATTTACTTTGACTTTTATTTGATTGCAGACAGTATGCACCCACGATATTTCAAGTTTTATCTGGTCAGTTTAATTTAATTTGTTAATAAAACATCCATTCCTGCATTTCAGCCCTGAAAAACACATTCTAAAAAAAGCCAGAGCGGTAAACACTTTATATTGTGGCCATGCCACCATTTCTTCTCACAACACTTAAAAGACATTTAGGCACAGAGGAGACCACCAATTAAGTACTTCACATGTTATTTTGGTCCATTCACCCTGAAAACACGTCTTAAGGTGTGCAACAGTACAGGGTCATCATTTTCACATTTTTCATTTCAAAATTCTCCTCACATTCTCTACTGATGACGGGGTACGACTGCAGGCATGCCAGTCCAGTACCCGTGCCCTCTTCCTCCATAGCCATGTCTGCAGAATGTGATTTTGAAATCTCTTGTTGAAAAATGCATGGACGTCCCTGGAAAATATGTCATTTTGAAGGCAGCTTATGTTGCTCTAAATCTCAATGTACTTTTCTGCATTAATGCTGCCATGACAGAAGTGTAAATTTACCTTTGTTAAGGGCATTGACCCAACCCCATACCATGGCAAACCCTGGATTTTGGACTTGCTGCTGGTAACAATCTGGATAGTCCATTTCATCTTTGATCCGGAGCACATGGCATCCAGTTCTTTCAAAAAAATTTGGAATACTGATACGTCTGACTACAATACACGTTTCCACTCTGGATGATCCATCCCAGATGCCTCCAAGTCGACACGACTTCTGGACATGGTTAACATAAAGCTTCTTTTTTTGCACAGTAAAGTTTTAAGTGTAGTGCTTGACAAAGGTTTGCCAAAGTAGTCTAATCCCTTCCCTATGTGGTTATATTAGTTATTGATGAATGATGGTTTTGATGCAGTACCATCTGAGGGATCGAATATCACAGGTCTTCAGTGTAGGGTTCTGCCCGTGCCTTGTACACACTGAAATTCCTCCAAATTCCTTGAATCATTTAATGACCCTATGCACTGTAGAAGGGAGAAACGTGCAAATCCCTTCCAATCTTTCTTTCAGGAACACTGTTGTTTTTACACGTTTGACCAGACAAAACATGAAATATCTTGGGTGCATATTGTCTGCAATGAAATAAAAGTCTACGTAAGACATAATATATTTATTTTTTATTTGCATTTTCCATACTGTCCCAACTTTTTCTGATTTGATTATGTATATTTCTACAAACAGATGACCTAAAGCATCATCAGATTTTCAGTCTTAAAAAGCAGAACAAGAGAACCCAATTAAACAAATAACATAACAATATTAAACTTGTTCATTTATTGATTGAGGAAAATGATTCATAATTACATATCTGTGAGTGTAATACTCATAGATAACATAATAATCAATAACATAAATCTGTGAACCTCTAGGATTAGCAGTAAATTTGACTGTGAAATTAAGGTGTTTTCAATCAATGGGATTACAGTCAGGAGTGAGTAGGTTTGCTGATGTAGTTATGAGGTTAAAGAACACTGGTCTATCAAAGCCTAATCTTCACAATACATTTGTAGAAATGGTTCATGGCATGAACAAAGGAGATTTCAGAGGCCTTCAGAAAACGAGGTGGGCATGGCAGGGTTCTAAGGAGAACGCTGCTGCCTATATAGAGTGTTCTAAAGATAATGTGGACAAGCCCGAAGGCTATTGGAAAAACGTTTGTGGAGCCTCTGCTCAACCAACATCGTAGAGTTGAAGATGTTCTCTGTGGAGGAATGGGCTAAACTACAGAACTGATCAACAGTTTCCTGGAAATGTGCTTCATAAGGTACACCAGATATTGAACGCAAAGGTTCACATACTCTTGCCACTCATGGATGGATAGGTGACATTGTAATATCATAAATAAATGACCATGTATAATATTTTGTCTTATTTGTTTAATCGGGTTCTCTTTTTCTACTTACGACTTGTGTGGTACACTGGTGAAGGAGACTTTCTTTGTCACATGCATATGGGAGACTGTGTGGGACTGTGTATGGTAGCCTAGTGTTTAAGATACTGGACTATGGACCAGAAGGACCAGAGTTCAAATCCCACTTCTATCAAGCTATCACTGTTGGGTTCTTGAGCAAGGGCCTTAACCTACAATTGCTTTGATTGTAATACTGTATCTCTGTAAGTTGCTCTGGGTAAGGGCCTCTGCTAAATGACATAAAAGTAAGAAATGCGTGTGTCACTTGTATTCGTGTGCCCCACACTTGTATGTGTGTATGTCATGCTGTCAATTCAGGTTATGTTCTAGTAAGTCGTTCTTGCTATATGTGCATGAGTGTAAATAAAAAACAGTTTCCTATTATTAGTCCCCGAATATAAGGACTACGTTTTTCAGTGACAGGAAAGAAGTGGAAAGTGCAGAACACCATTCGGAATTCCATCTGCTCTGTTACATTTCACTCATTTCGAATTGCGCTTCCCAGTTTTCATTTATAACTCCACATTCATTATAATGGGTTATAGGACTGTTCAGTGTCTAATAATGGGTTACAGATTAAAAGTCAAATTTTGCAGACAAGCCTTCGATCTTCAAGCATTATACCAAAAACACTACACCTGCAGCAGTGGAGACGTATTCTCTGTAATGATTGCCATCTTGTTTCAACATCCGGCATCCCAGAATGAATCTGGGTATGGTGGATGCCAGAAGAATGCTACCTGCATGAATCACTCATGCCAACTGTAACTTTAGTGCAGGAAAAATAATGTTATAGGGATGTTTTTCATGGTTTGGGATGTACTCTTTAGTTCTAGTAAAGGGATCTATTCAGTTAACTCAATGCCTATAAATTTGGATGAGATGTTTAAGTGACCTGTGCTTAAAATCTTAAAAATGTGCTTAATACTGAGATTATTATTTATTTCTTAATTTATAACATGTATTTCCTTTGTGAAAGCATTACATTCATACAATATAAGCTTTTCAGCAGCTTGCTGAATTAACTAAATTGACCTTCTAAATTGACATTCAGCTTTGGATGTCAGCTCTGGCCATTCAGCTCATGGACAGAGAAGTGTAATCCTGGACTTGTTATACTTGTACAAAGATGACATTATACATACAATTTGGATTTGACATGTGGTGTAAGCATGAGCATATAGCTTACATCTTGCAATATCACTGCAAGGCTATAAACTGGAAAATAAAAACATTGTTTTTCTGTTAAAGTCAACATAGCCAGAGGTGAGCAAACCCTAGCTTGTGTGCCAGACGCAGAACCACCTGTAAGATCTCCCTGTGGCAATCCTGATGGCTCTGCTTATACTCACCTCGTCACACCCAGTCGGCTCTAGGCTCTACTGAGGGAATGGAAATCCCCTGCAGCACACCTCAACTAGTTTGCCCTAGGATTTCAGTCCTCATACATGGCTTATTTCTTTTCATTTGTTTCTGTCATACTGTCTGCTCAGACACTGACTTCATACTGTCTTCTCAAAGAATGGTAAGCTCCAGCCTAGCCAATTGCTTGGCCCACTATGACAGATGTAATAAGGGTGGTTTGATTGATCTCTTCTGGAAAACACAGATCAATCTTACACACCAGTCACATTAGTCACATTTTTGGCTATAGTTATTGGATATACTTATCTTCTCTTGTACTGGGAGAATGTTTCAGGATTCATACTTGCCAGTGCCTATTATATGTTGTTTTTAACCCACATATACTATTTGAACATAATTTTTGCTGAAATCATCCACAAGATGTCCACTAACTATTGCTACGATCCTTGTACTTTTTATTTAAGAACTTGGCTTCAGAATGTAGCGACTGGTTTTGACAATATATGCCGTTTATAGGTTTATTGGTCTCTTTTGTAACAGAACTGTTTGTGAAACAAAGTAGGTACCAACTTTAACTAACATAAATGCACTACATGCAATCATTTATGAATACAACTAAAATATATACTGACTAAGTTCTTCTGTTCATGTAATATGATTAGAGGATTATGCTTTGTGCCTTCCTGAGTGTTTGTAAAATAAAGTTTATTTTGACATGGACATTGTTGTTCTGCATAGTCAACTTATTACATTATTTATGACATACTATTCTTTAATTCACATTTAATTGTGAAATAATTTGACAATGACAAATGATTTGGTATCCCTTTCCACTCCACTGTATTCTGAACTCAAATTACCTGTACCTATCAACGTTAAATATACACACATAAATGCAGGGGAGTATTATAATAAAAGCAAAAAAGATGAACTTTGATGGAGCTTATTAGTGCCATTAGAATTAGTTAAATTGCTGTAAAAATAGCGGAATTGCTGTTCACAATCAGACTGCTGCTACACCAAATAAAGCACCATCTGTTCCTTTCTATGTAACATAATGTATGCTCTTGATTGGTGAGCAGACAGTATTAGTGGCTGGCACCACCGCCATAAACAAATCAAACAAATTGCAAATATCACAGAAGCCTGCTGTGTTGAAATTTGGAACTGAAAATAATGACCAGGGCCAACTATTTAGACCAAATCTAGGCTTAATCTGTGCCTGGAAAAAAAACAGGCCCCAGCTGGGACAATGTGCACCACCTGGTCATCGTCAGATTATGAAGAACTCAAATGTACTTATATTCTTTATATATGAGTGTTATAGAATTTGAGCAGTATTTATTCACAGTGATGTAAGGTGGACATGTATGAGGACATATAAATGAGCATGGGGATTTTAATATACTTTAATGATTTGTAAGTTGTTTTACATCCTTATAGGTAACCAGTAATGGGGATTAACAAAAAGTAATCAGACAATAAAGACAGATAGACAGACAGAGAGATACATAGACAGATACATTGATTTAAAATTTTGGTGTCACCGCAGCAAACATTAACGACATTATGTGCAAACGTTATATCCAGTACAGTGGCACCTCGGAACTCGTCGAATTTGGTTCTCTGCACCAACTAGAAAAAAATTTGGCTCGGTTCTCGTTTGTTCGGTACTTGCTTAAACTTGCATGAGTCAAGCCACGAGACTCGTTTCAGTTCATGAATCATGATTCATGATTCACTACACAGTGATTCAGTGATTCAGATTCACAATATCCCTAGCTCAGCTAAGATTTCTGATGTGTTTAACGTGTTTTTCTTTATTTTTACATCTACAGTACTTTATTCTTAGTGCAAATAAGTCACTGTGGGTCCTAAAAAGGTTAGTATTGACAGCCAACCAAAAGGGAAACAGGAACTGAATCCTCCAGAACACAGGCTGCAATTAGTATAAGCAGTAGGTATTAGTAGCTAGCACCCTGAGTTAACCAATAAGTGTTTTGCTTTTACTTTTCACTTTCAATCCATTACTCTACTTGATTTACACAGTGCAAAACACAAAGGTATAGACACTTTAAATAAACATTCAAGGTACATACAACATTAAACAAGCCTTTAAAGCAGAGCTTTAGCAACAGTGAAAACAGGTACTATATCACTGGACAGAGCTTTTACTAGAGGTTTTCAGTACCCTGGGGATGGTTCCATCTGGCCCATAGCCTTACCTATGGAGAATTTTCCCAGCTCGCTCATCACCTGCTCAGCAGAGAGTACCATGAATAAGAGGTGATGGAGATTAGAGTGATTGCATCACGGTTATAAAGGGTAAAAAAAATGAATAGTGGGAAGAAAGGATGATAATATGGCTGAGAGTTCCATGGCGAGCCATTTGAGCTGAAGGTGTTAGGGGAGGACTGGGTTAGGTTGTAATAAATCAAAAACCAAGATATTAACTACTACACTGTGTGTTAAATGACGGTTCCTATATACATTTCACATGATTATAGCACCACTAAGTTCTATGATTCTGGCTTAAATGGCAGATCATTAAAGTCATGTGTTCAAGTCGGACATACTCAGGAACTGCTGCTACAAAAGGTAAGCTGTAATAAGTAAAAAGCCAAGATACTAATTGCTACATTGTGTGTAAAATGTTTGTACTTACATTAATTTCACATGGATATAGCACCTGTGATCGCTACGAAACTAGCTAAAATGGCAGGTCATTGAAGCCATGTGTCCAGGTCGGACCTAAAATAACATTTTAAAAGGCTGTTCTCCAATAGATGTTGATTTTGGCTCCATAAAACACATGTGCCTGAATAAGCCGAAGTAAGATCTTAAGCAAGCTCATGTGTCCACTGGTTTTGTAACATTACAGGCAGCACATTCCAAAGCAGACTAAACATAAATAAATGGAATTCAATGCAGTACAAGTGCACATATTCCACACTTTTATTTGATATTATAAGAAGTCAATACTGATGGTAAGTCTTGTTTCCTGTGCAGCTTTGTCACAGAAATAGCACAAGGCTTGTGAATGTTATTACCTTATGTTCATATCATTTAATGTGTTCAGCTAAGAAGAAATATTCCAACAACAGTGAGATAACTGTGGGTAATCACAGCCTTACCTGAGCTCCGTCAATAACCTTGAACAAAGCGATGACAATATATCAATCATTTTTTAAATCTTGATGCCCAAATATTCATTCAGCTTTACAATCCCAAATCAGAAAATGTTGGACCGGTATGGAAGATGCAAACTAAAACAATATGCACTGATTCTTAAATTTAATTTGCAGACAGTTTGAACCCAAGATATTTCATGTTTTTTCTGGTCAACTTCATTTCATTTGTTAATAAATATCAATCCCTCCATTTCAGTGCTGCAATATATGCCAAAAAAATTGGGATTTAGGGCTAGTAATGAGGTACAAATAACTGAATAATTTTGTGGTGGCTTAGCAAGGTACTGGACTTTAGACCAGAAGGTCCTCTGTTCAAATCCCACTTATGACAAGCTGCCACTGTTGGGTCCTTGAGCAAGTCCTGTAACTGTCAATTGTTTGGATTGTAAGATTGTATCAATTGTCACTCTGGATAATAGTGTGTGGTAAATGACATAAATGTAAATGTGATTTCAAACAGGTGACTGTCATGATTTGGTACAAAAGCAGTATCTACGAAAGGCCAAGTCTTTGAGATGAGCAGAGAATCTCCAATTTTTCTCCAACAAATATGTGAAAAATTAATTGAAATGTTAATGTGTAATGGTGACCTTAGACTAATCCATATAATATCTCATTCTGAGGAATATTAAATCATTTTTGCACTGCAATTAAATGTCAATGTCCAATCTACTAAGTACACCGTACTCCATCCTTTGGACATTGTTTTACTATATTTCTTAGTTCACTTAGTTCAAAATAACCTCTCACTAACAGATAAACACACAATGCACTTTTGCCATACTTGTACAAAGGGTGCAGCAGTGAACAGTGGCTGACCCTGGCAACATTAACATGCATTTCCAACAGAAGTTAGCCTTGTCACATATATTTATGTTATTTTTTGTGACATTGTCAAACTTGATAAGGTTAACATGACTGAGAGTTAATACAAGCTTATAAGGATTTCATCCATGTCCTACAAATTACACATTCCTGTCAATTTTTAGTTCATCGTTCCATTGTTGATGGAAATGAGGTTCAGTAATGCTGGCCCAAATTGACTGGTGTTGCATTTTTCCCATGCCCAAGTACTAGACAGTGGTGTGCCAAAACTAATAGACATTGAAAAAACATTCAAATATTAGCTGTGTATGAAAATACATAACCCCCCAAAAGATTTCAAGAGTCACATGTAGATGTAGTTGCCTGCAAGCCTGGTACATTTACAAGGTTTCCCATAAATACTTACCTCTTATAACCTCTGTTGCATGTGTATAGAAACTCGCCATTTAGTGTGTTCCGATATCTGCATCTTATTTTATGCTGTTTCAGTGTTGGGTAACTCTGGGTTGTGTGGATGTGTTAATTTCTATACAAAAGTGTCTAGATCTGTGTGTAGCAAGGAGAGCAAGTTAAACATATGCTGTCCTCACTTCATCTCAGGAGGGTGCTGAAAGAAATTCTGGGAGGAAGAACACTGCATGCGCCTTTTTTCAATTAGAAATAAGACGTGAGTTCCAGTGATGACCCAGACATAGAGGAGTTCTGCTGAACACATGGTATGAGGCCAGCATACCACTGTCTATGGCTGAAGGTCAGCAGCATATATTTAATCTTAGTGTTCAACACTTCTACAAATATATTTAATCATAAATATGCAACAAAAGCATACACATGGTCCTGGGATTTGCTAATAATCCTCAGTGGTCAGTCCTCATTGGGTTTTTCAGGCAATCACAATCCAAGCTTATATAGTCAAACCTTTTTTAGCCGAAATTTCTTGGCACACTAAAGTGAAAGATGTACTGCATATGATAAATCATCTTTCTCCTATGCACAGCTGCAAATAATTTGCCGTATGGATTAAGTAATACCTAATCAGTAGAGCTCCCAAAGTAAAGAATCCATCTTCTCAAAAAGGATGAGCTATAAAAATAGTGCCCTTAAACAAGCCATGAAAGGGACATTTCAAAAAGAGGGACACAAAACAACAGGGAAACTTAAATATATGCATTGACCAGACAACACTACAATACAGTACTCATTATAAGATTAATTTAAGATTATTTAACTATATTCTATACATGTTTGTGGGTAATCTTATTACTCACAAACATTAAAAGTTATAATCTTAATAATCTTAATAATAAAAATGAATACTTGAAATGAGAGTGAAAATATCTGCCAAAGGTGTGAGATCATTTTACGTGAAACAAGTTACATGTGTCTATATATAGGCCAAATTATCCTCATAATAATCTCATTATGAGGAATATTAGATGCATTTGCAGGGCAATCAAATTTCCATGTAGTCAACAAAGTAAATACATATAATTAGTGGAAACAGCAGCCTTTCAGTCTTCCACAGAGAGCTCATGGAAATAGTCTCTACATCAAGAGAACTCTTTAAGAGCTCATTGAGAACTGGGCTTCCTTTTTACTGCATAGAGTACAATGTGTACACAACTTACTTTGTTTCCATGTAAACTTATTCATCTGGGCTAGTTTCAGCATTCCAGCTCTTCATGACAGAAACCACTTTGGCCTCTGCTGATCCATTTGCTGTTTCCGAACATTCTCTCCACAGCAGACCCGCATGCAGAGCATCACAAACACAGTACAAGGGAAGGTCTTGCTTTTTTTTGGTGAACCAGGACTCTGCCCAAATTCATTTTAATTATTTAAATGAGCATAGGAAAAAATATATCTGACATAAAGTTTCAAATCACCCAGTATAGACATGAAGTCTGTTTATATTTCTTTGAAAGAAATACACATAGAACATAGCATTATTCTTATTGATGTCAGACCTGGATTATTAGTCATAAAGAACCTAAAATATGGTGGGTTCCTTTTTAGTACATAATCCTGACCTCAATGTGGGGAAGTCATCAAAACTTGCAATGACTTCACTGGCCAGTCAGTTTCAGCGTATGTTTGATTTTCCAATAATCCACATATAAATAACTACAGAGGTCTTTAGTGACTATGAAACAAATCCAGCCCTAAGTGAAATTGTAAGACGTTTAACATGCCATGTCCTACTCAATATGCCATTGTACTTAAACTCGGTTAGGAAAGGGTAGGGCAAGAACATTACAGTCCTTTGTAATTTGAACAAATGGGATACAGTCTTCCTGAGCTATGCTTGCAAACTTCATAGTGAACCTTTGGTTTGATTTTAGTCCAGAACTATCCCCTAATGCTGCATTCCTACTTTCCAATAGGAATTTTTATGCTGCGTTGTATATTTCCCAAGAGAATCACATAAATGCTTGCTTTGCATCTGTGTTTTAATAAGGATGACATAAGTATAATGTAGTCTAAGACCCCGTTTACATTAGGTCGTTTCATGTGTCTTGAGTATCAGGATCTGGATAGGGCTAAGCCACATAAAACTTTGTATGTGAATGTACCCAAGATGCCTTTATATCAGACTGAAATTTGATTGCCCAAACCACTTCATGAGGTGAACTTGTAGCCACATATTAAACAAGTATAAATACAATGAGTACCAAACCCTGGCCAATACTTTATGATGTAGCACATGCCGTCCATGACATCCATCCCTGCATGGCCAGAGAAACAATAATAGCGAGTGCACAGAGCTGGAGAACTCAATAAAATTTATATTTTTAATTGGAAAGGCCCCATGTAAAAAGAAATTGTAATATGATCAGCTCCCAAGACAAAATATTGCTCATTTAAGGTGGAGGTAACTTCAGGCTCCTGTAGATGGTGTTGCACAATGATGAACAAACTATAAATACTTGTGGGGTGTGCAACGTGATTCATAGACTGAGAAGAGGAGGTACAGTGCAGTGAATGTCTCATTTGATGTGTGGAAAATGGGTTGTAAAGCAGAAGTTAATGATTGGCAAAAAGGAGTGATTGCATTTGGGTGTCCCAAAGGGCATAGTGTGAAGGAAGTAGCTGAATTTGCAGCTGTATCAAAACATATGGTCATACGGGTCTACCAGCAGTGGCAAAAATCCCAGTCTACAGGAAATTCCTGTCAGAATTGTGGCTGAAATACAAACTGATGGGCAGGGACCACCAATTATTTGATGCAAGAGTGGCTGAACATTGACGTCGCCTACATCCAGGAACTTGTCCATCTCAAAGCCAAATCGAATCGTAGCTTTATTTGTGCTCGTTGAAGTATTTGCTATTAGGTCACAGGTGATTATTTTTTTTGTCTGGTGAGCTTATATAGCATGAGATACATTAATCAGTTTTCAATCTGTCTGACCAGAAACCTATTTCACTGTTAAGTATAAATGCATTTGGTTAAAGTCTAATCGGGATACAATCCAATACAAGAAGCTTGAAAAAACCAAGTGTAAATGGGATCTAAGATATGTCTATGAGGTTAAACTACATCAATGTAATATGATATGACAGCCACTACCTGAAGCTGGATCCTCTGGACCCTCTGGTGAGGCAGAATCACACAGATAAGCAATACACAGAGTGGATCCTCAGAACGTAGACTGAAGTAATTATGTCAGTAATGCCACTTTGCCAGGAGATAAACCATGGTGGCTCAGCACTGCTAACCAGTGTTCTGCTAACTGAGATATTCTGGTGAAGCTAGGTCTGTCTGCAGGGTATGAACTTGCATTCTGGATTATTGGTGCTGTAAGGCCAGGTTCTGTGATCCACTGGAACCATTAAGTTCATCTTCTAAAGTTTGAGTCACACTCCATGTACTCTGTGTCTGAATATTTCTTCGTCAGTGTTGCTTGAGGTTGGGTCAGGGTCAGTAGTATCACATTACTGTGCCACCACATTACAGAAAAAGAACTCTTTGTTCAGTGACTCGTTGGCACTATGTGATACAGCTGATGAGCTCCCTTTCCGAGGAGACTTGGGACCTGTCGGGTGAGGCAGCCAACACATCCGGACCACAACCAAACATTCAACAGTGCCAGTGACCTACCTGGACTTGTACTCTGGTACCAGGAAGCCACATCTGGACTCAGTGGTGGACAGTAGCGAAGTAAATGTAACATCGTTACTCTACTGAAGAAGTTTTCATGTGTCTTTACTGAAGTATTTCCATTTTGGTTGACTTATTACTTTAACTCCACTACATTTCAAAGTTGAATATTGTTCTTTAGTGCACTATATTAGGTGAAATCTGTCATTCCTTTTTTCTTTTGTGCGAATAAAAAAGTAACACTTTGTTTTTAACTTGTTTTAAAGTGTTGGACTAATTACTGACATCATGTTAAAAGACTGGTGTACCAAGAGTGACACTAGAGTCTTTTCACCTAAAATGAGTAGATTAAGAAAGAGTCTTGTTACAAAATTATAATAAGACTTTATATGTCTTATTATGACAATAATCATGGTACTTTTACTTTCGATACTTAAGTACATTTGAAGGCAAATACTTTTGTACTTTTACTCAAGTGGAGTTCTAAAGGGAGGACTTTTACTGGAGTAATATTTTAGTATTGGGGTAGCACTGTCGCCTCACAGCGAGAAGTGCCTGGGTTCATTCCCCAAGTGGGTCCTCCCTGTGTCTGTGCGGGTTTACTTCAGGTACTCCGGTTTCCTCCCACAGTTCAAAGACATGTGTGTTAGATTAATAGGTGTCTCTAAAGTACCCCTAGTGTGTGAGCATATGTGCCCTACGATGGATTTGCGCCCTGTCTAGGTTGTTCCTGCCTTGCGCCCTATTCCACAAGCTAGGCACCGGTACTCCCGCGACCCTGTAAAGGATTAAGCGGATAAGAAAGTGAATGAATTCATATTTTACGTTGGGTACCTCTACTTTAACTCAAATACATGGTTTGTGTATCAGCCATTGCCTGGACATTATGTGGCATCAAACAGCTAACAGTTTCTGAACTTATAACGGCGCCAGGACCAAAACAGCTCCCCGTTACTGACTTTACCTAACCAGACACGAGATATGCAATGATGTGGCTCAGGCAGAGATGGTAAGTAACAAAGTACAAATACTTCATTACTGTACATAAGTATATTTTTTAAGTATTTGTACTTTATTTGATTATTAGAACTTTAATACTTTTTACTTTCACTCACTACATTTCAAATTAAAAATTCACACTTTTTACTCACTACCATTTTCAAAACAGGGTCCTTACTTTAGCTTTTATGTATCTATCTATTTAACTGTGTTATATACAGTGGAGCAAAAAAGTATTTAGACAGCCACTGATTGTGCAAGTTCTCCTACTTAGAAAGATGAGAGAGGTCGGTAATTTTCGTCATAGGTACACTTCAACTATGATAGACAAAATGAGAAAGAAAATCCAGGAAATTACATTGTAGGATTTTTAAAGAATTTAATTGTAAATCATGGTGAAAAATAAGTATTTGGTCACCCACAAGCAAGCAAAACTTCTGGCTCTCACAGACCTGTAACTTCTTCTTTAAGAAGCTCTTCTGTCCTCCACTTGTTACCTGTATTATGGCACCTGTTTGACCTCGTTATCTGTATAAAAGACACCTGTCCTCAGCCTCAAACAGTCAGACTCCAAACTCAACCATGGCCAAGACCAAAGAGCTGGGAAGAGTGAATCTACAATAGGCAAGCAGGTTTGGGGCTGTTTTTCTGCAGAGGGCACAGAACGACTGATCTGTGTTAAGGGAAGAATGAACGGGGCCATGTATCGTGAGATTTTAAGCCAAAACATCCTTCCATCAGTGAGAGCATTGAAGATGGATTGTGGCTGGGTCTTCCAGCATGACAATGATCCCCAAACACACCGCTCGGGTAACAAAGGAGTGGCTCTGTAAAAAGCATTTCAAGGTCCTGGAGTGGCCTAGCCAGTCTCCAGACCTCAACCCCACAGAAAATGTGTGGAGGGAGTTGTAAGTCCGTGTTGCCCCAAAACGTCACTGCTGTAGAGGAGATCTGCATGGAGGAATGGGCCAAAATACCAGCTACAGTGGGTGGAAACCTGGTGAAGACTTACAGGAAACGTTTGACCTCTGTCATTGCCAACAAAGGTTATGTTACAAAGTATTGAGTTGAACCAAATTCATTGACCAAATACTTATTTTCCACCAAAATTTACAATTAAATTCTTTAAAAATCCTACAATGTGATTTCCTGGATTTATTTTTTTTTCTGAATTTTCATTTTGTCTCTCATAGTTGAAGTGTACCCATGATGAAAATTACAGATCTCTCTCATTTTTCTAAGTAGGAGAACTTTCACAATCAGTGACTGACCAAATACTTTTTTTGCCCCACTGTATCTATTTTCGTATTTTATCTACTCAATTCTAGTCAGTCATCTAATGAAGAACCAATCAGAATAATAGATTTAAACTTGATGCATTACAAGTATCACAAGAGTGCATGTGCCAAAAGCTGTGAAGTTGCGGTGGTTCCATCTGTCTTTGTAGGCTCTCCCAATGCACGCCACGCTTGAAGATTTTGAAGAGGTTTTTTCAAAGAAGTCTTTACAGTCATTTATATGCTGAGAGATTATAGAGATACTATGATGACTTATTTGAAACAGAAGCATCAAGTATGCCATAGCGTTCGCACAGATTTATGTGCCGTGTGTGGAGTCACGTGACAGTCTAACACTTTTTTTTTGTTCAGCATAATGCATTCTACTTGCCAACATAACTGTATACACTGCACATCAGATCAGACACTAGAGGGTTATCCTTGTCCCTGGGATGGTGAATTCTATTTCTGTGATGAATATGAAGTATATTAAAAACTATATAATATTTCTAAACATTTTGCATAAGTATTTGTTAATGAAGTAGGCCTGTTGTAGTGGAGTGCAGTGAAAATGCAGTTACAGTGTTTTACTGTCAATGATAACTATTGTTTGGGTTAAATGTCATGATTTACAGCCTTACTGAATATTACCATGTTAGGTTATGAGAGGTTTATCAACATTTATTAAAAAATCCAGAGTATTCTATATATACTGGTTCATCATGTTTTATTAGTATAAACTGTTATGTAGTGCCATGGCTCTGTACCTCTTACCCTGATCCTGTTTCAAAAATTGAGTTAAAAAGGCTTTTTAAATAAATACTTTTCCTTTTTTACTTTAAGTACATTTAGTAACATGTATTCTTATACTTTTACTTGAGTGAAATATATAAGCCAACCTTTATTTGAGTATTTTTGAAACAGATTAGTAGTACTTATATGTGTGTACTTCCTCCACCTCTGGGCTCAGGTAAAAAAAAAACTGTTCTACCTACTGAGTGACTAAATTTCATACCTCACTTATTGTATAATATTTTGGAATGACAGTGACGTCGGCCACTGATTTTGGACCGTAAGCCCTGACTCAGAGCTGGCATTCTAATTCATCTTAAAAGTGTCAGGGTTCTGTGTGGGACAGCCAAGTTCTTCATCGAAGTCGACTTGGCAAACCAAGTCTTTAACAGGGCACAGCAGAAAGTTGATGAGCTAACTGGGAGGTGGGACCCTGTGAAAGTATCACATTGTGAGTCACCAAGGTGTTTAGTACAACCCTCTCTACTGCCACTTTGTCTATGGAGATTCTATGTCTGTATGCTTCATATTATGAACATTTTAGCAGTGAGTGTGGCTCAAAAAACAGAAATCACTAATTAGAAGATGTCTCTGCATACTTTTTGCCATGTAGTGCATGTGAAATGCCTTCTGAATACAGTATTAGAGGTCAACTTTTCATACTCACTCATTCATCTTTATTAGCAGCTTAATCCTGGTCAGGGTTGCAGTGGGTTTGGAGCTGAAACACTGGCCTCAAGGTGGGAATGCAGTTTTTCACAGGGCATTATGCACTCACTCACACTTAATTTAGTGTATCCGTCTACTGGCAGCCATCCACGTACACACAAACAAGTCAAACAGTAACCGAAAGGAGGGATCATATTTTTGCTGGAGCTGTACAGAACCAAAATTGCACAATAGGTCCATCCCTTGATCACAAAACAGATTTGATACGGTTTAAATCAGGTTAAATCATAATGTTGTGGGTACTGTAATTAAGACATAGTGGAGGTTTCAAAAGAACATATACATACAGTATAACAGTGAAAGTAAAGCTAACTTATCCACCACCGTTAACCACCTGATGATATTTTAAATGGTCACTTAACCCTGTGAGGTACTACATGTGTTATTGGAAATTGAATACTTGCGAAATAATAGGCCTATCATTCCTTATCAAACCAAATCTGTGCTGTTGAGTAATAAAAACGTTACCCTGGATGTCAAGGCTTTTACCACTTCACTGGATGATCATTTCACATACAGAGCTAGAGTCTGTAATGACACCATGGAATTTCTAGTTAAGGAAAGCTTGCATCATAGATGCAGGACTGTCAATTAAACTGAAGCAGAGCGCTCAAAAGCAGTAATTCTGTATAGCATGTCTGATATCCCCACAAGGTATATGTCTCTTAACCACACTGCTCTTTCTTAATCTTTCCTTTTATTCCACACTCCATGTATCACACTGCCAATACCTTTATGCTGGCAAGGCCTGAAATTGTGGCTCCAGAGGGAGAGGGTGAGTAAGAAAGAGAGACAGGCGGATGGATGAGGGGGATTCAGTAACGAGGCCATCCACAGAACTTTATTGTTTCAGCATGCTATTTCCCATTTGTTTCCAATAAAACTCACATGGTAGCGTTTTGGGGGCTTAAACCAGTTTGGTGTGTATCATCTCAAGTTTGTAACATTTGCTACTTGTTTGAAAGAATGGCCTAAATAAAATAAAAGTACAGAAAAGAATGACCTGTTCAAGATTGTTTTCAACTCTAAAATCTAGAAAGTTGTCAAAAGCAAGACTGTACCCTAAGTGAATTGTTAACAGAATTTCCTTTCGGGCTGCACGTGGTCGTGAGAGGTAAACCTACTCTGATACAAAAGATTTAAAAACAGCCTGAGAAGCTGACTTCTTCTAGTAGAGGAGAAAATATAACGATTGGACAAAACATTAAAACCTTACACAGATTGAATAACAAACAGCGTTGATTATCTCATTCCCAGGGGGACAGAAATGAAGTACATTTAATTGTGTATAGCATACATGTCAGTATGCTTTTTGAGTAGCTTTACTGGAGTATTATATATTTTGTAGACTTATGACTATAACTTTACTACATTTTAAAGACAAATACTGTACTTTTCACTCCACTACATTTCTATCAAGGTCCTCGTGACTTGCTACTTAAGAAGTAGCTTTGAAAGTCGATGAATTTTCTTTCTTTTCTAAAACATGATTGTTTTTTTCAAAGGTGACACTGACAAAGGCAGCCTTTTAAGAATCACCATAAAATAGTCACATGAAGTTCATAATTCCTCAGCAAGCATTTTTTTATTTGAATATCAGCGTTCTGGCAATATTACAACAAAGCAATGGCCTAATAATTTACTTGTAATACTTGAGTATTATTAAAAGCAAGAACTTCAGTACTTTAACTTGATTAAAAAATCTGATGGTACAACTTTCACATGTATCGAAGTTACACTTGCCCAATAGTATCTGTACTTTGACTTAAGTAAAGAAATTGTGTACTTTGTCCATCTCTGCTCTTTGCACATGTTAAGCTCTGGGATATACACTGCTCAAAAAAATAAAGGGAACACTTAAACAACACAATATAACTCCAAGTAAATCAAACGTCTGTGAAATCAAACTGTCCACTTACGAAGCAACACTGATTGACAATCAATTTCACATGCTGTTGTGCAAATGGAATAGACAACAGGTGGAAATTATTGGCAAGTAGCAAGACACAATCAATAAAGGAGTGGTTCTGCAGGTGGGAACCACAGACCACTTCTCAGTACCTATGCTTTTTGGCTGATGTTTTGAATGTTGGTGGTGCTTTCACACTCGTGGTAGCATGAGACGGACTCTACAACCCACACAAATGGCTCAGGTAGTGCTGCTCATCCATGATGGCACATCAATGCGAGCTGTGGCAAGAAGGTTTGCTGTGTCTGTCAGCGTAGTGTCCAGAGGCTGGAGGTGCTACCAGGAGACAGGCCAGTACTCCAGGAGACGTGGAGGAGGCCATAAGAGGGCAACAACTCAGCAGCAGGACCGCTACCTCCACCTTTGTGCAAGGAGGACCAGGAGGAGCACTGCCAGAGCCCTGCAAAATGACCTCCAGCAGGCCACAAATGTGCATGTGTCTGCACAAACGGTTAGAAACTGACTCCATGAGGATGGTATGAGGGCCCGACGTCCACAGATGGGGGTTGTGCTCACAGCCCAACACCGTGCAGGATGCTTGGCATTTGCCAGAGAACACCAGGATTGGCAAATTCGCCACTGGCGCCCTGTGCTCCTCACAGATGAAAGCAGGTTCACACTGAGCACGTGACAGACGTGGCAGAGTCTGGAGACGCTGTGTGGAGAGCGATCTGCTGCCTGCAACATCCTTCCCTCATGACCGGTTTGGCAGTGGGTCAGTAATGGTGTGGGTTTGGCATTTCTTTGGAGGCATTCCTTTCTTTGTGGCATTCCTCCATGTGCTCGCCAGAGGTAGCCTGACTGCCATTAGGTATCGAGATGAGATCCTCAGAGCCCTTGTGAGACCATATGTTGGTGCGGTTTGCCCTGGGTTCCGCCTAATGCAGGACAATGCTAGACCTCATGTGGCTGGAGTGTGTCAGCAGTTCCTGCAAGACAAAGGCATTGAAGCTATGGACTGGCCCGCCCGTTCCACAGACCTAAATTCGACTGAGCACATCTGGGACATCATGTCTCGCTCCATCCACCAACGTCACGTTGCACCACAGACTGTCCAGAAGTTGGCGGATGCTTTAGTCCCGGTCTGGGAGGAGATCCCTCAGGAGACCATCCGCCACCTCATCAGGAGCATGCCCAGGCCACGTCATACAGGCACGTGGAGGCCACACACAATAATGAGCCTCATTTTGACTTGTTTTAAGGACATTACATCAAAGTTGGATCAGCCTGTAGTGTGTTTTTCCACTTTAATTTTGTGTGTGACTCCAAATCCAGGCCTCCATTGGTTAATAAATTGGATTTCCATTGATGATTTTTGTGTGATTTGGTTGTCAGCACATTCAACTTTGTACAGAACAAAGTATTCAATGAGAATATTTCATTCATTCAGATCTAGGATGTCTTATTTGAGTGTTCCCTTTATTTTTTTGAGCACTGTATTAGACAGTAAGTACCATTCAGTTCTCATACAGTGGGACAAAAAAGTATTTAGTCAGCCACTGATTGTGCAAGTTCTCCTACTTAGAAAGATGAGAGAGGTCTTTAATTTTCATCATAGGTACACTTCAACTATAAGAGACAAAATGAAAAAAAGTCCAGGAAATCACATTGTAGGATTTTTAAATAATTTAATTGTAAATTATGGTTGTAAATTTATTTGGTCAATAAATTTGGTTCAACACACTGTAGCTGGTATTTTGGCCCATTTCCTCTAGGGCAGTGATGTTTTGGGGATGTCGCTGGGCAACACGGACTTTCAACTCCCTCCACAAATTTTCTATGGAGTTGAGATCTGGAGACTGGCTAGGCCACTCCAGGACCTTGAAATGCTTTTTACGGAGACACTCCTTCGTTGCCCGAGCGGTGTGTTTTGGATCATTGTCATGCTGGAAGACCCAGTCACGTTCCATCTTCAATGCTCTCACTGATGGAAGGAGGTTTTGGCTTAAAATCTCACAATACATGGCCCCATTCATTCTTCCCTTAACACGGATCAGTCGTCCCATCCCCTATGCCAAAAAACAGCCCCAAAGCATGAGGTTTCCACCCTCATGCTTCACAGTAGGTATGGTGCAACTCAGAATTCTTCTTCCTCCAAACATGGCGAGTTGAGTTTTTACCAAAAAGTTCTATTTTAGTTTCATCTGACCACATGATATTCTCCCAATCCTTTTCTGGATCATCCATATGCTCTCTGGCAAACTTCAGACGGGCCTGGACATGTACTGGCTTTAAGCAGGGGGACACGCCTGGCACTGCAGGATCTGAGTTCCTCTCGGCATAGTGTGTTACTGATGGTAGCTTTGTTACTTTGGTCCCAGCTCTCTGCAGGTCATTCATCAGGTCCCTCCATGTAGTTCTGGGATTTTTGCTCACCGTTTTCATGATCATTTTGACCCCATGGGATGAGATCTTGCGTGGACCCCAGATCGAGGGAGATTAATCAATGGTCTTATATGTCTTACAATTGCTCCCACGGTTGATTTATTCACACCAACCTGCTTTCCTATTGTAGATTTACTCTTCCCAGTCTGATGCAGGTCTACAATTTTCTTCCTGGTGTCCTTCGACAGCTTTTTGGTCTTGGCCATGGTTGAGTTTGGAGTCTGACTGTTTGAGGCTGTGGACAGGTGTCTTTTATACAGATAACGAGGTCAAACAGGTGTCATTAATACAGGTAACGAGTGGAGAACAGAAGAGTTTCTTAAAGAAATTGTTACAGGTCTGTGAGAGCCAGAAATCTTGCTTGTTTATGGGTGACCAAATACTTATTTTCCACCATGATTTACAATTAAATTCTTTAAAATCCTACAATGTGATTTCCTGGATTTTTTTTCTTCTCATTTTGTCTCTCATTATAGATCCCTGTTCTTTAAATTAAACAGGGTGTCCACTCACACCTGATTGTCATTCCATTTACTGAAAACACCTGACTAATTTCACCTTCAAATTAACTGCTAATCCTAGAGGTTCACATACTTTTGCCACTCACTAATATGTAATTTTTCTCAATAAATAAATGACCAAGTATGATATTTTTGTCTCATTTGTTTAACCGGGTTCTCTTTATCTACTTTTAGAACTTGTGTGGAAATCTGATGATGTTCTAGATCATATTTATTAGAAATTTCTAAAGGGTTCACAGACTTTCAAGCACCACTGTAGATGGCTCTGTGTGCCCCCCGAAGTTGACCAGAAAAAAACTGAAATATCTTGGGTTCATACTGTCTGCAATGAAATAAAAGTAAATGTAAGGAATACTTTCTGATTTGGGGTAATTGGGCCTTTTTGTCATGTACCTCTGTCATTTGTCATTTTCTTGGTATTCAATTAAAGTTATTTTTAATCAGAAAATGTCATTTATAAATGGCAAAGATCTCCTTGGACAGAGGACGCATAAAATGCAAACAGTCAGCACTGAAATACTAATTGCACCTCTACTTTCTCCACAGCTATGTTAGTTCACATTTCATACATTTCACAGAGCATGTTTAGCAACTTTTTCGTATCCATTTTTTCCTTAATATGACTTACATGTTTTGTGTTTTTTCCCCTGGGAGCATTTCATAGTATTTAGAATGAACCTGCATGAAGGAACACACTACTCTCACCAGCTGCATCCGGCACTTTGTCTATGCCACGATCAGCAGGTATGAGCTGCTGTTGCATGGGCTGGGAGAGGACCCCTTGTCTGGTGTTCCCCTATTCAGACAAAAATAAACACTTACTTGACTTCAAACACACCTACTTAAACTGAAGTACTTTATGAGCTGGCTCAGTAGGTAAGTGATCTTGTGGGTAGCTGACAAACATCACCATCCTTGCATTGGGTTGATGACAATGCTGCCCTTGCATTAAGATGAAAAAGTTCTTTAACAAACCAGTAAGCATAAAACTTCAAAAGTGGACTGAAAAGCCAATACATAATACTCAGTTGTATTGAGTTACGGATACTCAAACTTGGAAACAGTCATTTTCCTTTCATTTAAAAAGGATTTTTTTTTTCTTTTTTCAGATTGACGAGGTGAGATAGGCTGGAAAATTTGAGCCCGCTGGTAACTCCTGAATGACGCAAGCCCATTACCAAGTGTAATGGCTGAAAACTGCTAAAGAAATAACCGCCTTTCAGTAAATGGGCTACTCTTTGCCCTAAGAGAGTCCATGCCCCCCTCTTTCTGAGTCACCCTGTTAAAACACACTAGCTTAACGAAAACACCCCTGAACTGCGCACACAGGTGAAATTGCAGCTCTTGATTGCTTCCATATTGCTTGAGTAAACATCTGAGACAAATTAGGTTCTTTTCATTGTTGTTTGACTTGAGCCGCAGAGAAAGTCTAACAGTCCCCAAAGTAGAAAGGCCTTTCCCTGATAACCTCTGAAGTGGTACAGGCACGCTGCCACAACACTTCATTACACATGTGGAGAGACCAGTAACAGTTGCACTATACACACAGCTTCCATTCTCTAAACAGCCATATGACCCCTCCCACAGTGACTGGACTGAAATGTGCTTTCCACACATCTACATGAACATGCATGACTGCGGCTCTGTTCTCACTAAACATGGGCCTAATTTTCTACATGTTGCCTTTAGATTAAAGATAACACTTCTTTTGACAAGCTGATAAGACTTATATGATGTATGGGCTATGTAATGCACAAAACAACTGTATTCTACACAAGTTCAAGGACCGCGTGTTACATAGCACAGACGTGAGAAAAGACGTACGTTCAGGAGCATACTGAAAATAGCAGGATTCACATTCAGTTAGGAATTTATACGTCTGATTTTGTATTTGTACATAAATTAACACACATGTGCCACATAACCTTTACATAACATGTTGAATTAAAGGTGAAATGAAAAAACAACAGAACCAGATGGGGATCAATCTTTGTTTTGGGTTCCGTTGCTTTCGTGTTCACCTTTTATGCCAAAGTACGAGATGCAAATTTCAAACATCTGAGAACTCTTTCAATATGCGGCCAAAAGGCAAGATAAATTTAACCCGAGTTTAGAGAGGATACACTGTGCATCTGTGCCTGCTTAAATGTGCCTGTACATCCTTCCTCTGCTTCCTTCATTCATCAATTCCATGATGCATGAATAAAGAATATTCAGTTCTGGAGCACATAAGTAGTGTTGCAGTACTGTTTTTTACTTAGCAACTTACTGAAAACGTGGTCGAAGGGTTAAAATAAATGAGCAGTGTTACAACATTATAGAAAAGACATCTGCAAGTGATCATACAGTAACATGCAAAAGTCTTAGGCCGCCATTATGTAATGACCATATATAACATACTGAAGATGACTGGACCCAAAACTTGGATTCGTCACTCCTGTCAGATGCAGCTGTTGCTCAAGGGTAAGGGGAGGTCACATTAAATACTTGTAGCCTACAGAAACAGTTTTTCTGTTTTGTTTATACTGCATAATTCCTTTATTTTCTGGTTGAATTCTAATAAAGAGACATAAATAATTATATATAATCGTTATACCATTGCTAAAACAATGGTATATCTAATCTAATGGTGGTCTAAGACTTTTGCATAGTACTTTGACTACCAGAAATAACAATGGGGATTCACTTCTGAGCTAAATCAGAGGAAAAAGGAAAAACTAAAAAAAAAAACCCACTTCTTTGACAACGTGATGGTCCATAAAGCCAAAAAAATTGATAACTTCCTCTAAAAAAGCCACACAACTGCAAGTTACATAGCTCTGAACAAGAATTTCATTATCAAAGTCTGTCAGATCCTACAGGCCCGTGCACTAGAGCAGCCTCATTCATCCCCTGCAGGCAAGTTTTCCTCAATCCTCTTGATGAACTTCATGCGGATCTCTGTCACATTGTCTCCTCTGAGCGCGTCTTGAGCAAATCGGACATCTACAGCCATTTGTACCTATGGAAATAGGCCGGCAATCAATAAGCATGACATGAACAAGAACAGCCCTGCTTTGTGTTCATGAACAGAAATTCTTTACCATCTCTAAAGCTCCTCTCAGCACTCCACACAGAAGGTTGGAGTAGATTAGACTACTGTGGTTGTCTGGAAGCTCCACAAAATCCACTAATGGGTTACTCTCCAGGATGAGTGAGAACTCATCTCCAGCAGGGCTCCAGTTGGTCACACTGGGCGTGATGCCCAGATACATCTTAAAGGCCACCTGTCCATGACAAAGGTTTTAATGGGGAAAAAACATTAGAAACCTTTAACTGACGACGTAACCCAAGTATCACATTTGAATGCTTTAACAGATCTAGAACATTCTTTTATGGTGTCGTATTAGCCTGGAGGCATCCACTGTCACTGAAATAACTCGTGTGATGGTTTTAATTGGAGAGAGCACAGTCTGGACTCTTGACCCCTCAGTGGATTTTTGAACCTTTCTCAGGGGAGCAATGAAGTATGAAAACATCCATGCTTTCTGTATTCTGATCAGGAGCCCAGCGCTCTGAGCAAATGGTAGATTACCATCTGAAGACGTGGCTTGCAGTGGAAAGCAAAGGGGGAACAGGACGGGGACGAGAGAGAACAACAATGTCATTCAGTGTAAACTAATAACATTTCGAAACTGGTCTGAGTAATAGTACATGCGGTCATCATCGACTAAAGATAACAAACTCTGGGAAAACGAGGCATCTTAAAAGGCCTCAGGATGGCTGGCAATTCAAGCCTAACCTAGAAATTTCTCCATGCATGATTCAGGAAAATTAAAACAATAGACAGATGTTATGCTCAGAAACTATGCAAGCTACTGGAGTCTGGAGTTCAAGTTAGAGTCACTAGTGTGTTTATATCCTTAGTTCTACTGCTGTTGTTTTTCAAAAAAGCAAGCACAACTGGCATATTATCAGTCTGATACCTTTGCAATGACATCAGCTGTTTCACGGAAATCTTGACACCTGCCTACAGTGGAGCGAGCCAAGAAGTCCTCGATGAGACGCACGCCAATATTGTAACCCCTTAAAGGGAAAAAAGAAACAAAGGAAGACATAATCTGATGGTCAGAATCCATTTGGGACAGAAAGAACACTCATTCAATATTGGATTGTTTCATTCATGTTTTAAACATTCATATCAGGATCAAGACCACAAGGGCTGCGTTTCCAAATAATGAGAAAAAATATTTTTGGGAGGATATCAAATACTCGGCTACCTAATAACATGACCATTTGGCTAAACATATAGTGCCAGCAAGGGCAGTGCTTGTATTACACAGCTAGTAATTTTATGGCAATGGCTAAGACAGACAGATTGGGTTGTAACCATCAGCATGATAATGCTGAAACATTTGTACTGCAGGCTCAATTCTCTCTAGCCCACCACCTTGAGGCAGGGTACGGCATCACTTACAGGCGAGACTGTCACCTGATGGCCATGCGATGGACTGGTCCAGGGCACGCCTAAACAAATAAATATCTTTTTTCTAAGGGAGATAAATAAATAAAAATTTGATATAAATGGACCTTAATGCATGTATAGGTACTCCCCAATTTATAATAGGGACACGTTCTGCCAAATCCATTGCAAGTTGAATTTATCTTAAATCGAGGAGTTTAATATATACGTTATATATCATAGTGCAGCCTATATTAAACCTTTTTAAAACATGGCCGAGACCACGCCTTTTCCTCTCTACATTTCCCAGCGCTCATCACGTCACGCCATGCAGAGTGCTGGAGAGTATTTCAGTATGTAGTGTACCTTAAACATGCTTTAAACACTTACATTAAACTACAGTTTGGAAAAGTCATTAACATAAAGTTTATTTTAGAATAAAGTACTGAATATCCCATGTAATTTATTGAATAAGGTATTTAAAGTGAAAAACAAAAAAACGATTATTGCACGACCACGGCTTTTCCTCACTACAATTCCCAGTGTTCTTCACTCCCACCACGTGACTCCCTACATCACGCACTGCTGACTTCCTCATCCGAGTGTGGGAAAGTACTGAGTATACTGCACATACTACGTAATTGCTTGCTTGGGAAAATTCTAAATTCATTCTAAGTTTCTGCTGAATGTGTATTTATTTTAATATCGGATTCCCATCGTAAAGTCGAAATAACGCAAATTGGGCGTAAAATGGGGAGTCCCAGTACACTGCATAAAATTTTTTTTCTGTTTCTTCTTTCTGTATTAGAATTATTACTGAAAATCCTGAAAACATTGCAAGACTTCCGTAATCAGCTTGGTTGAGGAGCTTTTTTGGTAACTGCCAAAAATTAATGTTGCGAGATGAGCAAAGTTGATGCTCATGATTTTTTTTCCAGTTCATTTATGCAGGGATTGAGCAAACAATGAATCTAATTTACATACATCTTAAAAACACAACTTACTTAATACCAAAGTCTTAAAAGGTTAAGCGAAAATATTATAGAAGGATTACCTAACAAGGAAAACGTGTTCTTGTGGTCCATGAGAATATTACTATTTATTTACTATTAGACTATTAGACAAGAAGCAGAGCTGGAAGTGGCAGAACTTAAGATGTTGAGGTTCTCTTTAGGAGTGTCTAGGGTGGACAGGATTAGGAATGAGATCATCAGAGGGACAGCACAGGTTGGAAAATTGGGAGACAAAATTCGAGAGGGAAGACTGAGATGGTTTGGACATGTGCAGAGGAGGGATAGTGGATATATTGGTAGGAGGATGTTGGAGATGGAGCTGCCAGGCAAGAGACGGAGAGGAAGACCAAAGAGGAGTTATTTGGTTGTGGTAAATGAAGACATGCAGGGAGTTGGGGTGAGAGTAGAGGACGTGGAGGACAGGGTGAGGTGGAAACGTTTAATTCGCTGTGGTGACCCCTGATAAAGGGAGAAGCCGAAAGAAGAAGAAGAAGATTTACTATTAGACTATTATTATTAAAAAGTATCACCAGATGAGCAGTAATGACCAGTAATATTAGCATCCTTGCAGTTTTTTCAAGATTCCAGAAATTTGTTGAAATGACTTGCTGTATTATAAAGATGTGTAACATTCATTGGAACTACACAAAAAATCTGAGGGGGGAAAATGGCTGACTCGGACCTTAATCCACACAGAGCTCTGAAATGGATTGGACAATACCGTTTTAACCCTTTAGAAAGGTGATAACCAGACTTCAAGCAGGTTAGCCTCTTTTAATTTGTAATTAAACACAGCGACAAGTTGCAGGTGTGGACAACACAGAATTAGTTGAGACAACCCTTGTGTTGTGTGTCTACACACTGTACATGGAGAAACAAAACTGCAGAAGAGAATTGGCTGTACCAATCTCCAGAGTTAACTGTTGCCGAGTCCAGTGTACACAGCATCAACAATAAGATGTGGACTAATGTTTGCTGCTTCTGGCACTGCATGGCAATATGAAATTCAAACGCTACCACAGAAATCTACATCAGAGATCAATGGGTATTTTGGCAGTACAAGTACCCTGGAACACAGTGTATTTTTGGTGAAAAAAATCTATTATTTTAGAGCAGTTCATACAGGTGCCAATACTTCTGGTAATGACTGTAAATCTTTCCACCGCATGCCCATGTAACTGGATGCCAGGTAAATGAGGTTCTAGATATAAGATCATCAGGATCATAAAGCAACATAAGGCTTTAACTAAGAAGGTCTATTGGAAGACAAACATGCTCGATACCCAATTCTTAGCTGGCAAGATATAGATGCTCTTGTGTAAACAAGGCACCGAGCCACTAAAGAATTTTGCAGATGCGCAATAAGGCTTTCATTATACGGTGTTCTGTTCAGTTCTGGCTGACTTGGTCTGAGGAGTTTCAAAGTCCCTGTTTACATCTGGTCATTTCACATCTACATTTGGATTGTGATTCTGATAAGATTTTAAATCTGTGCCTTAACACTTGTAGCCAAATGTGCCTCAAATTAGCCTGACAGGAATCTGATTGCTACATTGTGTGTAATACACCAATCAGCTTTTAAAACTCTACACCCAACATTGTGGTTTTCCTTGTTACTTAATGTGTAACTGTAGACTATGCCTTATGAAATGTACTGTAAGGAGGAGTGGGGGCGCTGGGATTCAATTATTAATCGATGATTGATGCGTCTTTTTTCCTATACAGGTTCTTTTTTCCATGACTTTAGTTTTGATCTCACTGCAGACTGTGGGAATCGCTGTGTCAGTAATGCCGGCCTTACACCAAATGACTTTTCAAGTCTTGCTAGAGTTGCATGTCGCTCACGTCACCTCGGTCGTCTGGGTGTGATGTGGTCAGGACCTGAAGTCAGTCTTTTTCTCATCTTGGCTTTCCAATAAAATCAACCGACTTAAATGCTATCATGACTCTTATGTCTTGGCTCACAAAAACAGTGACATGAACATTGCTCTCTCCAGCTCCAAATGGGAAATTCCACGTGTACCTGGATGGCACAGGCAAAGGTGACTTTTACACTTCAGTAGGTGTAGACCTACAGATATCTGACCAAATTTATTTCTAAATGGATTTGGGCTATTAACAGTTTTGTACATTCGTCTTCTTGGAGTTCTATGCAAATTATTGTACTCCAAAGTGTAAGGGAAATGATTACAAATATGTAATTGTGTAATGTAATTGAAACAACACTGTAATGTAATATCGTATATAACAATGAAATGTAGTTTTGATTTTTTTTATTTGATCTTAAGATACCATTACAGTACCACTTTGTTTATTTTACAGCCTGTGTGGCTGATTATGCTGTTTTTTATTAACTGATTATTATTATTACTACTATTAACTTTCTTAAATTATTATGTACATAATAACTTTAAATATGAACTTTTGAAACAATGACAAAACGAATCTAGTGGGAGTCTAGATAGTGACCATACAGGATCTCCAGCCTTCGCAAATCATAGTCTGTGCTTAAAAACTCAGAGGCTGGTCTTTAGATGTGAGAGGATGTCAGAATTCTAGAAGAGTCTTTTCAAAGTCTTCTAGTGTGTGGTTAGCATGAAATATCTTCAAGACCAGACTCTGTATCCCGACTCCAAAGTGCACGACATAGCAATGAAAACCCTGGTTCTTAACGAATGAATACAGACAATTCCCTGGCAATAAAAGTTGTTAAGAGTTTTTAATTTTGTAAGTTTGTAATTCGCATCCCTCTTTCAGAGTTCGGTGGAACTTTAGCCAGTGCTTGTTCGTGTCTCTTGAGCCTGCCTTATGAGCAGGCCACAGACTATCCGGGTTTCGCTGCACTTTCACGTTTTTGGTTTCACTTTGTGTTCATTAGTCAATACTACATTATCAATTAACATTTAAATAAATGATTGTTGACTTTTGTTAATCGATGCCAAATCGTCCACGTCCGCATCACGATGCAACTAAGAATAGATCCCCCCCTCCCACCCCTAACTGTAAGCCTTAAATAGGTACAGTCAGGGTTTGATGTTTCTGTTCACAATACAAATCACAGTACAGACAGTTCAAATGCATTAATCAAAATCACTGGATATAAAAGATATTCCTGTATCATAATCGAAGCGTCAAATAAGAACCAAGACCATGACGGCATCTGTGGCTCCATCTCTAAAGACAGACAGGACAAGGATTACTCATGTTTTCACTGAAAACAAACAGATCCCACAGTCTAAAAAAAGGGAAAACAGCAGCAACAGGCGGCATTGATAAATCATGGTCCGATTTTTAGGTGGTGCTCTTTCCAAAGAGGTAGTGGAATTTGCCAGCGCACTCTAGGATTGAGACATCAGTTTAGATTGACATGGCATTAGCCACACACAGTGGCTCTATTCATTTTACGTCATGCAGTGGGCAGGTGGAGGTCTCAAAAGGACTACAGTTGTACAGTTCACACGTTTCTTGTTAGACGCCTACTGTGGTAGACTAATGCAACACCAAACCGCAGAGAATGAGGGAAGGCGGTATGTGAACAATACTACATCCAAAACAAACTCAAGCACTCACTTACCCCTTTATAGTCTCTGTGTTTATGGAAACTGACAGAACGTTACGTACAACACTGGATTCCAGCAAAATGCTAACAATTACGAGTTGAATTCCTACTTGAGGTAGAAGAGGTTGGAGAGAACTCACATTTTATCAAGTTGCTTGTTCACTTCTTCATCATTCTCATAGTCCTTACAGAGCTGAGTGACCAGGGCTCCATACGTGAGAGTGAATAATTCAGAATTCTGTAAGAAAAGGAACATAAAGAAGATACATTCATCATTTATATTCATTGTGGTACTGTTGTTTCCTTTTAGTTTAATTCATTTGAATTATTTTATTGAATAAAAAGCAGAATGGCTAAGAAGTGCTTCAACCTTTCATTTCTCTACACACATTTTATACATCAGCTTGTGTATTTCTCATCAGAGGCCTTCTTGTTTTTCAATTCAGAGCAGTGTATCTGTTTCTGTTAGAGGCAGAGTTCAGGGATTGCTTTTTAAGTAACTTTAATCAACTGCTTTTAAGCATCTTGGGTGTGCTTCATTGAGGGGCACTATTTACACAATGGTAAGGGTGAATCTTTGTTTAACTTCCAGTTTATCTTCTGTCAAATGAAGTGGAAACTACACCCATATGGCACAGCTGCGGAGAAGCATCTTTTAAAAATCAACCATTTGAGTTCTAGGAGGTTGTGATGACAGAACAGTGACCAATCAGATATTTGGAGCCATTGCCCATGTGGCCTTATTCATGGCTAAGCCCCCAACAAACATAACTCTTTTCACTGTAACCAAAGCTAACTCATAGGAAAAACAAACAACTTGATCATTTCTATGTGTAATATATGACACAGCTCCGTGGACATAACGTATTACTTAACAAAAGCACATTTATAAAGAAGTTCACTGTACTATCCGTGACCAAGTACCATATTTGCTCAGAAAGAGACACCCAGTGTGACACACAGCTTCTAACGAGGCAAATTTACTGCTGTCTGTATTAGTTAAGAAAAGGAAGAACAGTTTTTTTTATATACAAAACAAACTTTCTGTTGCTGGTGAGTGGTTATATGAATGAAGGGCTATAATTAAGGCTTTATACACATTCCAGATAATTTGTTGTCATTGAGACGTAGTATAGCTATAAACTGTGAGACTCCAAAATGCTGCCTCCTTCCGCAAATCTCCAGCTGTGATCTGTGGAGCATAGTTAACCTTTTTTAACAGTGTGTCTTAATAATATAGTGCATCTTGGCAAATTACTGTTGTGTAGTCTGTATTATATATCCAGTGTGAGACCACGTCATAGGGGTGGGGGAGAAATCGATTCTTAAATGCATTGTGATGCAGACATGGACGATTTGGCGTCGAATGACAAAAGTTAAAAAGGTATTATTTAAATGTTATTTGATAACAAATGACAAATGTGCAGTGCTATCTGGAAACTGTGGTATGCACAGAACACAGGCAACTGATAACTCGAAAAAGCAAAGCGAATTACAAACTTTAACTTTTGTTTCCAAGGATGTGTGTCCATCACTGAGAACTAGGGCTTTCACGCTATGTTGCGCATTTTGGAGCCGTGATACATGGTCCAAAGATATTTCATGCTAATGATACGCTAGAAGACTTGAAAAAGACTCTGAAAATACTTTTAAAAGACTAAAGTCTGTCATTCTCTCACATATAAAGACAAGTCACAGAGCTTTTAGTCACAGACTATGATTTTTGGAGATCGCATATGGTCACCATTTCCAAGACTCCCACTAGCTTCCTTTTTGAGATTATTTCAAAACACACATCTAAAATAATAATAATAATAATACCACTAACTAAAACAATTCAACAATTTTATAATTTCCCTGACATTTTGTTTTGTTTGTTTATTTAACATCGACAGACACAAGAGGTCTCAAGCAGACACTCAAGATTATATTGAAGCTAGTCATTAGTCTATGTATATATATACACACACACACACACACACACACACACACACACACACACACACACACACACACACACACACACACCCCTGATTTAGTGTAACTGGTTAACCTAATGCAAGTCTTTTGACTGTGGGAGGAAACCGGAGCACTCAGAGTAAACCCATCCAGACACGAGTAGGACATGCAAACTCCACACAGCAAAGACCCCGACCACTCCACCTGGGATCGAACCATTGTACTGTACATTGTTAGTTTGTGTCAGTTGTAATTCGCACTGGAAAAGGGCATTTGCTAAATAATGTATATGTAAATGGGGCCAAGCTAATTAACCGCCAACCACTTTTCACAGAAAACTGATTATTAAGTACAATGATACAGACAGTGCAGCAATTTAAGTGGTCCTAGATTTAGGAAACCCCTTCCATTTACAGCTCAGCCACACCCCTTCAAAACCCGATTCCAAGTAGATGATTACCAGACTTTCAAGAAATGATCCAAATGTGTCTGAGCATAATGTGATGGAAAACCGTAGTAATAGTCCTGGCAAATGACAACCATCAAAGCTGTCTAAAATTACATTTTGATTTGATTTCCCTGTGAAACGAACGAAAGCCACTTTGACTGCACGAACCACACACTTACACAGAACAGAAGGCGGCTAAAGAATCCTGACTGTGTGTACGGATTTGCCAGAATCAGAACCGTATTTGAAACATAAGCTCTGCCCCCTAATTAAAAGAGCACCATTACTACTTTTCTACTGGACATCTCAGCTTTAGTAAAATAATCTTGAATGTTTGTCAGTCACAAATTAAGCAACTCCTAGTTTCCAGATTCATGCATTTTAGCAATACCATTATCAAAGGTATTTTACATTACACAAGAGACCTTTCTTATTGGAAAAAAATATTAACAAATGTATTCCAAACTCCACCAAGTAGTCTGACAACTGAGCAGGGCTTTGGCTGAACCAGAACTGACTCACAGACACTCAGCAAGTCATTTTTAGTTGCGAGGTGCTGTATGTTCATGATCTCTAACCAGCGGGGAATGAACATCAAAAATAATTTCCACTTTAAAATATTGAGTATTTTAATACCCTAACCTGTTATACAAACCATTAACCTACTATAACAGACAGAGATAAGCAAATCAGCTAAAGCAGACGGTGTTCCGCATAGTTTCTTATCACTACCTACTCCACAACTGTACGTGATGAAGAGACCCTGTTCACATTATAGAGGCAACTTCCTGCCCAACTGCATCTAACAGGCAGATAAGAGGGCTAATCAGAGAGTCTCCTGTGCCACTGTATTACACCAACATCATAGAGAACTGGTGGGATACTAAATAGTGTTACCTCGGTTCTTGACCATCTCAGAACTTGTTGAATTCGTTTTTCGTCGCATTCTGACTAAACAAATGTGTCTCGGTTCTCGGCGCACTTGCTTAAACTTGTATGAGTCGAGCCACGCGACACATTTCAGCAGAAACTCGCTTCATGATTCAGTACACAGTGATTCAGCCTCACAATAGCTCTAACTCAGTGAAGAACTGCACTGTGTTTATCGAGTTTCTCTTTATATTTACATCTACAGTACTGTATTCTTAGTGCAAATAAGTCTCCATGGGTCCTAAAAAGCTTAGTATTGATAGGCAACCGAAAGGGAAACAGGAACCCTCCAGAACTCTTATTAATAAGCTTTGTGTTAATGATTTTGGCCAACTGTAGGTTAATGTAAGTGTTTTAAACATACTTATTTATTACATGACACAGTATAGACCGCTCTACCAAACAGTCGTTAAACTCATCGGTTCATGATACATTTAAATTATGATGGATTTGACGGAATGTATCCCCATAGTACATCAGGGAGCACCTGTACAATACAGCTCCATTAATGCATATAATGCCTTATACTCTGTGGATTTTCTGGTGGTCTGGTATGGAGTCATTCAATTTACATTGTTCCTTATGGGAAAAATTTGCTCGGTAACGACGAGAGCCGAGGTACCACTGTATGCAGAATGGAGGTAGTAATTTTAAGAAATAATGAAAACAGGGCGCCCAACATCAGAATATTCCCCATTTTCCGGAACAGGATATATTCAGATAGAAGCAATTAAGATTATGACCAAAAAGGTTTAGCTATTAGATTGGTGGCCAAACTGAAGTGCAGCTTCTAACTGTTAGCATCAATCTGATACTGAGATACAGTAGTAATGGCCAACAAAATATACACACAGCACATAACACATTGACCATTAACTTTAAAGGAAGGTCATTGAGAATGCAGAGATGCTCCAATGAATTTGAATGAGATGTGTTCTACAAAGCAGAGTGGGGAAAAAATTCAAAAAGCAAAAATACAAATACCTTATTTTACAAGAAACATTCAAGCCTGTTATTTCCCGCAAAAACATACTAATAAATATTGACTAACAGAATGAAAGAACTTTGCAATACTGTGGGAAATAATAGCCGACTGCATATTAAGCAGGAAATTCTCCAATTCCAATATACACACTGACCATCTCATCACCAACCACATCCAAAAGAAACGCAGCAATTCCTTCTTCTCACAGTCTTGGGCACCCCCTTGTGGTCCAATATAAACCAACAAACAGCAACAAGATGTACTATTATGGTATATGCACGTACATGATGTATATTTGGAACGCAAAAAAACATTAAAAAATACTATTTTAAAGGTACAGAATGTTCCTGTCAAATACCCATTTTGATGTCAACTGATGACAAATAGTACTCTGATTTAAACAAGAGTACGTTTTGTATTGCTATCGTTTGAGATCACCAGGTGCATTTGGAATTAGCGCCGCCCCTAAATATTGTTGTAAAGTTAACTAGACCATCACTTATTTATGCAGAAATATAGAAAATTCGAAAGGGTTCACAAACTTTCAAGCACCACTGTACGTCTGTACTGAGGTGGTGAATACAAGCAACTTTTTTATTTTTATAGGTAACGTTGATGGATACCACTGTTCAAAATAAGCTATAATACAATTGTCCCCCACCAGTTCGCCCTCTCATGCCCAAACTGATCTGTGTAAAGTTGGCACATTCTCAGTTCGATCAATTTGAAAGAGATTACATCTGATGCACACAGCATGTAGTGATGAACACAGGAAGTTGGTGGCCCCCGTTTCTGCAATGATTTACATATTATTCAGGAATCAGCAATTGAATTTCAGTCCGAGTGACTGGGGACACATTCAACTATTAAGTATAAATGTATGTGCTTAAAAACAGGTGGCTCGGTGGGTAGCACCGTCGTCTCACAGCAAGAATGTCCTGGGTTCGATCCCCAGGTGGAGCGGTCTGGGTCCTTTCTGTGTGGGGTTCCTCCAACAATCCAAAGACATGCATTAGGTTAATTGATTATGGTAAGTGTAAGTATATATATATATATATATATATATATATAGGTGTGTGTGTGTGTGTATATGTACATACACATACATACATATATATACACACACACACACACATGTACACACACATATATATATATATATACACCCACCCATTGGAGCTTGACCACATTTCATAAAAATGTGTAAACGGAATAGGTCTTATGCATACACATTATCTGATGGGGCCAATAGGGGATGTGTGAGACATCTCTTTATGTAACCCCCACCCTTTATCTGTTTGCAGTCTCCTAGAGCTAGTGTCCTTTTGGCAATGTAATGTACTGGCCTTCAATGCTCGACACTCTTTCCAGATATGTACATACATACATAGCTGCTTTGTTGAGACCAAAAACATGAGACAAGATCACCTATAGCAAGATACCACAGAGTTACTGCAACTATCTTTTCCACATGTATGGCCGAGAGCCGTTGGGTCGTTATCCTTTAACTCAGTCAACCCAACATTCTCACAAATTATGTTGAATGTCGGGCAACCTTCGCGCAAGAACCATTTATTTTGAAAGTGAGACACTGAAGGTAAGATAGTGCTTTTTGGCAGCAAATCAGAAAACCTTCGCATTTCATGCTATGTTGTGTGTTGGGTGTAAATAGCTTGTATATAACTTGTTTTGGTAGCACACTAGGAGGGTTTATGTCAGCCAACATTAACATTAATTGTGCTCAGGTTGTCAGAAAGCACTTAAACGTCAAATAACATTGTTCTCCAGCCATGTCCCAAACTGCATACTGCTGCACTTAGCATGTAAAAATAGTACACCACTGGTAGAAGTGCTTTCAGTTGTATAAAGATCCAAAGTGTATTGTTTGCATTTTACAGAGCCTCATTGTAAAATGTCCATGTTATTCTTGTCTCACTCTTGTAATGCTTGAACTTTCCCAGTGTTAACCTTAACACAAATTGTTTTGTCATCTCATTTCAGCATAATACCACCTAAATAAATAAATAAAATCATCACAGAACACAACGTTATGGGTTTAAAAAATAAAATCAAGTTGCCTTAATGTAAAGTACGCAACAGATTTTACACAACAAGGACAAAATAACATCATAATCAATCATTAAACAAGATTAAGATTGCATTATTTTAAAAGTCATGTACGGAATTATTAGGTAAATACTGGTACAAACAGATTGGTGGCAGGTGAAGGAGTGAGGTGAGGACTTAAATAGATTAATGATGAATTTTTATGTTAATGCCATTTACCAAGCATTTTGCACATATATAAGAGCTCAAAATTAACACAGCTGATCAACCTACCAATCACTATGAAAAGGGATAATGTGTGTGTGTGTGTGTATATATATATATATATATATATATATATATATATATATATATATATATATATATATATATATACCCAGACATTTCACGGATAATTTCATTTCCATGTTATGTGTAGTTCCATGTTTAGTTTGCAAATTGATATTTTAATGTATTTGGTTAACAATAAGTAGAAGTATATTGATGCATTTTGTTTATTTATTTGCTTTTTATTGTAATTCCACAAACGTTGTTCCATTATGTACATACAGTATTTTACTGCCTTAGCAGCAGTTTCATGAGCTTACAGCTAGCTAATATTTTAATGGATAAGGTGAGCTTTAATAGTAGCAAATCTACTTCTACGCCCTTGAGTAAACGAGACAAACGCTAAAAGTGTTAACTATAAAAGGCAGTAGAGCTAACTAACGCTCGGCTTAGCCTATGAATTTGATTCACACTCAGTAAGACAGCTTTTCAGCTAAGCTAATGTGCTATAAGCAGACACACAGCACGCATACTCACCATCTTCTTGCTGTCTGTGGTTCTGTTGGATTGCCTGGACATGGTGTATGATATTACAGGTTTGTGCAAGCAGTTAACAAGTTATATTTTATTTACTGGCTTCGTAAATAATTACTGGCTTTTACCGTATTCATGTATCGGTTTCCTGCCTACTTCCTAAATAACTCCCGTATGTCACGCACGGTCTTTCGCATTGATTCCTGGGTATTGTAGTTTCTTCTTCGTTTAGGTCGTACTCTATTATTCCTAGCTTTTAACCAGCGTTAAGTCAACTATGAATATCAAAACACAACATGTATTTTTTCCGGTGGCTTTTTGTTTTAGGTCAGGAAATGAAACACATTTTAGTCACATGGTGAAATCATAACCACATGACATTTGTGAAGTGATTGTTGATTTCATTGATTTTTGTGCCTAGGAGGCATTATCCATGAACTGGAGATGCTCATCAGTGGTCACCAAACCTGCTCCTGGAGATCTGCTGCAGACTTCAGCTCCAACCCTAATCAACCCACTGAAAGGAATAGTGCTAATGCTAACCACACGCTCCAGTTAATACCTTGTGTTCCCCCTGTGTCTATAGTACCGTCTGTATTATAATACTTCTGCATCGTCCATATACTGTATTAGCCTAATTAAAATGTGTCTGTGCAAGTGCAGTAAAAATACTTATATAGATGTCTACCACAGGCAACATCAGATCACATATACATCCACGGTCTGATAAGGTCTTAACCTGCTTATAACATATTAGCTTGCCAGATACAATACTTGAAACAGAGCTGTAATGACACAGCACAGACTCTGATTTATCTGCAGAAAGGTTTATTAAACACAAAGTAAAAAAATGTGCACTTAACTATGAAGTTACGGATGAAGATAAAGTTTGTAGACTGCAGACTAATCACTCAGATTGAATCAGTGAGCAGCGAGAGGAGTCACAGCATAGCAGAGTGTGTCCATATGAGCCACATGAGTGCAGCTAGAGTGTGCGTATGGCATCAGTGTGAGCCTTTTGGCTAGTGTGGCACTCCGTATAAGCGTGGCACTGATAAGACACAGGCTGGATCTGTGCTCCACTGTGCGTGAACTGTGCGATGGATGGCTGGACAGTTCCAGATGTCTCAGCAGTACTGTATCTGTTCAGTGTCTTGGGTATATAGTCAATACTGGCACACTAGAGTAACCCAAATAGCTTTGCTTTATAATACATAGCATATACATATACTCACAGGACAAAGAAAACAGTCACCTGTGCATGTAACGTAACTAATAGTGTGTAATACCTCCACAAATACTGACAATAATTTCCTGTAGACTGGGATTTTTGTCACTGCTGGTAGACCCCTATGACTGTATGCTTTGATACATCTGCAAATTCAGACACTTCCTTCACACTATGGTCTTTGGCATGCCCAGATGCAGTCACTCCTTTTTGCCAATTATTAACATCTGCTTTGCAGAATTTTCCACATGTCAAACAAAACATTCACTACACCGTACCACCTCTTCTCAGTCTATGAATCCTGTCACAGACCCACAGGTATTTATAGTCCGATCATTTTCGTGCAACACGATCTGCAGGAGCCTGAAGTTAATACCACCTTAAACACGCAAGGTGATTAATTTTTTGTTGATAGAGCATACATACACTGAATGAACTGCTGCAGTCATGACAAACTCACTCAAATGCAAGTCACAAGACGAGTCAGGCCATAAGTAAAACAGGTCAGATATGGTCACTATATCACCACTCGATCCGATATGTATATTTTTTACACTACAAAAATTTTATACGCATCTTCAGTGACGAAAAAAGAAGGAAACTGCTAATCAAATGTAAAGTGAGTGGCTTTAACACCTAATTGACTGCCTGAGTTTACAGTGTTACCCCAAGTAATACGGTGGGAAAAAATGTTGTCACAATTCTGTCCCTCTGGCTTATAGTAGAGTATAACCTAATGGTGTCAAGGAAATGGTACTTCCAGTTCTCTCCACAAGATGGCTGTGTACGCCAACGCTAAATATGAAAGATCAGTTCGATCACTACCCTTTCACTCTGAGTAGTATATACTACAGTGGTGCTTGAAAGTTTATGAACCCTTTATTTTTCTATATTTCTGCATAAATATGACCTAAAACATCATCAGATTTTCACACAAGTCTTAAAAGTAGATAAAGAGAACCCAGTAAAACAAATGAGATAAAAATACTATACTTGGTCAGTTATTTATTGAGGAAAATGATCCAATATTACACATTAGTGAGTGGCAAAAGTATGTGAACCTTTGCTTTCGGTATTTGGTGTAACCCCCCTGTGCAGCAATAACTGCAACTAAACGTTTCCTCTAACTGTTGATCAGTCCTGCACACCGGCTTGGAGGAATTTTAGCCCATTCCTCCGTACAGAACAGCTTCAGCTCTGGGATGTTGGTGGGTTTCTTCACATTAGCTGCTCGCTTCAGGTCCTTCCACAACATTTCAACTGGATTAAGATCAGGACTTTGACTTGGCCATTCCAAAACATGAACTTTATTCGTCTTTAACCATTATTTGGTAGCACGACTTGTGTGCTTAGGGTCGTTGTCTTGCTGCATGACCCACCTTCTCTTGAGATTCAGTTCATGGACAGACATTCCATGTCCTGACATTTTCCTTTAGAATTCTCTGATATCATTCAGAGTTCATTGCTCCATCAATAATGGCAAGCCGTCCTGGCCCAGATGCACCAAAACAGGCCCAAACCCTGATACTACCACCACCATGTTTCACAGATGGGATAAGGTTCTTATGCTGGAATGCAGTGTTTTCCTTTCTCCAAACATAACGCTTTTCTTTTAAGCCAAAAAGTTCTATTGTAGTCTCATCTGTCCACAAAACATTCTTCCAATAGCCTTCTGGCTTGTCCACGTGATCTTTAGCAAACTGCAGATGAGCAGCAATGTTCTTTTTGGAGAGCAGTGGCTTTCTCCTTGCATCACTGCCATGCACACCATTGTTGTCCAGTGTTCTTCTGATGGTGGACTCATGAACATTAACATTAGCCAATATGAGAGAGGCCTTCAGCTGCCTTGAAGTTACCCTGGGGTCCTTTGTGACCTTGCCAACTATTACACGTCTTGCTCTTGGAGTGATCTTTGTTGGTCGACCACTCCTGGGGAGGGTAACAATGGTCTTGAATTTCCTCCATTTGTACACAATCTGTCTGACTGTGGATTGGTGGAGTCCAAACTCTTTAGAGATGGTTTTGTAACCTTTTCTACCCTGATGAGCATCAACAACTCTTTTTCTGAGGTCCTCAGAAATCTCCTTTGTTCGTGCCATGATGCAGTTCCACAAACATGTGTTGTGAGGAGCAGACTTTGATAGATCCCTGTTCTTTAAATAAAACAGGGTGCCCTCTCACACCTGATTGTCATCCCCATTGATTGAAAACACCTGCCTCTAATTTCACCTTCAAATTAACTGCTAATCCTAGAGGTTCACATACTTTTGCCACTCACTAATATGTAATATTGGATCATTTTCCTCAATAAATAAATGACCAAGTATAATATTTTTGTCTCATTTGTTTAACTGGGTTCTCTTTATCTACTTTTAGGACTTGTGTGAAAATCTGATGATGTTTTAGGTCATATTTGTGCAGAAATATTAAAAATTCTAAAGGATTCACAAACTTTCAAGCACCACTGTACATGTTTATCAGTTTATACAGGCTACCTGTTGTCTATTTGGTTCAGTAATATTTATTTTATTTCATTTTTTCTTTTACAAATGTGAAATCTACTTCTGGGACAAATTGTTATTCTGAAGTGTAGTATGGGGAACAGCTTAAGCCTAAAAACATTGTACATACACCTGTTATTTTCAAATTATGCACTGACACCACCCAGTATTTGACAACTGTAGGCACCTGCTATCTGATGAAAAACTTGGATCTCCAAATATCACATTTTTCAGTAGCACTAAAAACTGTATTAAAAGAGTGTGACAGTGTAACTGTACTAAAAAAGAGTGTAACAGTTAAAAAGACCCCCAAACAGCATAACATAGACATATTTTAGCTGAGAAATGACCTAATGACACATCTGGTTCAAATGGAGATACTGGTAAAATATATTGGGCAATGTTTTAGCTTTTCATTGGTCTTTTTTAGATTAACTGCTACAGATAAATTTAGGAATAAAAATTGTTAAAGGTGGAGAGGTTTTTCATCGTTCATCAAGACAAATGCTGAAAACGAATTTAATATTTTCCACCATAGAACTTTACAGTATTCTACTGTATGTTTTCATAAATGCAAATATTTATACTGGGATCAAACAGACTCTTATGGCATTGTGGCCAAGTAGTTTTTTATGCAATAAGATTATTGTATAATAAGAAGATGAACTGCAATAGTCATAGTAAACTATATCGAGGAAAAAATCCTGGGAGAACCAAGACTCAAGACCTTGAGAATATAAACCTATAGAATATGAGACAATAGTATAGATAATAACTAAAACAATAAATATAACAATATAGAGAATATGTGTGAGTTTTGGTAGCATGGCATGCTCAGTCAAGTGGAATAGGGGAGGGGGAATTATTGCCTCTAATGTGGTCTGAGTAATGGTATTAGGTCTGGAAGGAAAAAACAGCTAGAGTAGAGCCAGAAATGGTACCGGAAGAACAGCTCAGGGAGAAAACCGAATATGTTTCTGCACACCATCACCTCTAGGTGACAGTGAGGGTGACAGTGAAGTATCATATAAGCTGGCTTGTTATTACTGGACAAACTACATTTCCACTTGCTGCACACATGACCTGTACTCAATGGGGAACATCACTCAATAGGGAGAATTTTGAAACGAAAAATGTGACCATGACAGCCCTGTACTGTTGCACAGCTTAAGACGTGTTTCGAGGAAAAAATAACATCTGAAGCTCTTCATCAGTTGGGATCCCTTCCCAACTTTTTTGGAATGTGTTGCAGGCCTGAAATTCAGGAATACATGTGTATTATTGAATAAACTTAATTTGACCAGACCGGACACAAACCAAAAGTATTGGGACGCAAGCCCTCATGTGGCAAAAGGTATTGGGACACAAACTCACACATGGCCAAAAGTATTGGGACACAAACCTGCATGTGGCCAAAAGTATTGGGACACAAGCCTTCATGTAGCCAAAAGTATTGGGACACAAGCCCTCATGAGGCCAAAAGTATTGGGACACAAACTCGCACATTGCCAAAAGTACTGGGACACAAACCTGCATGTGGCCAAAAGTAGTGGGAAAAACACCCGCATGTGGCCAAAAGTATTTGGACACAAACTCGCACATGGCCAATAGCACTGGGACACAAGCTTGCATGTGGCCAAAAGTAGTGGGAAACACTCCCACATGCGGCCAAAACACTCCCACATGCGGTCAAACGTACCGGGGCACAGACCCAATTGTGGCCAAAAGTACTGGGGAACATACACACGTGGCCAAAAGTATTGTGGCACAAACCCGCATGTGGCCAAAATTATTGGGACACAAACGCGTACAGTATTGGGTCACAAGCTTGCACGTGGCCAAACGTATTGGGAAACACACCCCCACATGGCCAAAATTATTAGGACACAAACCCACATGTGTCCAAAAGTATTGGGATACCAATCCGCAAGTGGCCAAAGATATTTCCACACCAAACCGCATGTGGCCAAAAGTATTGGGACACAAACCCGCATGTGGCCAAAGGTATTGTGGCACAAGCCACAATCCTTCTGCTTTCCACATTTCAAGCACTGTGCCTTCAGGAAATGCAGATCTAGTTTATACTTGGAGCGTTGAAGTTTTGAATGCCTCAAAGCAAATTTGAAGTGAAGAAGTTTGTATGCTCTCCATAAACAATGTAACCGAGTACAGATCGGAGTAATCAGTAATACATTTATTTTAAAGGTGTAGGATCTGCACCTGCAGACTTCTTTGTGAATGTGTATTTATCACCCAATGGTAGAGCTGGAGGCGGGGTCTGTCGGAATAGCGGTGGGAAAAGGAGCGGTAAAGATTTGCCAGCACACAGCTCTCGGCGTTGACGGGGGAAGGGATTGGGGATCTTGTGCTTCTGCTGGTTTACTGCTCTAGAAATCGGCGTTTTCTTTACGGAAGCAGTGAATTTGTTAGCGGTAAATTAGGTTCCCTGTTCTCGGATGCACTCCGCTACGCTTGAAAGGCAAACGTGATCTGTGCGAGTTGCGCTTTTCAAAACAACTACAATGTACCCGAGTGGAGCGGCTGCTGGTGAGTTACTGCTACAATGCTAAGTGCTAACAGCTAGCTTGCAATTGTTATGCTTATAGTGATAAGCCCGTTTGCTAACTTCAGAGACACCGCTAACGCGTTAAGAACGTTTACTGACTGTGTACTTGAACAGATGCATTAGTGAAAGTGGTTATATAAGTTTGCTGCAAGCACTGCGCGTGTTTATTAAGCCCACATGCTTGCTATGTTATTGTTAGCCTGCTAACTACCTCGCTAATGCCTCAGCCGAGTCCTTCCACTTTCTGTTGCTAAGTAGCTTGCTAAGTTGTTCAAGTTACTTACTTACTTACTTGCTTGTTTGTTTTTAATTTGTTAACTTGCGTGCAGCTAGTTATAGGGCGGACTCATTATAACTTCCGATGAGGAATTTATTGCTACATTTATATTTATTTGCCTTAACGATGTGGAATGTGAAATCGAAATGTACATGAAAAGTTTGCATACTGTAGGAATAGCGCCTTTATAGCGACACTAACCGATTGGACGTTCTTTAAATCCAACTTTTAAAAATGTAACAATGAATCTAGGCGACATTTTATGAACATCAGCAATGCTTTAGTGCAGAAGCGTCGTTTAAGCTAAGAATATGAAGTAGTGACTGTGGTAGCCTAGCGGTTAAGGTACTGTACTATGGACCAAAAGGCCCAGGGTTCAAAACCCACCACTGCCAAGCTGCCACTGTCGGGTCCCTGAGCACGACTCTTAACCCACAATTGCTTGGATTGTAAGGATGTGTCAATTGCGAGTCGCCCTGGATAAGGGTGTCTGCTAAATGCTGTGAATTTAAGTGGTAATAAGCTCATTTATCATCTTTCTCCAAGATTTGTTGTAGTCAAACTATTTTATTATATATATATATATATATATATATATATATATATATATATATATATATATATATATAACTGGCTGACCAGGAATGCTATTATGAATGCCTTTACTGTGAAACTGACCATACACTAGACGACTCGTCTTTGTTGCAGAGCAGTTACAGACTGTGATTTTGCAAAGAACATGGATCTTGCATGGTCAGTAATTGCAAGACTACAACTAGATTGGTTTGAGATGATTTCCCATCATGCTGTTTGTGGAAATATGTATTGAAATTTCCTATCCTATCCACCTGAGGCAGATTTGTCCCATCAAGTCTTTGCACTACTCACAGCTATGATAGGTTGGAATATAAACAAACAAGTTGCTCATACAGTTAAAGGCAACAAGTTCAAGGGATTTGTTTACTTGAGCTTACAGTGAGATGACAGAGAGAGAACATGAAGTGTAAAGAGGGACTGAGCAAGGCTGCAGATGCATCTACAGTAGGGGTGTGTGATATGTTGTCTAGGATAGCATCTTAATTGTTGATTTAATGATTTGCGAGCTGACATTATCAAGTATGTGACCGCTTTGTGAAAAACTGCCAAAAATGGGCTGTGAGAGTTCACGTATTCACTGCTACTCGTAACCAGGTACGGTAGACTATGGCACCTGCTCACTGACTTCATGCTGTGTGCCAGCGCCACAAGTCAAGCTAGCATTCGTTATACTTAAAGGCATATAACTGAAGTTAATGAGTAGAATGAGTGAACAATCTGCATCAAGAGACAAAATACAGACAGTACCAGCCTTGCAGTCTGTTGTCTTGTTAGGTTTTGAAAAGACGGATGTTGCTCCAAAGGTGGCAATCTGCAAACTATGTTGGAAATCGGTTGACGTTAAAGACAGCTTGACAGCTAACTTATTTCACCATCTGTGAGCTAAGCACCATATAGAATACTAAGATTACAGATATTAAGATTGTCATGTTAATATCATGACAAACTATGGGAGTCTGCTGTCAACAACAGGCCTGACCCAGGCAAGGGCGAGGCACACTATTCAAATGAAATGAACTTTGGAGGTCTCATGTGCCCAGACACAGTACAGATTACCTAATGTCAGTACGCTCTTAATCTGATGTACAATGGTGCACAAAACAGTGTGTGGTTATAGTAGGGGTTTGTGGTATGGCCAAAAATTTGTATGGTGGTCATTTGTATCACATCTATAGGTGTGTAACTCTACTGTCAGAAGTAAAAGTAAATAGAAGAAAAAAATGTGTGTGTATATGTATTTTAGAGATCCAACGAATACTCCGTTATAAAAGATAGCCAGGGGCTACTGGCTTGTGCGCTGTTGCTAGCTTTAGATGTAGCCCCTTTGCTTAGTCAAACGTTGCATATTCAGCAGGGTGATGCTGTTTGTTCTGATTGTTTTCAGAGTTCACGGCTTATTTTTGCCTTGTATGTAATCCAAGCAGCACGCTGTGACAGTTTTCGTGCCGAAGACATGGTTGTGATCAAAATGGACAACAGAGCCCTTAGTAGTGTCCCTAGTCCACAAATCGTTAATGCTGTATTTAGGGAAACTATCTAGTAGACTAGCTAAGAAGCACTCAAAACACAGCCGAAACCTATAATGCTTCCTTCTCATCATGTCAGCAAACAAACCCTTAAACATGTCTCTTAAACCACTGAGTGCATGAAACTTTGAATTATGAACTGACCTGAACTGAATTATGAATTAAAGTTAGTAAAAGAAATGCGCTGTTCATGTGTGACTGACCGGAACAGAATCGGTTATATGAGAACGTCTGAATCCGATCATGATAAAATCAGTTTTATATTTAAATCAAGAAGGCTTTAATTCTTTTAAGGTTTACTTCGCCGAATTGCACATCAGAATGCATGAAACTGAATGTAAACAGATTTTATTGTGCAATCTGCATCTTAAAGGTAGAGCTTAAAAGAGAGCGGTGCCTATTTTTGGCTGATGTGTTTTCACTCCAGTAAGACACACCCCGAATTCAGTGGGTTAATCATTCCTCTGAATCTGACTCCAGAGTT